>CATNWA010000654.1:0-144636 GCA_951230385.1 Staurois parvus
GAAGCCTTTATGCATGACTGAGCCTGCTCAGGAACAAGAGAGTTTTGGTGGAAGATGTGAGGAAGGCTGAGATGCAGGAGCCTGGGAGGGGGCCAAGTGGGAGGAGCCAGCACCATCTTGGCTGAAGGGACCTAGCAGAGGGAGGAAGAAGTCTGTCCTCCTCCTCAGTCTCTCCCGCTCCTTGCATTTCCTGGACATGTTCCAGACCTGCTGCACTACAGTATGTGTGGGGTAGACTTGCTGTAGAGGGTGGTCTGTACCCCCGCTATGTGCACGGTTCTCTCCCTGCTCTGCACAGCCAGTTTCATGTGTGCCCCTCCCATTCAGCTGCTGGCCACACCCACATCCCCCTATTCTTTGAATGTTTCTCATGTACAGTACCATCACGCCTAATGTGCATCACTACAGCTATGACACCACTTTGTTGTTTCTCCATTGTAAAATGTTGTTCTATAACCCCATCGCCCCGTGTTCTTCTCTGCTTCTTGTGTGACTGGTTCTGTTAAAAAAAAAAATGAGAAAAAATCATTAAATGAAGAAATTGCAAAAAAATATATATATTTCTACCACTTTATAAAGCTCTGGTTCATCCACATCTGGAGTATGCTGTCCAGTCCTGGTCACCAGTCCTCAGGTAGGATGTTCTAGAACTGGAGGGAGTCCAGAGAAGGACAACAATGATAATAAGGGGGCTGGAGGACCTCCGTTATGAGGAACAACTACAAGCATTAAACCCTGGAGAAGAGACAATTACGAGGAGATCTGATAACAATGTACAAATCTTTACATGGGGACTCCAGCATTGAGAGGAACCTATTTAATCTCAGGTCTCTATAGAACTCACATGGCCCAACAATGAAGCTGGATAAGAAGCGCTGCTAAGGGGGGGTACCACCGGGCCTTCATTTAACAGATTCAAGTTTCAATGACATGTTCCATACAGGGGTGGACTGACCATTCCAGACTGCCTTAGGGCCCAGGGCCAGTAGAGGGTCCCATGAGAGGCTCTGTCAGGCTCCGCCCAACGGGATCTCTAGTGGTCCACGGCACGGGGTTTCCCAGGACGCGGAGTCTAAGTCCCAGTCTGCCTTTTCACTAGGGCCACTGATGGTGGGGATGGACTTGGTGCAAGACTGAAACCAGGTTGCGTCCCTGGGCACCCCCGGCGGCGGCAGAGGGGTCCCGCTGAGGGTATGTGCCCGGGTTGAGCCTGCTGTGAAGGGGACTACAGATCCCGATCCGAGCGGGATGGATGGGATGACAGATCCCGATCCGAGCGGGATGGATGGGCGACTGTCAGGAGTAGGCGAGGTCAGACTAGCCGGGTCGGTATTGTGCGGGCAGCATGGTACAGGGGGAGTAAGCGGAGAATGGTCGGGGTCACAAGCCAGGTTCAGCAGGTAGCGGGCAGCGTGGTACAGAGGGTCAGGCAGAGGGATGGTCAGGAACGAGCCGGGGTCAGAGCAGGAGAAGGTCAGCATAAACAGAACAGGCAGAGTTTGGCAACAAGGAAGCGTACTTACAGGACAGGAACAAGACCTTGCGGCAACTTGGAGATGCACAGGGCAGCTTTAAATAGAGCGCCCTGCTCTCCCATTGGTGCGGCCGCGATCGATCGCTATGCGCATGCGCGGCCGCTGCGATCGCCGAGGACTCTGCGCTCGCCGGCTGGGACGGATCAGCGGTCTGCGCATGCGCGCGCCGCCGAGGACCCGGGATCGCTGACATTGTCCCCCCCTACGGGCAACCTCCGGATGCCCAACCGACCCCTACTCAACGGCTGGTTCCGAAAAAATTCCCGCACAAGCCTTGGGGCGTGCACATTTTGGGCCGGCTCCCATGAATTTTCCTCCGCCCCATATCCTTTCCATTTAACCAGAAACTGAGTTTGGCCTCCCCTCTTCCTGCAATCTAAGATAGCTTCAACTTCAAATTCCTCCTCCCCATCCACGTCTACTGCCTCCGGTGGTTTAGACCTTCGATCCGGGAAGGGGTCTGGAGTTGCTGGTTTCAACAGGAACACATGGAAGACCGGATGAACCTTCATAGATTCGGGCAGTGCCAGCTCGTATGCCACCTCGTTGATCTTACGTTTGACCCGGAAAGGCCCCAAGAACTTGGGAGCCAATTTCTTCGAAGGCCAGGACATTTTTAAATTTGCGGTGGACAACCAAACCTGGTCCTCTTTCCGCAAACTCAATTCCCCTCTTCTTTTCCTATCAAATGCCCTCTTATTGTCATCCTGGGCCTTTGCCATTGCTTCCTGCAATACCTTGCTATTGGTTGACAGAAAGGTCAACATATCCTGCGTGGCTGGGACTGCGACCTCCGGGATTAGATCTGGCAGGAATACAGGGTGGAACCCATAGTTCGTGAAAAACGGGGACTGTCTAGTAGCGAGTGACTCGCATTGTTATATGCGAATTCCGCAAGCGGCAGGAGAGTAACCCAGTCATCTTGGAGGAAGGTGGTATAGCACCTGAGGTACTGCTCTAGGGTCTGGTTTGTACGCTCCGTCTGGCCATTGGTCTGTGGGTGATAAGCTGAGGAGAACGATAACTTAATTCCCAGGGTTTCACATAGAGCTTTCCAGAACCTGGACGTAAACTGAAACCCTCTGTCAGATACAATGTCCCTGGGAATTCCGTGAAGTCTTACCACTTCCTTAATAAATACACGTGCTGTCTCAAGGGCCGTAGGTGTGTCCTTTAGAGGTACAAAATGGGCCATCTTGGACAGGCGGTCTACAATCACGAAGATTGCTGTGTGGTCCTGAGAGGGTGGAAGTTCCACGATAAAGTCAATGGAAATCATGGTCCATGGCCTGTCGGGTATGGGTAATGGGCGCAAGAGACCCCAAGCTTTATTCCTAGTGGGTTTGTTTCTCTGACAAACGGCACAGGTCTTTATGTAGGTTTCGCACTCTCTGGCCATATTAGGCCACCAGAAAGTACGCTGCAGCAGCTCCAAGGTCTTACGTACCCCAAAGTGCCCGGCCAGCGGGTGATCGTGGCAGTATCCTAATACCATTGTACGGGCCTCCTCAGGGACCACAATCTGATCCTCCTTCCAAAAAAGTCCTTCCCTATTTAGTAAGGGGACACCGGGTGGACCTTGCATTCCTACGGACGCGGTCTGCAGTTGAGAATGGAGCTCCGATTGGAGGACTAGGAAATTTCCTGGGGACAGGATAGTGTCTGGCTTGGGATTCTCTTCGGGATCCCCAAACATGCGGGAGAGCGCATCTGGTTTTGTGTTCAAAGACCCTGGCCTATAGGTTATATGGAAAAAGAACCGTGAAAAGAACAGCGCCCACCTGGCTTGACGTGGCCTCAGACGTTTAGCTGTCCTCAGATATTCTAGGTTCTTATGATCCGTAAAAATCAATATTGGGTGTACCGCCCCCTCTAACAAGTATCTCCATTCCTCTAGTGCCACCTTAATAGCTAAGAGCTCCCGATCCCCGATATCATAATTCCTTTCCGCAGGAGTTAGTTTCCTGGAGAAGAAAGCCACCGGGTGCATGAGTTCTTTGATGCCCTTCCTCTGGGACAGGATCGCCCCAACCGCATTCTCGGATGCGTCCACCTCTAAGATATATGGCAAGGACGAATCAGGGTGGCTCAGAATAGGAGCTGCCGTAAACAATTCCTTTAAGGCTTCGAAAGCCCTCTGTGCCTCAGGTGTCCATTGGAAGCGAACCCCCTGCCTGGTCAGCTGGGTGATAGGGGACACTAGGCCCGAAAAGTTCTTAATGAACTTTCTGTAGAAGTTCGCAAAGCCAATGAAGCGTTGGACTGCTTTCTTATCGGTGGGGGCTGGCCAATCTAAAATGGCCAAAACCTTTTGGGGATCCATGGCTATTCCCGTGGGAGAGATGGTTAGACCCAGAAACGAAATGCCACTATGTTCAAAGCAGCACTTGTCTGCCTTGGCATATAAGCTGTGTTGGCGGAGCCGTTCTAACACGCGCCTCACGTGACCCTCTATGGTCCTCCAAGGTTGGGGAAAAGACAAGGATATCGTCCAGGTATACGATGACGAAGATATCTAGGTAGTCCCTGAACACATTGTTTATGAAATGCTGGAAGGTGGCAGGGGCGTTGCATAGGCCGAAGGGCATAACCAAATATTCAAAGTGTCCGAATCTGGTACGGAATGCTGTCTTCCACTCGTCCCCCTCTCTGATACGAACTAAATTATAGGCACCTCTCAAGTCTAGTTTAGTGAAGACAGATGCTGACTTCAGCCTCTGAAAAAGCTCGGGGACTAGTGGTAGCGGGTAACGGTTCTTTACTGTGACCTTATTCAAGTCCTTGTAATCTACGCAGGGCCGGAGGGACTTGTCCTTTTTTTCCACAAAGAAAATGCCCGCCCCGGCTGGTGACGTGGAGGGTCTAATAAACCCCTTATGGAGGTTTTCATCGATATATTCTTTTAGTACCCCTAACTCCCGCTCGGATAAGGGGAATATCCGCCCAAATGGGATTTCCAACCCTGGGAGGAGATCAATTGGGCAGTCAAAAGCTCGGTGCGGGGGGAGAGTGTCCACCCCCGCTTACTAAACACATCCAGAAAACTATGGTAGGCTGACAGAATGACTTGCGCCAGCTCCGCATCTGTCTCTAGACACAACAAAGTCGGTGGAATCGGGGAGATCTTAGGGAGGCAATGCTGCTGGCAGTATGGGGAGAGGAACTGCATAGAACCCGCCTTCCAGTCCACCTGGGGATTATGGGCTCGTAACCACGGGAGCCCCAAAATAATTGGAAATAGTGGGGATGCTATGGCGTCCAACCGAAGGAGTTCTTCATGATGGGTCGATACGGTAGTACGGATAGGTGGGGTCTTGTGGTCCACCACCCCTGACTTAATACGTGATCCATCTGCTAGAAAAATATTCAATCCCACCTCCTTGGTTTGTAGGGGAATTTGTTGCTGAACTGCAAAGTCTAAATCTATGAAGCAACTACACGCCCCAGAATCCACAATAGCCGTGGTCACCACTGTTCTCCCCGGCAGCTGAAGGGACACAGGTACCGCAAGATAACTAGTGTTGCCCACACTGTTAGAAGTGACCGTAGAGAAAACAGCGGAACACTTACCCCTCTTGGCTGGACAGGTACATACCACATGGCCTGCTCCCCCACAGTAGAGGCAGAGATGGTTGGTAAGACGCCTCTGGCGTTCCTCAGACGTAAGTGTCGGCCGGATCCTTCCCGATGGCCCGGTCACGGGTGTATCCATAGCATCCTGATTCTGGCTTGCCGGCTGTAACTGGGTTGAGGGCCTGAGGGGGTGTTCCAGTTGGTCCTTGTCCTTGGTTGCACTTTTCCTGCCTGCGCTCCCGCAACCGGCGGTCAATTCGAATAGTCAAGGCTATCAAGGCCTCCAAAGTGCTAGGTATGTCTATTCGGGCCAATTCGTCCTTCAGGGATTCAGCTAACCCTACGCGGAACCTCGTTCCATTGGCTGTCACTATGCCAACGCCTGAATTCGGCGGCATAGTCCTCCACTGTCCGGTGACCCTGCCTGAGTGTATATAGGGCCCTCTCGGCCGTTGCGGTGCGCAGCGGGTCATCATACAAGAGGGCCATAGCCTCAAAAAATACCGTCACTGACTTCAACAGTGGGTCTCGCTTCTCTCGGAGCCGGTGGGCCCAGTTTTGGGGTCCCCCCTGTAGTAGGGAAATAATGAACCCCTACCCTCACCGATTCGGAGGAAAAGGTCCGAGGCTGGAGGTCAAAGTATAGCTGACAGGAGTTACGAAAGGCCCTGAATCTACTTCGGTCTCCGGAAAAACGTTCCGGTGTGGGAACACGGGGTTCTGGTGCGGGTAACAACCCCGGAGTCTCCCTAGTGGGTTCCCCAGACCCCTGGTAGAGGTAGCTAAGGTCTGCATGCGACTGTCCAATACCGTATAACCTTCCTGTAGACCCCTAATTCCCAGTGAAAGGGTCTCCATCTGTCGGCAGATGTCATCCAGAGGGGACATTCCCCTTCCAGGCTCAGTCATGGCCGCAAGGTACTGTCAGGCTCTGCCCAACGGGATCTCTAGTGGTCCACGGCACGGGGTTTCCCAGGACGTGGAGTCTAAGTCCCAGTCTGCCTTTTCACCAGGGCCCCTGATGGTGGGGATGGACTTGGTGCAAGACTGAAACCAGGTCGCGTCCCTGGGCACCCCTGGCGGCGGCAGAGGGGTCCCGCTGAGGGTATGTGCTCGGGTTGAGCCTGCTGTGAAGGGGACGACAGATCCCGATCCGAGCGGGATGGATGGGATGACAGATCCCGATCCGAGCGGGATGGATGGGTGACTGTCAGGAGTAGGGCGAGGTCAGACTAGCCGGGTTGGTATTGTGCGGGCAGCGTGGTACAGGGGGAGTAAGCGGAGAATGGTCGGGGTCACAAGCCAGGTTCAGCAGGTAGCGGGCAGCGTGGTACAGAGGGTCAGGCAGAGGGATGGTCAGGAACGAGCCGGGGTCAGAGCAGGAGAAGGTCAGCATAAACAGAACAGGCAGAGTTTGGCAACAAGGAAGCGTACTTACAGGACAGGAACAAGACCTTGCGGCAACTTGGAGATGCACAGGGCAACTTTAAATAGAGCGCCCTGCTATCCCATTGGTGCGGCCGCGATCGCTACTGCGCATGCGCGGCCGCCGCGATCGCCGAGGACTCTGCGCTCGCCGGCTGGGACGGATCGGCGGTCTGCGCATGCGCGCGCGCTGCCGAGGACCCGGAATCCCTGACAGGCTCCATCACTGCACCTCTACTTGTTGTAGCGCACCGATCATACTCCATCAAACTTGCCTGCAGAGCGGTCTCTGTTTGCGGTGCTCTCCTCAGCAGTCCAATTTCCTATTTCCCGTTTCCTAGATCGATGACATGTGATTGGTCCCCCCATCCTCCCCGCAGACACACATCCCCTTACATGAGGACAGAATGGAGACAGTGGAGAGCCCGGTGTCCGGCCACAGAACACCCCCTCCAGGAGAGCCATGCATGACAAGACCCGCCCTTACTCTGCAGCCCGGCCACTCACCGGCTGCCAGGATCACTGCCCGGCTCTGCAGCCCTGATCTCCCATTCATTCTGCTGTGTCCCCGGCTGGGAAGATCCAGAGATGATCCTGTGTGTGGATGGAGGATGATCTTCACACACTCTTGTGAATGGGGCTATGAAGGCGGCAGATTTTAATATGCAGCACACAGCAGCAGCTCTAGATCCTGGCTGCCTGAGCCTACAATATAGCAGCCTAGGGCCAAAATTGTGAGCAGCAGACATATTGACCCCCTTCCCCTCTCTCACCCCCTCACCCACCTCTCTCTCTCTCACTTCCCACCTCCCTCTTGCTCTCACCCTCTCTCACTCCCTCTCTCTCTCTCCCCCTCTCTCTCAACTCCCTCTCTCTCACCCCCACCTCCCTCTATCTCTCACCCTCCACCCCCCTCACCTTCTCCCCTCTCTCACCCCTCTTTCTCTCACCGCCCCTCTCACCCTTCCTCTCTGTCCTCTCTTTTGCCCCCTTTCCTCTCTTTTACCCCTTTTCTCACCTCACCCCCTCTCTCTTTCATCTCATACAACCCCCCTCTCTCACTCTCCCTATTCCTCTTTCTCTCTCTTTCACCCCCAACCCCCTTTCTCTCTAACCCTTCTCTCTGGGTTTCAATATATAGGAGGCACCATTAGGACACTACAGACTAGGCTAACAGAGCATATTGCCAATATAAAGAAAGGTTTTCCCAACCATAGTTTTTCTAAGCATTATGCTCTTCACCATGAGAAAAACCCCGAGGGAGCTCTGTTTATTGGTAGTGACAAATTCTCCAAGAATCGGAGGGGCAGTTACACCAAGCGGGAGATTTCTACATTGGAAGTATGGTGGATTTACACTTTACCATCATATACGCCATATGGTCTCAATATTGAATGGGACGTCAATCATTCATCAATAATAGTTAGCTGTTTCTGGTTACTTTATAACTATCTACACCTTTTAAGGTCGAATGGAGATGTTTATTTATGGAGCTTCTGTATTTATTTTTAATTTATGTCACAAATATTTTGATGTTTTTATGTCTATTAAATTGGCAATTGCCATATCTTTTGTGAACACAAGATGGCGACATGACTGGTAATGCGATGGCTTGTTCTATTTTCTTTTTTTCCCTCTAGCATACAATGGCCGATTACATGTTTTTCAACAAGATGTTATTTATTTATTTCAGGTACTTATATAGCTCCGTCAATTTACGCAGCGGTTTACATATATATTGTACATTCACATCGGTCCCTAACCCTCAAGGGGTCCTGCCTGGACTTAACCCCTTGTTCTCCGTGAACCTGCCTGGACTTAACCCATCCCTGCCTGGAGTCTCCTGTGTGGACTAACCCTGTGGATTACCATACCCCTGTTGTTCCATATTGCCTTCCGGAGAACTGTACTGTGTTGCTGTGTCTGGTGTGGATCTGTGGACTAAAGGAACTGTTGTTTGTGCCCCAAAAACCTCCCCAATAAAAGCACGTTGGGTTCCGTGCAATCTGTCTCTGAGTTCTCTCTGGTTCTCTTGACACAGGTACTTATATAGCTTCGTCAATTTACGCAGCGCTTTGCATATATATTGTACATTCACATCAGTCCCTAACCCTCAAGGGGTGTGTACAATCTAAGATAATGTATAGTATTGTTTCCAAGTATTTTTGTTTTATGCTTCTGGAAATGTGCTATTGGCAGGATATGCTGTGGTGATCCTTAAACCAGTATAAAAGGTAGAAATATGCGAGTGCACTATAAAGGGGGAGCAGCTATGCACAAAGGTAACCAAGATAAAACCTCAATAAAAACAGGTCAATAATGGTGCAGCGCTAGATAATACTAAAGATATGATCATAAAAGACAAAACTGGTAAAGGATACTAATAAAAGTTCATAAATGAGCAAATAAATAAATGATAAACAGTTCAAAGGTGACTTTAGTGCTCTTTAGGTGCCTGTTTCCCTGGTAAGCCGGTGATTGTGCAATAGTTGTGGAAGAATTTAACTCACCAGACGTGCAATTTAAATGCGCCTGTAAACATATATCCAGATGTCCTCAGGATAAGTCAGGTTGATGGGGGTGACTTCCCTCTGAAGGGTAGGTAGTACATCAAAGGATCCTGGGGCTTTAATGGTGATCCAAGGCAGCCAGAGCTCCCCTTAAGGGTTGAGCGGGTGCTGCTCCCTGGGTATGCAGGAGATTCCCTCTCTGGGGTGCTGGGATGGATCTTTGTCTTTAGCAGGGCGTCTGAAACGTAATACTCCACCAGGGAGTTAAGACAAGGACATGCCCATAGTGTAGTAAGGTAAGTATAAATTTATTCCGGGGGGAAAGATAAAACCGAGGCATCAGATGTAACATAAGATAAGTTGAGATATCAGGACTAACCGTACACAATCAAAGATGGCCACGAGGCTCTGGCGGTGTGATGTCAAGGCGTAATTGGCTCCTCCTTACACGTTTTTATGCGCACACACGTCTTCAGAGGGGATTGCCAATTCCGCCGTGTTGCGCGCCATCAGTATATATAGAGGATGGCGAATGCACATTAGGATGGCGCCATCTTGGAGCAGGTCAAAGCCAATGCACACGCGCAAGAGTGGGCGCCATTGATATTTGTCTAAATAACACGCTTGATCAAAGACTCTATACATTAATAAAAAAATTGGTAAGAAGAGGATCAGCAATGTCTGGATGAGAGCCAAAATATAATATAGGAAAGTAATGCAAAGATAAAAATGAATAAATTAGGAATATTTAAATACAAAATGTTGAATTTTAGGAATGTAAATATATTATAATCCCGATGAGAGGGTATATAAAACCAATGGAAAAAGGGGTCAAAAACCTCTTACATTATAAATACCCATATGTACAATGATTTAAGATGTGGATAAAACCACAACTTGGTAAGATATCATAAATTAACAATTGTGGTTTTGTTTTAAAATGATCAAATAACAAATGAATGGTATAGAATCGAATAGACATGAAAAATGAAAATATAGGGAAGGGGCAAGGCTGCATATTAAAAATTAATATCAAAATTGGCATGTAATATTTATAGTGTAAAACCACCATAAAAACCCTAATAATAATCTAGAATCAGATAGACATGAATAAGACCAAACTGCAATAAAATATAAAAATATATAGTATAAATGTAAAAATATAGTGTATAGGGCTAAAAGTGATAAATATTATGTTGTCAATAAAAACTATTTATGTCCACCTCAGCGTTGTGGCCATTAGGGTGTAAGGTACGTAATTCATGAATCCATAGGAATGGCTGCACATTAGGATGGCCCATCTTAGAGACCAAAGCAATGCACACGCGCAAGTTGGTTTCGAGTTTAGAAAAGCTCTCCTTTTATGTGTTCCTCTCCAGTGGGGTGTCACTAATGCAGGCCATAGATGGGTCAAAAATCGGCCAATTTTCGGATCGTTAGTGGGTTAATAGGTCGGCCATTTTTCGGTATTTTGGCAGATTTTTTAATCGGTAAAGTTGGAAAAAGATCGGCAGATTTTTGCAGATCAGACGATTTTCGCATCAATTAAAGGGCAAATCGGCCGATTTTTTACCGATAAAAAATCTGCTGCGCATGAGCATGACCTGCAAGAGGAAGACATTAAAAGAGAGAGAAGAAGAGGATGAAGAAGAAGATGGAGAAGAAGAGATGAAGAAGAAGATGAGAGAAGAAGATGGAGAAGAAGAGTGAAGAAAAGAGGATAAAGAAGAAGAGGAAGAAGAAAGGATGAAGAAAAGGAGGATGAAGAAGAAGAAGAGGATGAAGAAGAAGATGAAGAAGAGGATGAAAAAGAAGAAGAGGATGAAAAAGAAAAGAAAGGAAAAGACGAGGAAGAAGAAAGAAGCATTAGGAAAAAAAGAAGAAGAGTGAAAAAGAAGAAGAGGATGAAGAAGAAGAGGATAAGAAGAAGAAGGATTGAAGAAGAAGAAGAAGAAAAAAAAGAAGAAGAAGGATGAAGAAAAGAGAAGAAGAAGAGGAAGAAGAAAAGAGGAAAAAAGAAAGAAAGAAAGAAAGAAGATGAAGAAGAAGAAGAGAAGAAGAGGAAGAAGAAGAGGAAATGAGGAAGAAGAAGAAGAAGAAGAGGAGAAAGAAGAGGAAGAAAAAGGAGAAGAAGAAAAGAAGAAAAGAAGGGAAGAAGAAGAGATGAAAAGAGGGAAAAGAAAAAAGAGGAAAAGAAGAAAGGGAAGAAGGATGGAAAAGAAGAAGAGAAGATGAAAAAAATGAAGAAAGGTAAAGAAGAAGAGGAAGAAGAAAAAGAAGAAAAGAAGAGGGGAAGAAGAAGAAGAGGAAAGGAAAAGAAAGAAGCAGAATAAAGAAAAGAAGAGAGAAGAGGAATGAAGAAGAAGGAAAGGAAAAAGAAGAAAGGAAGAAGAAGATGAAGAAGGAAAAGGAATGAAGAAAAAGAAGAGGAAAAGAAAGGAATGAAAGAAAAGAAGAAGAGATGAGAAAAAGAAGAGATAAGAAAAGAAAGAAGAAGAAGGAAAGAAGGATGAAGATGAAGAAGGAAAAGAAGAAGAGGGAAGAAGAAGAGGAAGAGAAGAAGAAGAGAAAAGAAAGGAAGAAGAAAGGAAAAAGAAGAAAAAGAAGAAGAAAAATGAAAAGAAGAAGAGGAAAAAGGAAGAAGAAAAAGATGAAAAGGAAATGAGGAAGAGAAAGAGAAGAAAAGGATGGAAGAAGAAGAAAAAAGAAGTAAAAAGGAAAAGAGGAAGAAGAAGAAGAAGAAAAAAGAAGAAAAGAGAAAGAAAAAGAAGAGGAAGAAGAAAAGAGGAAAAGAAGAAGAAAAGAAGAAGAATGAGAAGAAAGGAAAAAGAAGGATGAAGAAGAAGAAGAAGAAGAAAAAGAAAAAGAAGAAAAGAAAAAAAAATAATGAAGAGGAAGAAGAAGAAGAAAAAGAAGAAAAGAAGAATGATGAAGAAGAAGAAAAGAAGAAGAGGATGTTGAAGAAGAAGAAAAAGAAGAGGAAAAAAGAAGAAAAAAAAAAGAAGAAGAAGAAGAAAAAAGAAGGGAAAAGAAGAAGAAAAGAAGAAAGGAAAAAAAATGATGATGAAGAAAGAAGAAAGAAGAAGAAAGAAGAAAAGAAGAAAGAGGAAGAAAAGAGAAGAAGAAGGTAGAAGAAGAAGAAGAAAAAAGAGAAGAAGAAAAAGGAAGAAAAAAGGAAGAAGAAGAAGAATAGAAGAAAAAGAAAGGAGAAGGAAGAAGAAGAAGAAAAGTTTGAAAGAAAGAAAAGAAAAAAAAGGAAAAAAGAAAAAAGGAAGGAAGAAGAAAAAAGAAGAAAAAGAAGAAAGAAAAAGGGAGGAAAAAGAAAAAAGAAGAAGAAGAAGAGGAGGTGGAAAAGAAGAGAAAGAAGAAAAAGAAGAAGAAAAGAAAAAAGAAGAGGAAAAGAAGAAAAGAAGAAGAAAAGGAAGGAAGAAGAGAAAGAAAAGAAGAAAAAGGAAGAAGAAGATGAAGAGAAGAAGAAGAGAAAGTGAAGGAAGAAAAGGAAGAAGAGAAGAAAAAAAAGAAGAAATGATGAAAGAGGAAGAAGAAGAAGAAGAAGAAAGAAGAAGAAGAGAGAGGAAGAAGAAGAAGAGAAGAAAAAATAAGAAGAAGAAGAAAGAAGAAGAGAAAAAAGAAGAAAAAAAAAAAAAAGAAGAGAAGAAAGAAGAAGAAAGGAAAAAAAGAAGAAAGAGGAAAAAAAGAAGAAAAAGAAGAGAAGAAGAGGGGAAGAAAAAAAAGAAGAAGAAAGAGAAGAAAAGAAAAAGAAGAAAAGAAAAAAGAAGAAAAAAAAAAAAGAAGAAGAAAAAAAGAAAGAGGAGGAAAAAGAAGAAAGAAAAAAGAGGAAAAAGAAAAGAAAAAAGAAAAATGAAAAGAAATGAAAAGAAAAGAAGAAGAAGAAAGGAAAGAAGAAGAAAGAAGAAGAAAAGAAAAGAAGAAGAAGAGGAAGAAAAGTGAAAAAAAGAAGAAGAGGAATTAAAAAAGGAAGAAAGAAAGAAGAGGAAGAAAAAGTAAAAAAGAGGAAAAAAAAGAAGAAAGAAAGAAGAAGAAGAGGAAAAAGAAAAAAAAAAAGAAAGAAGAAGAGAAGAAGAAGAAAAAGAAGAAAAGTAGAGAAGAAGAGAATGAAGAAGGAAAAAGAAAAGATGAAAATAAAAAAAAAGAGGAAAAGAGATGAAGAAGGATAAAGGAAGAAAAAAAAGGAAATGAAGAAAAAGGAAGAAAAGAAATGAAGAAGAAGAAGAAAAAAAGATGAAAGAAGAAGAAAGGATGAAGAAGAAAAAGAAGAAGAAAAAGAAGAAAGGAAAAGAAGAAAATGGGGAAGAAGGGGAGATGAGGAAGAAGAAGAAAAAAGAGGAAATGAAGAAAAGAAGGTGAAGAAAAGGATGAAAAAGATGAAGAAAAAGAAAAAAAGAAGGAAGAGGAAAAAAGGAGGATGAAATGAAAAAAAAGAAAATAAGAAAAGAGGAATGAAGAAAAGAAGAAGAAGAAAAAAGAAAAAAAAAATTGGAGTGAAAAAAGAAGAAAATGAAAAAAAAAAAGAAAAAAAAAAAAAGAAAGAAAAAGAAAAAAAAAAGAAGAAAAAAAAAAAAAGATGATGAAGAAAAGAAGAAAAGAAAAAGAAGAGGAAAAGAAGAAAAGATAAAAAAGAAGAAGAAGAAGTGGAGAAAAAGAAAAAGAGGAAGAAGAAGAAAGAAATGGAAAGAAGGGAGGAGTAAAAAAAAAGAAGAAGAAGGAAGAGAGAAGAAAAAGAAGAAGAAGAAGAAAAAAGGGAAAAAGAAAAGAAAGAAAAGAAGAGAAAAAAAGAAAAAAAAGAGAAAAAAAAGAAGAAGAAGATGAAAGAAAAAAAAAAAAGAAAAAAAAGGAGGAAAGAAAGAAGAAAAAAAAAAAAAGAAGAGGAAAAATGAGAAAAGAAAGAAAGTTGAAAAAGAAGAAAAAAGAAAAAAGAAAAAAAGAAGAAAGAGGATGAAAAAAAAGAAAAAGAAAATAAGAAGAAGGGAGGAAAAGAAAAGAAAAAAGGAAAAGGAAGGAAGAAAAAGAAAAGAAAAAGGAGGAAAAAAAAAGAAAAAAAAAGAGGAATGGAATGAAAAAAAAAAAAGAAAAAAAGGAAAAAGAAAAGAGAAGAAGAAAGAAAAGAAGAAAAAAAGGAGGAAAAAAAGAAGAAAAAAAAAATAAGAAGAAGAGGTGATGAAAAGAAGAAGAGGATCGAAGAACTGTCAAAAAATAGAAAAGAAGCTTAGCCTCTGAAGAGGCACTTTTGAAGAAATAAGTAAAGAAGGGGATGAAGAATCAAAGAAAAAGACCGATTTTAAAAGAAGGAAAGTTTTTCTTTTCATTCCCCCATCTATGGATGAAAAGAAGAAGGAAAAAAGAAATGGATGGATCTTTGTTATTGAAAGAAAGAAAAGGTTGAAAGAAGAAGAATGGAAAGAAGAAAGATGAAGAAAAGATGAAGAAGATGAGAAGAGGATGAAGAAAGAAGAGAAGAAGAAGAGAAATGAAGAAGAGAGGATGAGAAGAGAGGATGAATGAAGAAAGATGAAGAAGAGGATGAAAAAGATTCCGCTATAAATGTCGAAGAACTGTCAAAGAAATAGCGGAGCTCTCTGCAGAGGCACTTTTTTGCCGGCTGTAGAGGGATAAAATCAGCCGTTTTTTTTTTTTTTTACCGTTCCTGGTAACGTCGGCCGATTTTAAAAATCGGCCGGTTTTCTCCCCGGATCTTTGTTATGGACACATCTGTAATGGTTTGACAATGAATGCTCTTTATAACCACGTTTAATATTATATACGTGTTCACATAACCTGTCCCGTAACTGTCTAGTAGTACGTCCTGTGTATTGTAATTGACAGGGGCATTCGAGCAGGTATACAACATATTTACTATTGCACGTAATACATTTGTCAGTGTTGTAGGATCTACCGGTCATCTGCGAGTTGAACGTAGTTATTTTCTATTTCCTATTATTATTACATGTACATATAACACATTTATTGCATGGATAGCCTTTGAGATCAGAGAAAAAAAATAAATATTCTCAGGTGGATTAATTACATTAGGTGCTAGATGGTGTCGCAAGGCCGTAGCCTTCTGAAAAATAATCTCAATGGGGCCACATTACATCTACTGAGGGCCACACCAGCCTCATTCCAGAAAATGACAAGAGCACATTGGCACTCTCATCTCTGTCACCAGACCAGTTAGTGCTGGGCTGTCTTTATCAGACTTTTAGGAAGAACCCCACCACCCAAAAGTGGGAGGAAAAAGTGTGTGGTGTTCCCTCTAAAAGCCATACCAGGCTCTATAGGCCTGGTAGGACTTTTAAGGGGAACCCCATCCTCCAAAGATTAGGGACAAATTGTGGGTGTTTCCCCTAAATTCCTACCAGACCCTTGATCTGAGCACAGCCCTGGCAGGACAGGAAATGGGGGGGATGAACTATTGCCCCCCCTCCTTGCAGCTTACCAGGCCATGTGCCCTTGACATTGGGACAGTGTCCACATGCCGATGGGGACAAGGGGCTCTTCCCCACAACCCTTGCCCAAGGATTGTGGGGGTCTGCAGGCAGGGGAGCATATTAGCATTAGTGTACCCCTTTAAATAAGGGGGCACCTTGATGTTGACCCCCTCCTTGTGAATGAGTAAGGGGTACTTGTACCTTTACCCATTCTCTAAAGGGTTAAATTTAGTAAAAGATAGAACCACCAGTCTTTTGAAAAAAACAAAACAACAGTTTATAACATGTCCTTTATTTAAAAAAAAAAGCCAAAGAAATGGCTCCATCATTGTAATCCATCGTTAATCATGGCATCCAGTGTTGTCACGATGACGCTGACCACCAAAAAAAAAAAAAAATGATGCCCTTCAACCTGTCCGCACGGGCCCGAACACTCACCGCAAACTGACATTTGCTGGTCAGATGCAAACAATTGGGCGGAGTTAGCAGTGATGTCACTGCTAGCTTTGCCCAGTTGTGCTGTGATTGGCCAAAGCATTGCACCTGACCTGCGGTCAGGTGCATTACTTTGGCAAATCACAATACACTGTGAGAGTGCAGTGCATTGTACAGCGTTTTGGGGGCAAATAGCCCGCTGAATGCCGTTACCTCTTTTGTGTTCGCAAAACACACAAATGGCTGATGTTCAAGTCGAACTTACTTTCATCTCCAACATCCAGCCCATCACTAAATGTGACTGGTGTGGCAGTGATCAGGAACATTGTTGCTCTCTGCCCTGGTCTGGTGACAGTAGGACTGGTGTGGCAGTATTCAAGAGCACTGTTGCTGGTTGCACTAGTTTGGGTCACTGGCACTGGTGTGGTGGTGATCAGAACACTGTTGCTGGCTTGTACTGGTCTGATGACACCAGGAGTTGGGTGGCGGTGATCAGTAACACTGCTACTGACTTACACTGATCTTGTGATATTTTGACCCCCGTGGTGATCAGGAACACTGTAGCTGGCTGCATTGGTCTAGTGGCACTGGAACTGGTGCAGTGGCAATCACGAACAATTAACCCTTCACACTGCCACCACCTCCTTTTTGTACAGAGAAAGAGGAAACTCGGCAATAGTAGCAATAACACTATGATGTTTGAATGATCGTCTGTATACACAATATCACCGCAGACAGATGTATGCAGAAGTTTAAATCACACAGTAGCGCTCTTCAGAGACAGGGATTCTTAGTTTTCATTAAAGAGCTTTAGAAACACTTTCAACACTTTTCAGATAATAGGATTTATTACTAAAAGATCAAAATGGTGCAATAACAATATTTACAGAAAAATGTGTAGCCAATATATATATATATACATTTACATACAGAGAGCAATAACACAGCAAAGAGATAACAGAAAGAAGTTTAGAGAGGTAGAGTACTTGCCAAAAGTCCTGGGTTAAGCAGATCAAGTTTCAGAGCAAAAGGGACATCTCCCAAGTTGGTTCCCATGTTAAAGGGGAGCATTCTTCAACTAAGCTTAACTCAACTCGGGGCGTGTCCAAGATGGCGACCGGACAAGCGGCTTAAGACGGAACTCCCGACGGCCCGATCCTCCTCCACCGCCATCCAGGTGGCATCAGATGGTGGGGCAATCGGAAGACCCCACCGTCTCTGTTGGGGACATCACTGAGCGGTTCCAGGCGTTTTTGGCCCCGTTCCGCTGCGGCGATCTGGTGTGGCCTACTGCGGCCGAGTGAAGCCGGGAGACTATCCAGCTCGCGCCTGGCCGGGTGTTGGGTGCGCGCAGCGCACAGTGTAAGTGCGAGGAGGGGATTACTGGACATCTCCCCCCCTCGCCCGGATCAATGATGGCTGGCTGCGGATTCCCCCGGCCCCGTTGGGAGTGTCAGCTACCCCCCATCTGTGGCAGCGAAGCTGTGGGGCTTGTCGCGGCCCAGCGAGACCGCAACCACACCCAACAGAACACCGGGTGAGTGAGACACTCGGTGTAGAGGAGGATTGTAGGTCCTCAGCACCTTCCCACCAAGCTCAGTGGACACCTTTCCCTGACCCATCGGGGCACCCCCCACACGAACCCAGAGAGCATCGGCCTACAGTAGGGGCCTATACAATCCCCTCCAGCAGTGAGCTGTGTGGCAGCTAGGCCTGACGTAGCTGACTCCCCTGCAAAGACTCACTTTGGGGAAAACAGAAGCAATCCCTGTATTCCCTCAGGAGCCCAATATTCTGAGGAATCCACAGACCCAACAATACCAATCTCTGCCTTTCCTCTCATGCATGCTGAGGTATACACTGCGATCCCTGGTCTGTTCAGGAATATTTATCCCCCCCTTCTCTTGCAAGTTCTGGGGGTCCCAGCCTGATCCCACTGAAAATGTCTGCATAATATCTTGATCCTTGACACACGGAGGTGGGGGACTACACAATCATAACACAGAGAGTAGTCGTTAACATGGGGAAATCAGATAAGAAATATGCCACTCCTCGCTCCAGATCCCCTTGTCGTCCGAATGGTCCTGCCAATCGCAGCATCCCGGAGTTATTTCGGTCTCAGACTCCGGATCACACGGAAGCTTCCTCCCATGTATCCCCCCTACATTCGCCTCTTAAGGAGACTCCTTCACAGTATATGAATCAAACCGCAGCTACCACAACCGGCCATTCTGAAACCTCCCCTCTCACCATAGAGGATTTGAAAGCGGTTGCATCAGATACTAAAGGGACTCTCTCCGCAGCAATAGCTGAGTTACATATCGATATGCAAGCAGTGGCTAACAGGCTTGACGCAGTAGAGGATAAAGTTATCACACAAGATCTAGCCATTCATGAGGTATGCGCAAGCAGGTTGACGCACACTATGCACTTGAGAGAGCTTGATCGTCACATCGAAGAACTGGATAACAGGGGAAGACAACATAATTTAAGGGTGCGTGGTGTCCCTGAGGCAATCGAATCTGCCCAATTTACCCAGGCGCTTTTAACCATCTTTAATGATCTTTTGGAAAGACCACCTGAATCTCCAATTGAAATCAAACACCTACATAGGGCCTTGCGTCCTAGAGGCAGAGACACCGACCCACCGAGAGATATAATTTGCTGTCTAGTAGACTTCCGACTTAAGGAAGAAATACTACGCAGAGCTCGGGATAAACACCACTTGCGGTATCATGAAACAGAAATCAAATTATTTCAAGATCTCTCCCACCTCACCTTGCAACGTAGGAAAGACCTACGCCCCTTGCTAGATCTATTTCGCTCCAAGGGAATAGCATACTGCTGGAAGTTCTCGTTTGGCCTCTCGGCAACGCATTTGGGGAGATCAGCTCTCATGAGATTCCCGGAAGATCTTACACTATTTTGTGAAACCCTGAATATCCCATTACTGGATATACCCAACTGGTCCACTGAATCTCTTCCCTCATCGCGATCAGCTGAAGACCCCTTATGGAGACGCAATTCTCTGGCCACTCTGGAAGAGAAAGACGACGCAGAGCACCTCACCACACCTCAACCTCCCCTGTACAACAAAGGCTCATTACTGGAGATAGTTTACCAGCATCTCCTGCACATCGCAAGGCACATCACAAATGACTCTTGTCCATTGTCCCTTATCTATCCACCGGCGTAGCAACATTCCCCCAATCTGAGGCCTCTTTACACAAGGACCAAATAAGTTCAGTATTTTTCTTTTAGTCCACGGTTCCATTGCACAGTCCATCAAAAACCACCTATGATCCTGGGGAGTGGACACTTGGGTATGTTTATCGTATCCTCGTCATACTTCTTCTGGGAGTGGCATGTATTGGTCTATTGGTCTATTATGGTGATACGGCTAATGGAGACGTGGGTTGTACCCCTGTTGGCTCGAGAGCTTACTCGCCTGGTCAGTAACAGCCTATTGTATCAACTTATTAGCCCTAATGGAAAACCGAAATGTAGACCTGTTTGGGATCTAGAGACGCAGGCTAATCCCCTTTTCTAGACCTAAGCTTGATTCCCTGAATCCCGCTGTATTGTGAGAAGGATGCACTTAGATAAGGAATATCTATGATCTTGCTTTCTGTATCTTAATACCAATGTTTCGTAAAATCAACTGATTCTGTTTGGAGGATATGTATTTTATAATCCTGAGATACCTCGGGAATAGCCTTCACACTCTTCTTTACTTTCTTTAATGTGGCCCTATGGGAATGCTCGTACATGATCGTATCATACTTGGCTGTATAACTTGCCTCTAATGTCTCCCAGAGTATGCTACCTCTATACGGTCCCATAGGATTCTTTATCAGGTTAGCATGCTTTCCTCCATACCCATTATTGAGCCCTGATGATATATATGTATGAATATCTGTGTCAAGTAGTCACTATATTAATATTCTGCTCCCGCAACTCCCTCACTCTCCTTATAATATTTTTCTCCCACATAGTATTCCGAACTCCTTCACATGCATCGTAGTATCTGCATGTTACATACCTTCTACTAGTTCACGGACCAGGTGGTGTCTCAGCTATAAGATATGGGACCTCCAAATTTGATGTTCATGTTTATGGTTTATTTTGTTGTTGTGTTAAGTTTTGACCTATACATTTATTCGATTTGATCCATGCTCACATCGGGCCACGGATTCTGAATGCCCCCTTTTCGATGGCCTTCCACTGTTTGGTAGGTGTTGGGGAGTCCAGCATTCATTAGTAGTGACCTGCTGTTTAGCATAAGATCCCTCGGTTGGGACCTATATTTACATTGTTTTTGGAAAACGGTTCAACGGAAGGGATGGCCTATGGCCTACATCCCGGAATAGTTATATGTTATATTATTGCTGTTGCCCTGCAGTGTTTCGCATAAAATGGGTATTCTTAATCGAAACTGAAATAGTTTATGAAGACCTTCTTACAATGACACGACTGTTAGCTATACATCGTTCGAAGTCAGTTACAGGAAATGACTAATTATTTACTACATTCCGTTTAACTTGTGATCATATAGTGTTTTAGAGGTATGAGTATGCTACATTCTATTGAATAGCACAGTCTCAGTGTCTGTCCAAATCAACATTTTATACATTCAATCGCATAGGACCTTTCCTTTAGAACATAGCTCCTTCACACCCGTTATTGTGCATCTCCACCTGTGAGCCTTGCTATTGGCCCTCATGCTCATCCACAATATTTTAGCTCTTACATCTTTGCACATACTATTTTCCACCCACCTCCCTTTCCCGATAAGAATAGATTACCTCTCGGTATAAATTCGCTACTTCCCACATATCTCTGTGTGTCAAGGCCACCTTACGTTGGATTAATTCCTTTGTATACCTCTCGTTCGAGAGAATAAGACCTTCTTACGATTATACTGTAAACTCACAATACGGCCGTCTCTGGGTTCGACACATCTCCAAGTGTAATTTCATATTCCAGTACACAGTTTTACATACGACCATTTCATAAGAGCTTTAATAGGAGATAGAGTAGCTGGACTACATCTTCTCTGGAGTTTAGTTTGTTATGGAAGTTGGAGGAACATATATCACTACATACTGTATATATGGGTTTATTTTCAAATATTTTTTTATTAAATTTTTTCAGTTTTCTTGAACAGGATAACATCATATAGGAACATTCAAGTAAATGGTTCACAAATGTAAGTTTACAGGACATGAGAGGAAAGAAGAGGTAATAGATCCCCACCATCCGGCTGGGAACCTGTTAAATGTGATCAAGTTTACATGAGAGGTATGCTCGTGGGTCATGAACCATGTTGCAGAACGTGAAACATAAGGAACTAGGTGGGGGATGAGAAAGGGCAAGAAAAATGGGGAAGGGAAGAAGAGGGCACCAATGAGCTGTGAATATAGTATCCGATAATATTTAGAACTAGTAATCAGGTGATTGAACAATTGGGGTGTTTTAACCAACGAGACCAATGTAGTGTAAATTTATGATAGGTGGAGTTTCGGAGGGCCGTTCTTCGTTCCATCTCGCATTGTAAATTGAGATCAGCAACAAGACGGGACAATAGGGGGGGGGTGACGAAGATCGCCATAGTTTAGTGATGTTTAGCTTTGCTGCTGCCAGAATATGTACGGTGATAGTGCGTGAGTGTATGGGGACTTTTTCTATCGATATATGAAGGAGGGCTAGTCCAGGATTTGGGGTCATTGGTGAGTCTATAATTGAAGAAATCATTTGGAACACTTTATTCCAGTACGACTTGATGGATTTGCAGGACCATAGCAAATGGAAGAGCGAGCCAGTTTCGCCGCAATGTCTCCAGCAGGTGTGTAACTGTTGTGGGTAGTACACAGATAATTTGGCAGGGGTTAGATAACTTTGGTGGAGAATTTTCAAATATGATTCCCAGTGGGAACTACATTTGGAGGCTTTGTATGTGATGGCAAACGTTGTTTGCCAGGATTGTGGAGTTGTTGGGAGAAGTAAAATCCTCTCCCAGTTAGTCAGAGAGGACGTATGGATTGTAAATTGCGCTTCAATTAGTAATGTATAGAAGGTGGATATACCCTTCTTTGGATAAATAGTCTTATGAAAGAAATGGTGTGCTGTAGCAGGAAAGTCTATTTCAAGTGGTATGTTTGTTTTTATGGAGCAAGTGGATTACTCGCATAAAAGTGAATTGCTCCTTATCAGGAAGATGGAATCTCTTTTGGAGGGTCTGAAACAAATCTGGTTTTTGAGTATTATAAAGGTCTTGAATATGATATATACCGCACGTTTTCCAAGATGTCAAGTTTAAATGGGGGGAAAGGAAGTGCAGCGATGATAAAGGAGTAGGGATTCGTAGATTATCTTTATGGGAATGCGTATAAGTCAGGAAGTCATGCCAAACCATCAGAGAGGCCTGGATACATGGATGCGTATGTAGAGGTCTAGTCTGAGCTATATTGGGGGTACAAAGTAAATCTGTTAGTATACCTGGTGAGTACAAGGAGGATTCCATGATAGTCCAGATTTTGTCTTGGGTGGGGTGCCACCAGTAGAAGAGCTGATCCAATAAGGCAGCTTGGTAATAGGATTTTAAATGCGGGAGACCGTTCCCCCTCTGGAGGGCGGGCGTATCAGAAGGTTTGTAGCATATCGAGGCCGTTTGGAATTCCATATACATTTATTCAGAATTTTTTGAAGTGTGGAAAAGAAGGAGGAGGGTATAGGAATGGGTAGCGTACGGAATATGTATAATATTTTAGGCAGTATGCAGATTTTGACAGTCGCTATTCTGCCTAACATTGATAAGGTAGCCGTACGTAGGTTTCTAAGCTCCTGTGGAATTATGTCGAGTAGCGGTTTAAAATTAGCTGTATAGAGTTGCTTGGTATTGGCAGTCAGTTTAATCCCCAAGTAGGGGATATTGTGATTTTCCCACTGGAAAGGGAATTGTTTTGTAAGCCGGTTTTGGAGTGGAGTAGGGGTATGCAGGTTCAAGATAGAAGACTTGGGTTCGTTAAGTTTATAGTATGAAACGTCTGCGTAGGTTTGTATGTGAGAGCGTATCGAAGTAAGTGATTTGTAAGGGTTCGTAATCATTAGAATAATGTCATCTGCAAAGAGACTGATTTTGTGTTCGTGCTTAAGAAATTTGATTCCTGAGAAACTAGGGTCATTTCTGAGGTTAGATGCTAATGGTTCAATGAGTAAAGCGAAGATTATGGGGGAAAGAGGGCAGCCTTGTCTAGTTCCGTTAGAGATTTGGAAACGGTTGTGAAAGCGTGCCGTTGGTGAGAACTCTAGCGGAGGGTTTGGAGTACAGAGATAGAATTGCAGACAGCATCCAATTCGTAATTCCAAATTTTTGGAGAGTAAGTGTCATGAACTGCCAGTGAATGCGGTCAAATGCTTTCTCTGCATCCAGAGATAGGAGGAGTGAGGGTTGATTTTCCGATTCAAGGTGGTGTAGTAGTGATATGATTCGTCGAGTCGAGCGGGAGCTTGTCTACCTGGTATGAATCCTACTTGGTCAGGGTGGATTAGAATGGGAAGGTATGGAAGCAGTCGTAGAGCTATTATTTTGGCATATATTTTTAGGTCTGTTAAGCAGTGAAATTGGTCTATAGTTCTGAACTAATTGGGGATCTTTACCTGGTTTTGGGATAGTAGAAATTATTGATTGCAGCATATCAGAGGGAAATTCCCCTTTAGAGGCAACGTAGTTATAGAGAACCGAGAGGTGTGTTGTGAGAGTGGGTGCAAACGTTTTATAGTATTCATTGATGAAGCCGTTGTTACCTGGTGATTTGTTCAAGGGGAGTTTGTTTATGGTTTTCTCAATCTCTGTGGGTGGGTAAAATCGGCATAGAGAGGGAGGCTAATTGGGAAGGCGTAAGACGGGGGAGATTGGTATGACTTAGGAAATTTTCAATCGATGAGGTCGTTGGTTGGGTCGTATTTGAGTCATCTTTTATATTGTAGAGAGAATGATAGTAATCCGCGAACGCATTAGCTATGTCTTGTGGGTTAGTCAACTGAGTACGTGAGATTGGGTGTTGGATCGTGGAAATTTTGTTTTTAAGCCGTTTTTGTTTAATGATTTTGGTAAGAAGAGAATAAGATTTGTTGCCTAGCGCATAGAATTGGGATTTTGTTTTTTGGAGGTTCGTATCATAAGCATGTAAGAGAATAGTACGTAATGTATTCCTATCTCGGTTTAAGGCCGCGGTCGTGGTGGGGTTCAGATTATGTTTGTTAGTGTCTTCGTTTTTGCGTATAGAAGCTAGGAGTTGGTCAATTTGCTGGGACCTTTGTTTTTTAATGCGAGAATTTAGTTGGATGAGGATACCTCTCATATAAGCTTTATATGTTAACCAAAGTGTGGTAATAGAGATATCCGGGGTGGTGTTAGTTTCAAAAAAGAGGTGATGAGCATCTAATATAAATTTTTGGTTTTCTGGTAGTTTCAAAAGTGTAGAATTGAGTCTCCATATGGGTGGAATCGCTGACCGTCGGTTGTCGTCCAAAGAGACGCTGATCGGTGCATAATCTGACCAAGTTATAGTACCGATTTTGGATGAGGACGCATGTTTTTAAAGTCCATTTGTCTGTGACAAACATGTCAATTCTAGAGTACGAGAGATGTGGGGGCGCAAAAAAGTAGGTGTAGTCTCTCTCCGAACCATGTTGGCATCTCCAAATATCGTATAAGTCATGGTCATGCAAGAAGCGGTTGAAGTCAAGATTGGTGGGTTTCTTGTTAGACGAGGAATCTAAAAGTGAATTGCCAAGAACATTAAAGTCTCCTCCTCCGATAATGAGTCTACCCCGTTTGTGTTGGGAGATGAGATTGTAGAGTGTGTGCGGTAAAATCTTAGTTGTTTACTATTCGGGCCGTATATGTTCACCAATGTATACGTAAGCTCGTTAATTTGGCATATCAAAATAAGGTATCGCCCTTGTGGGTCGATTATGGTGGAGGTGAGTTGGAAAGGGAGAGCGTCATTAACAGCAATAATAACTCCGTTCTTCTTTTTAACATTTGTTGCCATGAATTGTTGAGAGAATCGATGAAGATACAATTTAGGGGTCTTTTCTGTGGCGAAGTGAGATTCTTGAATAAAGAATAGGTCTGCTGGAGATTTTCGGATTTCTCTTGATAGCATCGATCTCTTGAATGGGGAGTTGAGGCCTCGTACATTAAGAGATGTAATGGTAATCATTTATAGGCTGATTTTCGGAGTGTAGGCATATTTGGGGTATTCTTTGATAATATTCGGGGTCAGAATACTTAAATCCAGTGTTAGAGGTATATAGCTGATGGTGCCATGGGAAGGGATAGGTGGCAAGGAACGAACAAGAGTAAAAAAAAAACTTGCGTAGAACGCAAGTAACCAATGTAGCCCGGATCGCTACTTCAAAAATGGGGGGAGTCAAACAGGTTTTGACCACCGGAGGGGTCATACCTATAAAAAATTTTGCAAATGAAAGTCATTAGGTATAGGCCGATCGCCAGAAATAGGAGTGTTCAGAGAGAACCGCCAGGGAAAAACATAAGCGCACGTAGACGCGTTCCGTGCCGCTAGGCTCTTCAAGTCGCTTCCATATTTTGGATGGGATCAGGGTTGTGCTTCTGAGAGTCTGCAGGCAAAATGCTCCAGGCCTTAAGAAAGTCCAATCCAGCCTCCAAATTTTTAATAGTATAAAATCCTGCCTTGGTGTCGCACTATTAATTTTGTTGGGAATCCCCATTGATAGGCCATACCATGATTCCTGAGCGTTTTTGTGATTGATATCATCTTTTTCCTATTGGAATGTGTGTGGCCTTGGACAAATCAGCATAGAGACGCAGATTCGCATGAGAGGGTGGGAGTGGAGATGGGTTTCTTGCCGCCATCATAATTCTCTCTTTAACGTGGTAGAAATGTATGCGAACAAGTACATCTCTAGGGATGGATGCTGACAGGAATGAAGGCTTAGGAAGTCGATGTGCCCGATCGATCGTGGCCTCTACTTCAGAGAGTGTTGGAATTAAAAGCTTGAGGAAGTGTTGCAGATACGGTAACAATGCTTCATTAGACACTGTTTCTGGGACCCCTCTGAATTTGATATTGTTACGTCGCGATCGGTCCTCCATGTCAGCTAATTTCAGATTAATTTGTTTGATGTCTGATACGTGATCTGTATGAGCATCAATCAAATCATTGTGTGCCTCTATGATGCCTGCTATATTGGTCTCAATATGGCGGATTCTGTGTTCCTGTCTTTGCACTAAAGCAGTAATTTGGGTTAATGGCGCAGAGATATCATTATGTAAAGTTTGACGCAGTGATGTCAGCATGTTCTTCATGCAGATTTCGGTTAATGGTTGATCAGACGCTGGAAATGCGTCTATGTCAGGCAAGGAGGAATGTGGTGGCTGGGGTGGAAGGTTTAGGGCCTGGCAAGAGTCCTCAGGGTCACTCTCTAACCGTGGCCATGATTTGGCTGGGCTGCAGGTCGTGGGTGACAGTGGGGGTGACAACTCACCAGGGTCCCCTGTGTAAAGTCGGTGCTGCTGCAGCCTGGGATCCACGCTCTGGGACCTGTAGTCCTCCTCCTGGCCGTTGCTGCCTCCCCGCATGTCTGTATGGCGGCCGCCATCTTGGTTTCCCGGCATAACAGCCGGGAAGAAGTTTGTCAGCTTCCCTGGCTGCCCCGGGCTTTTTTTCCTGCGGGGCATGTCTAGTGGGCTGCGGGCACACCACGGGAGCTGCCGTGTGCTCTTAGTTCTCCCTGGGGTCTGAGTGAGCCGCTTCAATGCTGCGGCGGGTGGACGGAGCGGGAACTATCGCGCGTCCATCCTCGAGCCGGCCGCGCATGCGCCCCCTGCTCATATATGGGTTTATATGAGACACGCCTAACACTTCTTCTCTTCTCTGTCAAACTCTTTAATTCTTATTCTATATAATTACTATCTCTATTTCTACCTCTGCACGACCCGGTTCTAGTTCCCCCCCCCCTTTAAAATAAATCCCCCCCCCTTTTTTTTTTTTTTTTTTTTTCCCTCTTCCCGATACCCATTTGGTGCACCTATAGACTTTGCACAGTTCTTTCTGGTATACAACATAATGGCTATTAACCACTCATCTACACGTTCAGTCCCCACGCTCTCCGTGACCTCTCTTAACGCTAGGGGCTTAAAAATAAACCTGAGAAATGCTCGCAACTTCTAACATATATGAAAAACCTTCGAGCAGATGTGCTCTTTATCCAAGAAACTCACTTTACAGTGGATCACATACCTAGATTTTCAAATGCTAATTACCCAACGGTATATCATGCAGTCAACACGGAGGTGAAAGCAAAAGGTGTATCTATTTTACTTTCCAAACAGCTCCCGTTTAACCTCCTCGGCGGTATGATTCTTTCCGATTTTTTGTGCTGAAAGCGGTACATTTTTTTGCATGGAAATATATAGTTTTTTATTGTAGGCTGTAATTTTTAGGAATAACTCACTGAAATCTGTCCGAACAAGAGTCTAGTAAACATCTCGGATATGATAAAACTTGAAACATGAAATCATAAATTATAATTTAATAAATAATCATAAAAAATAATAATATAATAATAAATTTAATTCAATAATATAATCAAACCAAAAACACTGAAATTTGAAATACAGAGGCAAATTCGCACACATCGCTGAGCAAAGTTGCAAAATCGTTTTCAGTGTCTGATGATGAATTTCCCCACAAATCATTATCACTCAATTCTGCAACTGGTTCTGATTTACTATCGCTGTTCTAAAACCGCTTTTGACGTAAAGGGACGCTTTTTGGACGCCATGGAAGTTTCCAGGCAGAAAGAACAGTCAAAATGCAGGCAGGGCACAGGACAAAGCAGTAGGGACAAAATGTATGTGAAATGCATTGAAACAGCAATGACAGCAAAAATGACATTTTTAAAAAATTTCAAATTTCCCGCCGCTTCCGGCACCCGTACGTCCCGACGTCACAAGGACCGGAACACAAAAGCCGGATGCCGGCATCGGCCGGAGGAGATGGCCGGGGACGCTGCAGGGGACACATTGTGGGAGCGCAGGACAAGGTAAGTGCTGCAGGGACCCCCAGAGAACGCCGCATGGTAAGCCCGAGTGTAGTTCGGGGTTACCGCTCTTGGTACTGAAATTTTACCCCGAGCTACACTCGGGAAAACCACTAAGGAGGTTAACGTCACTGAGTCTCTTGAGGACCCTGAGGGGAGGTTCCTCTTTCTCAAAGGCACCCTTTCTAATAAGCCACTTCCAACATTTACAGTCCCAATACCGCACAAGTATGCTTTTTTCGTAAAATCTCCAAATTACTTGCTACATTTCAATCAGGTATTTTGATTCTTGGAGGTGATTTTAATGTAGCTTTGAACCCGTTGGAAGACACTTCAACTGGTTTTTCCTCTAAACCTTTCAAAGCACTTAAACAGATTAAACTCGAGCTAAATGACCTTCTCCTTCATGATACCTGGCGCACCCTCCACCCTACGGACAAAGACTACACCTTTTATTCCGCACCACACAAACGCCATTCCAGAATCGACTATTTTTTTTCTCTCACAAAAAAAGATTTACATACATTGAAATCTGCCTCGATCGAACCAATGATTCTATCTGATCACCACCCAATTATGATGACTTTACAATTCCCAGATACACCAACCGTGTCCAAAACGTGGAGATTAGATCCCTTTCTTCTTACAGACTCATCCCTCACCCTCCAGATCTGTGTGATTCTTTGACCAACTATTTTAGAGAAAACACATCTCCGAAAACGACCCCTCTCATACAGTGGGAAGCGCACAAATGTGTAACACGTGGACTTCAAATGTCTATCTATGCTTTGCGAAAACGTCTAGTTCAAGCATCTTTTACCTCTTTACTGCAAAAGTTTGTGCACTTGAATGCACGCATAAACACTCTAGAGCCATGGAATCTGCAACAGAATTAGATCAGGCGAGAAAACAACTCCAAGATGTCGTGGACAAGAAAGCCAAACGTAATTTTACTCTACAACAGAAACTTTTCTATGAACATGGAAATAAGAGTGGCAAGTTTCTAGCCCGGGCCTTGCAATCTAAAAGGGCAGCTCGGCACATCTATCAGCTCACTTCCAAGCAGGGACGCTTACTGAAAACATCAATGACTATTGCAGCTAAATTTGAGAAATATTATTCTACTCTATACAGTTTACCTGTACCATCTAAACTGACAGGAGACACTAGGCCACGTAAGACAATTATTCAGACCTTCCTGACCTAATATCTTCCAAACTCTATTTCTAGATCACAAGCGAAAGACTTAGATGAGCTTTGACCCTGACGGACTACAACAAGCCATTACACAACTGAAACCTGGTAAAAGCCCAGGTCCTGACGGATTTATCACTTCATATTACAAGTCTTTCATTGACATCTTAGCACAGCCATTTCTACGGGCCTTCAATACTTTAGATACACCGGGGCAGTCCTTGCGCCATCTCTCTGAGGCTCATATTACGGTTATACCAAAAGAGAATAAAGACCAAACCTCCCCAGCACACTACCGTCCGATCTCTCTATTGAACGTTGATTTAAAGATCTTTGCCAAAATCTTGGCCAATCGTCTATTACGTATCATAGATCCCATCATATCAATGGACCAGGTGGGCTTTGTACCAGGGAGAGAGGCTAGAGATAATACAATAAGGGCCATAAATATTCATCATCATTGGTTAACTCAAAAGCAACAATTTGGCTTCTTTAGATATCTTTAGATGCCGAGAAGGCCTTTGACAGACTAGTGTGGGACTACATGGAGGCAGTTCTGCTTGGCCTTGGATTGCCTCCGTGTTTTCTGGCATTTATCATGTCTCTATATACCACTCGCACAGCTAAAGTGCGAGTTAATGGTCTCCTTTCGGACTCCTTTTCGATAGGCAACGGGACCAGACAGGGATGTCCATTATCCCCCCTCCTATTTATTCTGACACTGGAACCTTTGTTGAATTGCATCAAACAGAATGACAATAACAAGAGGATTCTGATCAATGGCAAAAATTCATAAAATAGCGGCCTTTGCTGATGACATATTACTTTTCCTAACAGACCCACATATCACTTTACCTAGTCTGCTACAAGAATTCAAATTGTTTCAGTATCTGGCTAACTTCAAAATCAACTTTTCTAAATCCCAAGCCCTTAATGTCTCCTTGACCCAAGATGTGATTAGACAAGCGAAATCAAATTTTCCTTTTACCTGGCAGTTGGAGGCGATCACGTATTTCGGAATCCAATTACCAACTCACCTAAAGGAACTCTACGATAAAAACTTCTTACCCCTCTTGCGTAATATCTCCAAAGACCTTCAGACTTGGAAAAAACCTTGATTCTCCTGGTTTGGTAGAGAAGCCATCCTCAAGATGAACGTGCTTCCTAGAATATTGTATCTACTGCAAACAATACCGATTAAATTACTGAATTCTTTCTTTGCATCTTATAAAACAATCTGTACCTCCTTTCTTTGGTATAATAAACACCCAAGAATTAGCTTTGCCCAACTTACTATGCCCAAGAAGGGTGGAGGTATTGGATTACCTAATATTGCCGCTACTACAGGGCTTGTCACCTAGCAAGGGTAGTAGATTGGACCACGAACTACAATTGTAAGGTTTGGGTTGGTGTGGAGTCGGATTTCTCGAAGATACCGCTTGCCTCTTCCCCTTGGCTGAAAAACTGTCACATTCCTTCTGAGTTTCGGGCACACCCTCTTATAGGCCCCACTTTAGGCTGTTGCCATCAGTTGTTCCAGAAAAAAAAGCTCTCTTCCTCTCCGGGCCCTCTGTTCGATCAAAAGAACCCGGACTTTCTACCGGGTAGAGCCTTCCTGACGGATATAACCGTCCAGATAATCTGACAGTACATCAACTTTTCAAAGATACTAAGTTCTTATCTAGAGAGGACATTACGAAGACATGGCCAGCCCTGATCCTAATGCCATGGATGTTTAAACAACGTCATCACTTTATACAAAGCTCCTCGCATTTAAAAGATTATTCAAGGCCACTTACTCCATATGAGAAACTTTGCTTTATGGACTTCCCCCAGAGACATGTTATATCCAAGCTTTATTCCTATCTGGATACTGCCATTACGTCTCAATCTCGGAAGGCTTGTGAGGCTTGGTTGCTCGAGCTAAAACTACCATTGTCACCTGAAGACTGGGATCATATTTATGATCACATGCATACAGGTTCCATTTGTGTCTCTACACAAGAAAGCAATTATAAATTATATTCTAGATGGTACAGAGTGCCATCCCTGCTTCATAAATTTGATCCTAACATTTCGGATTTCTGCTGGAGTTGTCGACAGGCAACGGGTACACTCCTACATATATGGTGGGATTGTCCGCTGCTGCAGCCCTTCTGGAGAAAAGTGCGAGAGAGACCTAGTCTCACAAGCAACTACGTACACCCTAGACTTCACCCCAGCACAATTTTTACTCCACCACTCCTCACTTCCTTTTCGGACTTATCTTAAGTCTGTTGCCTTGCATATGATAAATGCGGCAAAACAGTGTATTCCTGTCCACTGGCGATCAGAACATTTTCCCACTGTGCGAGAGTGGTTTCTTAGGGTCATCAGGATTGCAGAGATGGAGGAACTGATTTCAGTGGCAAGGGAACACCCCGAGAGATTCAGGAAGACTTGGGCTTGTGGGAAACACTTTCAAACCACCAATATTTATCATCTTTCTATGAATAACTGAAACGAGATTTAGGGGCACGAAAAACCTTTAAAGCTCTCACCTCCAGAATTGCTCCATGGATTGAGCCTAACCGGACTGTATATTAAATTAAAGGAATAATCTACATTAGTTTGACTAATGTACCATGATACGATTGGTTTAACAGCCACTACTTAATAATTGCCCCCCCCCCCCCCCCCCCCCTTTTTTTTTTTTTTTTTCCCCTCCCCTCTATGACGTTACCTTTCCCATTTCTTTTCATCTGATGCGCCCCCTTCTCTTTTCTTTTCCTTCTTTCCTTCATACCTTTTTTGTACCCAACTAACTATATCTATCATAAGGGACAGAGTGTCCTCTCGTATATAGGTGTGATTGTCCTTTACAAAAAGAAACTTACATTTCCCGGATACGGACACATACGATATGCACGCCTTTAGATGATATCTTTGTCCTACGCTTCATTGTCCTATTATCTGAGCACTCCCTACTCAGTAGATCAGTATCCATCCTTATTCTCTAGACTACCTATTATAATCAATACTTCTACTGGTTTATATCATTCACCTGTTTATAATGTGATATTTTGCTTCAGGATGATGCACACTTCAAATGAACATCTTATGACCCGTCTGCGTTACGGGAGAATGGGCCAGATGTATATGCGCGGACTGTGCTCCGTATCTGTATATGACCTGATATGCATTTCTTACTTCAATAAATACTTTTTTGGAACAAAAAAAAAAAACTCAACTCAGCATAACAGCCTTTTTCTAGGAACTTAACAGGGTGTCTCCTTACAGCAGAGAAGCAATCGTCTCATTTGGGGAGGGGTGTTGGTCAGAGACCCAAGCTAGAACCAAAATCCCTCCCAGTATATATCATGACCAAAAACCTACCCTAGGTGCATGTAGCAGCCTAGCAACGAGTAGATAAATAAACAGAATCATCTGCCGAATGTCAAAAATATTAAACATGCCATAATTCAATATTTCAGCTAGAACTATATAGTTTTCTGCTCTCCTGTAGACTTCAACTGGGGGGTGTAAGATATCAGGTGACTTGTATTAAAGTGACCAATCTGAATATATGCTTGGTTTTTATGTAAGTCTTTCATATCTCCAGATAAAAAATTATATGGAAAAGGGGTTTTTTTTAAATTTGAGTCTGTTTAAAGCTAGCTGGAATGTCTTTGAAGCCCAGTGAAGGACTGGTTTATGGCTTTTTACGATATCTCAGATTGAGAAGTTAACAGACACCTGGGCACCAGCTAATTTGGGATTTATAACCATGAAGTTCTCCCACTGAGCCTTGATGCCTTTTGAACTCAGCATCCAGGGACCACATATCACTCAAAAGAGAGGGAGGGGGGATTTGGAGGAGGGAGAGAGAGATACAAGATGGAGGATCCTTAGCAAGATGGAGGACCGCGTCCATCTCTGTATGCACAATTGCTACACAAGCGCCATAGAGAACAATTGATTTTTTAAGTTTGAGTGTTTTTGGATCTTGGATCTTCAAGCTACAAAACCCTCCAGTGTGAATGCAGCCTTAGAGTTGTACAACTACCAGTGAGGACGTATCGGCTTGTCTGCTGGTCTGTAGGACTACAAGGGGCAGCTTAGTAGAAGTTTTATTGCTTTAATCTGTGACAGTTTCAATCTGTTTTTGCATGCCTGTTCACTTGTATGGAAAGAGAATCAGTTCTGAACGAACGTTTGTTGACCCCAGCCCCAATTTTCACCAAAGTGTCAGATATTTTCCTGAGACGGGCACATTGTTCTGCAGGAGATTCTTTCAATATTGGTGTCCCTCCATATAATGAATCCTATGAACAAAGTACAAGTCACAGCCCAGCCTCGCCCTGTGTAGGAGGAAGTGACACCTCCCAGCTGCATTCTTCCCCGGTGTCAGAGACTTTCATTTCTCCTACTGTCAGCGATGGCGTCTGCTAATCTGAGAGCCGAGCTGGAATGTTCCGTCTGTCTGAACATTTATACAGATCCTGTAATGCTGAGATGTGGACACAACTTCTGCCGCGTCTGTATTGATCGTGTTCTGGATGCACAGGGGGGGTCTGGAGGATATTCCTGTCCTGAATGCAGAGAGAAGTTTCCGGATCGTCTTGCACTGCACAGGAACATAACACTGCGCGTAACATAGTGGAGAATTTTCTGTCTGCTCAGCCTGAACAGGAGGAGTCGGGGTCTTCTGTACTCACTGTGTGGACTATCCTGTACCTGCTGTTAGATCCTGTCTGCTCTGTGAGATTTCTCTGTGTGATAAACACCTGAGAGTCCACGAAAAGTCCCCAGAACACATCTTATGTGACCCCACCTTGTCCATGGAGAGCAGGAAATGCTCCATCCATAAGGAAGTCTTGAAGTATTTTTGCACAGAGGATGAGACCTGTATCTGTGTGTCTTGTTGTATGATTGGAGGACATAAAGGACATGAGATGGAGTCACTGGATGAGGCTTCTGAGAAGAAGAAGGAGGCACTGAGGAATGTTCTGCAGAAACTTCTGACAAAGAGAGAGGAGATGGAGGAAAGAGTCCAGAGTCTGCAGGAACACAGGAGGAAAGTAGAAGAAGAAGAAGCTGGTGACACCGAGAGATTCACTGCCCTGTTTATAAATCTCAGGAGACGTCTGGAAGACCTGGAGAAGAGAGTCCTGAGGGAAATCTCCGGGAGGGCAGAGCGGGTCTCCATCTTCATCCGGGATCTGGAAATAAAGAAGGAGGAGCTGTCCAGGAAGATGCGTGACATTGAGGAGCTGTGTAACATGACGGATCCACTGACTGTCCTACAGGAATCAGACACAGGTGACTTGTGTGATACTGAGGATGGAGATAATGAGGACAGAGAGAGACATGAGGAACTCCTCCATGATGGAGGGGGGGCTGGATGTGGCTGGGATATCACACACATTACACACATTATCTGATATAATAACAGAGGGAAATGTATCCTTCTATATACAGGGAGCTGAGGACATATTACTGGATGGAAACACAGCTCATAATAAGCTGCATATATCAGATGACAGGAAAACTGTATCCAGGTCAGATAGAAACCAGAATCGTCCAGAAACACCAGAGAGATTTAAAGATTATGTTCAGGTGTTGAGCAGTCGGATTTTCTCCTCAGGGAGACATTACTGGGAAGTGGATGTCGGGGGGTCAGATAGATGGAAAGTTGGGATGTGTTACCCCAGTATAGACAGGAAAGGAGAGCAGACAGGGATTGGAAGGAATACCAAGTCCTGGGGTTTAGTCATGAATGGTAACCAGTATGGGGTGAGACATGATAATAAAGAGATATTTTTATCTTCCACTATCTCCAGTACCAGAGTCAGGATATATCTGGATTATGAGGCCGGGTGGATCTCCTTTTATGATCTGTGTGACCCGATCCGACACCTCCACACCTTCACCACCACCTTCACTGAGCCCCTCCATGCTGTGATATGGGTAGGGGGAGGTTGTATAAAGATCTGTGGTGGGAGTCGGGGAAAGTGAGAACTTCGCCCAGATACTGGTGACATTATCAGTGGAGGGAGGATGGGATTGGTTGAATATTTGGATAATAGTCTTCCAGTGCTTTCTATGATATATATATTTCTATTTCTCTTCTCCCTCATAGAGCACTGTGAAATGGTTGGAATAACTGTCCAGTTATAGTGAGGGATTCTTCATTACGAGGGTAATAATATCTATCTAGCTATCTATCTATCTATCTATTACGGTGGCCCCGCCCACCGTAACCCCCCCTGAACTGCACTCCCTCAGCCCTGTCACTACTGAGGAAGTCGTCAAGGTCCTCTCAGAAGCCCGCCTCACTACCTGCCCCCTGGACCCTATCCCCTCTCAACTCCTCCGGTCACCCCCCTCTTCCCTCATCCGCTCCCTCACCCACATCTTCAATCTCTCCCTCTTTACTGGCGCATTCCCCTCCCCCCTAAAGCACGCAGATATCACCCCCATCCTCAAAAAGCCCTCCCTGGATCCTGCAGACCCCAACAACCTCAGACCCATCTCCCTGCTGCCTCTCACCTCCAAGCACCTTGAGCGCATAGTCTACGATCGCCTAAGCGCCCACCTTATTGACAATAACCTTCTTGACCCATTACAATCCGGCTTCCGTCCCCTACACTTCACCGAAACTGCCCTCCTCAAAATCACTAACGACCTACTAAAGCCAAGGGCGACTACTCTGTCCTCCTTCTCCTGGACCTCTCTGCGGCCTTTGACACAGTCAACCACCCCCTCCTCCTTAATAAACTACTCTCCCTTGGCATCATAGATACCGCTCTCTCCTGGTTCTCATCTTACCTCCCGACGCTCCTTCAGCGTCACCTACAATGGCACCACCTCCCCCTCCCCCCCCCTCTCTGTTGGGGTCCCTCAAGGCTCTGTCCTTGGACCCCTTCTCTTCTCCATCTACACCTCCTCCCTGGGCACACTCATACACTCCCATGGCTTTAATTATCACCTCTATGCTGACGACACCCAAATTTACCTCTCCACCCCTCTCCTCACCCCCACTATCTCCGCCCGCATCACTCACCTCCTAAACGACATCTCGACTGGATATCGCTCCATTTCCTCAAGCTTAACCTCTCCAAAACCGAACTCCTCGTCTTTCCCCCTGCCCACACCCCCCCCCCCCATCCTATCCATCACCACCACCAACACCACTATCATTCATCCCACCCCGCAAGCCAAAGTCCTTGGCGTCATTCTTGACTCGAACCTCTCCTTCCTGCCTCATGTCAAATCACTTACAAACACCTGCAGGCTCCATCTCCGCAATATTGCCAAGATACGCACCTTCCTCACCCCAGACACCACCAAACTTCTTGTACACTCCCTCATCATCTCACGCCTTGACTACTGCAACTCTCTTCTCACTGGCCTACCCAAGTGCAGGCTCTCCCCGCTCCAGACCATCCTGAACTCAGCGGCCAGACTCATCCACCTCACCACCCGCTCCACCTCTGCCACCCCCCTCTGCCTCTCCCTCCACTGGCTCCCGATTGCCCAACGCATCAAATTTAAACTTCTAATCCTGACCTACAAAGCTTCACAACACTGCCCCTGACTACCTCACCAACCTGATCCCCAAGTACCACCCTACCCGTACCCTTCGCTCCTCACAGGACCTCCTTCTATCCTGCTCCCTGGTCTCCTCCTCCCATGCACGACTGCAGGACTTCTCCAGGTCCTCCCCTATCCTCTGGAACTCACTGCCCCAATCCATCCGACTGTCGCCTTCCTCCCCACATTCAGGCGTTCCCTCAAAACCCATCTCTTCAGGGAAGCCTACCCCACCCTCACCTAACGGCCATTCTCCCTCATTCCTCCCACCACTTCATCCCCCTCAGCCACTTCATTCCCCTCAGCCACATCCTATTGTTCCACTACCCCCTCCCTCCTAGATTGTAAGCTTGAAAGAGTAGGGCCCTCTTACCCCTCGTACGCTGTCTGTTTTTGTTGTACTGTGCCATGTATTGTCCCCCCTATTGTACAGCGCTGAGCAAACCCTTTGGCGCTATATAAACTCGATGTAATAATAATAATATCTATCTATCTATCTATCTATCTATCTATCTATCTATCTATCTATCTCTATCTATCTATCTATCTATCTATCTCCTCCCTAATGGGACACATATGGCAATAAAATAAAAATGACAGGGGTAACAATCCTCCCTTACTCTTTCCAAAATAGAAAAAAGTTATGTCTTTGTTTCTACTTTATGTTTCCAAACAGGAAATAACCAGGTTATATCAGCAATTTCCCTTCCCCCGCCACTCCCCCTATGTTCTGCCCCTCCTCCTCATGGTGGCGCTATGTACAGCTATGATCAGACACAGAGGGTGGAGAGGTCACATGACACCATGTGGGGGGGAGGGGACTGGGAAGGAGAGTAGTGAGGTCTGGTGGATGGTGGTGGGTGATGAGCTCCGTCTGTACTGGGAGGACTCATGGAGATCGGCTCCATCACACAACAAGAGGGGGAGGGGCGAGGGTTAGCGGCCTTTTCTGCAGAGGGGGGAAGGGTGACCATACAGCAGGTTGGGGGCAGAGGAAGAGGACCGGCATAACCCGGTGTGTGTCTGTACAGAGCAGCATAGAGCCCCCACCTTCCCCAGGATGTACAGGACATAAAAAGGAGACACATACTGCTAATATATCATCACACACTAACCTGTCTGCATCCTACAGAGTTCTATTCTAGGAATCTGCATGGAGGAAGTATGGTGGCAGCCATTGCTAACTACTTCTAAAGAATACTAGTTCCCTGGCTGTCATTCTGATCCAACGCCTTCTGTACTTTCTATGTCAGACCACCTGGAAGAAGTATTCAGACTCGGAGTTCTGACTTAACTCTGATTTCCTGATCGGCATGATTGTTCCAGGTCAGTGTCCCCGAATACTGAGTCCACAGACAGCCAGGAGAAGAGCATTTTCAGAAGACATCCAGCAATGGCCCCTCCATATTCCCCTCAGTACAGGTGACATTTATGTCACAGCCGGGACATTCTTCTCGCATCGTTTGTTTTCATTTTCCCCGAATACAAAATGCTGAATGATAATCTACAATGTCTTTTGTTGGTTTTATTCATTTTCTGGAAGATTTACAAATGAATAAATTGATCTTTTCTGTCACTTTTCTTATTACTTATTGTATGAAATATTCATTTTATAAATCAGCATTTAATCCCGGCTCCTCCATGACACCGTGTTACAGAGAATTCTGGGCTTTCCGATAACACAGCCCAGCACTAGTTGTTTGTGGATTGTTCCTCCATACAGAGACAAGGGGAGGGGGGTGAATATGAGATCGGGAGCGCGGTGCGTCCTTTCTCTGATTTATCCAGCGGCAGAATGAATAGCAGGAAATCAAATGATTGGCTTCACAGGACAGAGGAGAATGGGCCGGTTGAAGAACTGTCTGAAGAACTGTCTCACCTTCTGGCTGCACTGGGCACATGTTTGTAGGCGGAGTGGGCCAGGTGGGTGGTGGGCACCCAAAGGGGAAGGAAAGACACGGAGATCTGAGATTGCAAGGAACCAACCACACTGTATCAGAGCCTATGCAATGCTATGGAACTGGCAGAAACGCTCACAGAGAACTATGCACCACCTGCAGAGAGCGATGCTCGGATGTTGATAGCACCTGGAAAGGGATACGGCTAGCAGACAGTGATGCAGCAAGGCACTACCAGTGGAAAGGTTCCCCCCTCCCCCGGAACCCCTCTCTATGCTAGGCACACTCTCCCTATCCAGCGACTCCTGTCCATGACCTAACCACACGCAAAATGCACACCAACTACAGTGAGCTTGTGCTTTTTATAAGTACTGCCCTCATTAAAGATGGCCGTGGAGGTCATCCGGGACATCAGAATCCAATTGGACATCTGCTCACCTGTTGACACATACGGAGGCCTAAGAGGAATGGTAATTTCTCGTGTCCTCCACTCTCCCTGCATGGTGGTTGCTGATAGCACCACCTTTGTAGGAAGGTCAACACACCTGTCTACACTTTTCCCCCCTTTGACAGATGCTGTCCTCTGCATCGACAACCACACAATAAAATAGTGGAATACAGCAGGCTAAACAGGTAGATAAAAAACCAATAGTGACAAGAAGTCTGTTATACAACATAATCAGAATACTGGGCCAGTAATTGCCCTCGGTTAGAATGAAAAGGGCAACGGCCCTCACTGGGATCTTCAGGCGCATCATCAGAATTGTCATTTACTGGAGTTTGTTCAGGAGCCTCAGGTGCTTCGGGGTTATCATGGTAAGCAAAACACCCCCACCTGGGCTATCATTTTCTCCCTCAAAGGAGTCTGCAGGTCACTCAGAACTCTCCCAGTCCTCTGCAGAGCAATATCCCAGGAAATCAGTAGTAGATTCATCTTCAGGTCTGGTGGGATCCATGGGGGAAGCTTCTAGGGGTGTCCAATATCATTCTACTGAAACCTCCTAAACAGAAGGGAGATCCGTAGGGTTGGAATCCCTCAAATCTCTAGAGATCTTAACAGGATAGTCAGTATATATATATATATATATATATATATATATATATATATATATATATATATATATATATATATATATACAGTTGCAAGAAAAAGTATGTGAACCCCTTGGGATTACGTGGAGTTTTTAATGAATTGGGCATAAAATGTGCTCTGAACGTCATCTAAGTCACAATAGAAGAACACAGTCTGCTGAACATAATACTACACAAACATTAGATGTTGCCATGGTTGAATTGCACATAACATGTAAACATTCACAGTGCAGGGAGGAAAAAGTATGTGAGGCCCTAGCTTAATGACTTCTCCCAGAGCTAATTGGAGCCAGGAGTGAACCAACCTTGACTCCAATCAGTGTGATGATATTGGATGTGTTGCTGACAGCTGTCCTGCCCTTAGAAAAAAAAACATACCTGTTTTGGGTTTACTGGTTTCAAGAAGCACTGTCTGATGTGAACCATGCCTCACAGAAATGAACTCTCAGAAGACCTAGGATCAAGAATTGTTGACTTCCATGAAGCTGGAAAGGGTTACAAAAGTATCTCCAAAAGCCTTGATGTTCATGTGTCCACGGTAAGACAGACTGTCTACAAATGGAGAAAGTTTAGCACTGTTGCTACTCTCCCTAGGCGCGGTCGTCCTGTAAAAATGACTGCAAGAGCACAGCGCAGAATGCTGCATGAGGTAAAGAAGAATCCCAGAGTGTCAGCTAAAGACCTACAGAAATCTCTGGCACATGCTAACATTTTTGTTGACACATCTACAATAAGGAAAACATTAAACAAGAATGGAGTACATGGGAGGACACCACGGAGGAAGCCATTGCTGGCCAAAAAGAAGATTGCAGCACGTTTGAAGTTTGCAAAAGAGCACCTGGATGTTCCACAGCACTACTGGCAAAATATACTGCGGACAGATGAAACCAAGATTGAGTTGTTTGGGAAGAACACACAACACTATGTGTGGAGAAAAAAAGGCACAGCACACCAACATCAAAACCTCATCCCCACTGTGAAACATGGCGGAGGGAGCATCATGGTTTGGGGCTGCTTTGCTGCCTCAGGGCCTGGACGGATTGTTGTCATTGATGGGAAAATGAATTCCAGAGTTTATCAAGACATTTTGCAGGAAAACGTACGACCATCTGTCCGCCAACTGAAGCTCCGCAGAGGATGGGTGATGCAACAGGACAATGACCCAAAGCATACAAGTAATTCAACAAAACAATGGCTGCAACAGCACAGAATACGCCTTCTGGAGTGGCTCAGTCAGAGTCCTGACCTCAACCCGATTGAAATGCTGTGGCATGACCTTAAGAGAGCAATTCACACCAGACATCCCAAGAATATTGCTACACTGAAACAGTTTTGTGAAGAGGAGTGGTCCAAAATGACTCCAGATCGTTGTGCAGGTCTGATCTGCAACTACAGGAAACGTTTGGTTGAGGTTATTGCTCCAAAGGAGGGTCAACCAGTTATTAAGTCCAAAGGTTCACATACTTTTTCCTCCCTGCACTGTGAATGTTTGCATGTTATGTGCAATTAAACCATGGCAACATTTAATGTTTGTGTAGTATTATGTTCAGCAGACTGTGTTCTTCTATTGTTGTGACTTAGATGACGTTCGGAGCACATTTTATGCCCAATTCATGCAAAACTCCACGTAATCCCAAGGGGTTCACATACTTTTTTTTGCAACTGTACTCAAAAAAAGTCCATAATAAAGTATAGTCCATATATATAATTTCTTCAAATAACATATATTTGCCACAACCGTGAATTCCTCTGTGCTCAACACCTCATCAAAGTGCTAACTCACCAGATGCTGGTGATTAATCAGCATATCTTTCAAATATCAGTAGATGTGGACGACTCAGCAAAATAACGATTACTCCAGATAATAATCATTCATCAGATGGTTGATCCAATTATACTCTGTCATGGTAAATATAATCCATATGTGGATAAATAAAGAACACTCGCCATAGCATAATAATGTTTGACTATTTATTATATCAAATTCCTCCCTTAAAATCAAACTCATATATATTAATATATGTGCATCTGCAGCCTGCAGACAATCTCCAGATCCCACAGTGGCATCTCACCAGCCACTCTCAGCAACAGATGACGTGGTTGCGGTCACATGGTCCAGCCACGTGGCAACGGTGTACGCGATGACATCACTGCTCGATCACGTCCTAATGCTTTTCGTCACACGACTTCGTCTGAGGGTGTGATCAGCAGACAGACGTCTCTTATAGAGCTGCTCCTATAGCTCAGCTTTAAACAGACCCACTACCACCATCTAATGAATGAGCACATAATGGCATATATTCTACTGATTTGCCTAAAATAGACTTTATATCAGGAGGGGAACCAAACGATTACTCCCTATTGCCATCATGTGTTCAAACAACTTATCAGCAGTGAGAAAGCTTTAGAAGGTGACTCACAATAACATGATAAAAAGAACTCTTATATCAAATATGTGCAATTATACAGACATAGATGTATAAATTAAAATTACACACACACAAACATAATATAAACATTATATATATATATATATATATATATATATATATATATAAAAATTCATAAATTAGTAATCACTAATAAAGCAATTTAAGTCTAATTCCACATTTAGACCATTAGGAGTCAGAGTGTTAATCAAATAGATCCATCTGGTTTCACACTTTGATAATTCTCTTATTCTATTTGACCCACGCCACATATGGGGAATGGTGTCTATTCCCCAAAATTTAATACAGAAAGGATCTTGATTATGAAATTTTCTAAAGTGCATAGATACACTATGATATTTATAGCCTTTCATTATGTTTTTCAGATGTTCAAGGGTTCTTATCCTTAAATGTCTTTTAGTACGGCCTATGCAAATCAAACCACAGGGACATTCAAGGGCATATACTACATGGGTTGTTTCACATGTAATGAAAGTGGTTATATCAAACTCCCTTCCATTAGAATTAGAAAGGAACTTGATAAGTCCACTACATTTATTCTTGACTATCCTACTATCAAGATGGTTTGAGAGATGCTGAGTCAGATTTTGAATGGATGTCCTTCTTTAATAAAGTAGGATTAGAATTACAGACTTTGATTCTTAGGAGGAAGAAGAGAAAGATGGTATTAATAGAGAAAAAAATCAAGGATATCCAGATACAATTAGAACCTATAAAAAACTCTGACCAATGTGAGAAATGTAATAGTCAAATTAAGAAACGTTTAGAGAAAGTTGATAAAGACACTCAGAAGAAAAAAATAAAGAAATTTAAAAGAGATATTGGTGACTTTAAGAGTAATAACATATACCTGTGGCAAAGTGTGGGAGATGATGATAGTGGAGGTGCTGCTCCTTTGCACTCCACGGTGGAGTCTGAGGAGTTGGTTCCACCCTCTATACCTACCAATGTAACAGGGAGTATTAAACCAATGCTGACTAGTAACAAGCATTCTAATTCTGATAAAACTAAAGTGGATAATAAGACCCGTAAGAAGGGATTAGGAGTTAAAAACAATAAAGAGGAAACAAATACACCTACACACAGAACTCCGAAATTAGATTATAGAGTACCAACTAATAATCGTTTTGAACCATTATATGATTATAGAGATCCACCTTATTATCAACCCAAACCTTTTTTTGGGAATTGGAGGAAAGGGAGGGAGAGAGGACGAGGATGGGGATATCGCCTATACATGGGTATATAATCAAACAATAGTGCTGAGCTCCCGTGCTAATTAATTATTGTACTAAAAAATTTTTTGAATCCATAAAATTTTATACCATACAATTGTGTCAAAAAAACAAAAATTATTTAAATCATCCTCCTAAAATAAAATGAAATATATTAATGACCAAAAACAATAAATTCCCTCAATCCATAAGCAATATATCCCATCAGCATGTGTCCAGAAACATATAATAAAGAAAAGTCCTCCTTTCATGAAATATTATAAAAACAAACAAATGGATTTTTTCTCCTTCTCACCTCCAGGGGTCTATTCCTCACATGTGAGGCTGGAGTGGACCTGAGCAGAGGCACTATATATATGTGGAGTTTTGGAGTGAATACAAGGAGGAATAGACCCCTGGAGGTGAGAAGTGAGAAGGAGAAAAATCCATCCATCCATTTATCCTCAGACCAACATAGGATAGTATAAAGTGGAGAGACACCAGGTGGATGATTAGAAAATCACAGCGTGGAACCATCCAAAGGAAGTTAAGAGCAACAGTGTATACATCTATCCTTTTAGGATAAACAGCTATCTTAGCCTATATATTGGGCTAGAAAAGGAGGTGAGCGCACAATAGAGCATTACTCATTCCTCAGCCATCCATGTGTTGGAATAAATCCATTTGTTTGTTTTTATAATATTTCATGAAAGGAGGACTTTTCTTTATTATATGTTTCTGGACACATGCTGATGGGATATATTGCTTATGGATTGAGGGAATTTATTGTTTTTGGTCATTAATATATTTCATTTTATTTTAGGAGGGATGATTTAAATAATTTTTGTTTTTTTGACACAATTGTATGGTATAAAATTTTATGGATTCAAATAATTTTTTAGTACAATAATTAATTATCACGGGAGCGCAGCACTATTGTTTGATTATATACCCATGTATAGGCGATATCCCCATCCTCGTCCCTCTCTCCCTCCCTCTCCTCCAATTCCCCAAAAAAAGGTTTGGGTTGATAATAAGGTGGATCTCTATAATCATATAATGGTTCAAAACGATTATTAGTTGGTACTCTATAATCTAATTTCGGAGTTCTGGGTGTAGGTGTATTTGTTTCCTCTTTATTGTTTTTAACTCCTAATCCCTTCTTACGGGTCTTATTATCCACTTTAGTTTTATCAGAATTAGAATGCTTGTTACTAGTCAGCATTGGTTTAATACTCCCTGTTACATTGGTAGGTATAGAGGGTGGAACCAACTCCTCAGACTCCACCGTGGAGTGGAAAGGAGCAGCACCTCCACTATCACCATCTCCCACACTTTGCCACAGGTATATGTTATTACTCTTAAAGTCACCAATATCTCTTTTAAATTTCTTTATTTTTTTCTTCTGAGTGTCTTTATCAACTTTCTCTAAACGTTTCTTAATTTGACTATTACATTTCTCACCTTGGTCAGAGTTTTTTATAGGTTCTAATTGTATCTGGATATCCTTGATTTTTTTTTCTCTATTAATACCATCTTTCTCTTCTTCCTCCTAAGAATCAAAGTCTGTAATTCTAATCCTACTTTATTAAAGAAGGACATCCATTCAAAATCTGACTCAGCATCTCTCAAACCATCTTGATAGTAGGATAGTCAAGAATAAATGTAGTGGACTTATCAAGTTCATTTCTAATTCTAATAATTAATTAGCACGGGAGCGCAGCACTATTGTTTGATTATATATAGTTATTAACACTATTCATGAGTTGGTGTAGGGTGTTAGCGAACCAATTTGGGCATATTTAAAAGGTTGTTTTTTGTTTGATTTTGTTTTATAATATTTTTGAATTTCACCATATTAGCTCACGAGTAATAATTAGCACTTGATTGAAACGCCTATACATGGGTGCCCCACCCCAATGCTATTATCAAGCACCCCCCCCCTGTCCGGCCAATGGGAGGATCTCAGATGCAGGACCAAAGACCTGCATTTATAAGAAAGGAAGGAGAGGATGTAGAGCAGGGAAAAAGGATCCAACTTCAAAAAGAGAAGAAGGGAAACAGAATAGATGGCATATATAATTTGAGTGGAGTTCAACTCACACATAAACAAATAAATATTTTAAACACTGGCTTGAAATCTGCTATGAAAGGACCAAATAATAATTTGATTTTTTCATTGATACACAAAAATATATTAGAAAATTAAATATGGAAAATATTTTTTCAGACTTGGTACCAATAAAGAATAGAAGGTGGAAATTCAAGGAGACAGTTTGAATAGTGGTTTAAAAAATAAGTCTCTGTTCAATCCTAGTATTTCATCCAATCAACATATAGATGTCTTTAAGAATCTAGTTTTGAGAGATTTAGCATCTGTTGAACCTAAAAAGAATGTGAACCCAAAGTATGTACAGGAGGGGATAGAATTGTTAGAGAAACGTAAGGATATCATCATACGCCCAGCAGACAAAGGAGGAGGGGTGCTAGTCCTGAATAAACTTTTTTCATAATCAGTTGGCAGAAATGCTATCTGATATGAACACTTATATGAAATTAAAGAAAGATCCTACTATAAGGTATAGAGAGGAATTAAATATATTGATTAATTTTGGCTATCGAACTAGGGTTCTAAACAAAAAAGAGAGGAATTATGTGTTTCCAAGTGTAAGTAGGATCCCTATTATATACACTTTACCTAAAATTAATAAGGACCATTTCAGTCCATCAGCTAGACCAATAGTGATTGGTATTGGCTCAGTCTCAGCTCGACTGGGACAATACCTTGATGTATTTCTGCAAACCAGCATATGTTCTACTAGAGCTTATAGTACTTAGAGGAGATATTTATTGCTGATCATCCTAAAGTTTTTTTGGTGACAGCTGATGTCTCTTCTTTGTATTATTCAACATGAGGATGCATTATTATCCCTTAATTGGACCTTGAGTAGGAGAGAAGACATTCCATATACCCAGAAGATGTTTCTTCGGAATGCTCTGAAGTTTTGTCTGTCTCATAACTATGTTTGGTACAATGGGGAGTTCTTCTCTCCAAAGAGAGGAGTATCTATGGGCGCATACTTTGAGCCAAGTATAGCCAATCTGTTTACGGCGGAATGGGAAGACTGTTATGTCTTTAACCATGGTCATATACAGATTTTGCTTTACAAGAGATTTATAGATGATCTGTTTCTTTTATGGGCAGGATCTGAAGATGATCTAGTTGTCTTCCTTGAGGGACTGAACAATAATCAGAACAACATTAAGCTTGATTATCAATATAGTTTAGAAGCTATTCATTTCTTGGATCTAATGATCTTTAGGAAAGAAGATACTCTATTAACTAAAACTTACTTTAAACCTACTGATGGCAATAGTTATCTCCCATGGTTCAGTGGACACCACCCATTATGGCTTAAACATATTCCAAAAGGTCAGATCATGAGACTTAGGAAGAATTGCTGCCAGGATAGGGATTTCTTAGATCAATCAGAATCTGTTGTGGATAAATTTGTTGATAAAGGTTATAATCAAGAATTCCTCCAAGAGGCTGTGAATGAGGTATTCAGTATACCCAGGGAGCAACTTCTTGGAGAAAAACCAAAAGTGGAATTGAATGATAAGCATCAATGGGGTTTCATATCTAATTTTCATGCACAAATCAGAGAAGTAGAAAGTTTTTTTTGTAGGCATTGGCATATATTAAAAATGGATAGAGTATTGGGATTTGTGATTCCCGATAAACCTATGTTTGTTCATAGGAAAGCCCCTACTATTGGGGATAAAGTAGTTAAAAAGATTTTGGATCCACCTAAACAATTGGGTATGTTTTGGGATAAAAAAGGCTTTTACTCATGTAAAAAATGCTCAGCTTGTAGGATAGTCAAGAATAAATGTAGTGGACTTATCAAGTTCCTTTCTAATTCTAATGGAAGGGAGTTTGATATAACCACTTTCATTACATGTGAAACAACCCATGTAGTATATGCCCTTGAATGTCCCTGTGGTTTGATTTGCATAGGCCGTACTAAAAGACATTTAAGGATTAGAACCCTTGAACATCTGAAAAACATAACGAAAGGCTATAATTATTATTATTATTATACAGTATTTATATAGCGCCAAAGGGTATGCTCAGCGCTGTACAGTAGGGGAGACAGAACATGAGACAAGACAGTAACAATACAATACACGAGGGGTTCAAGGGCCCTGCTCTTTCGAGCTCACAATCTAGGAGGGAGGGGAAGGTGGTACAGGAGGAAATGGCTCTGGGGGATGGAGTGGTGGGAGGAGTGGAGGAGGTTAGTTGTTAGGTGAGGTCAGGTGTTAAGTGAGGTTGGGGTAGGCTTCCCTGAAGAGGAGGGTTTTCAGGGTGCGCCTGAAGGTGAGGAGGGTAGGTGACAGTCTGATGGATTGGGGTAGGGAGTTCCAGAGGATGGGGGAAGTCCTGGAGAAGTCCTGCAATCAGGCGTGGGAGGAGGAGACCAGGGAGCTAGAGAGTAGGAGGTCCTGTGAGGTGCGAAGGGCACGGGTAGGGTAGTGTTTGGGTATCAGGTCTGTTATGTAGTTTGGGGCGGTGTTGTGAATGGCTTTGTGGGTCAGAGTTAGCAGTTTGAATTTGATGCGTTGGGCAATCGGGAGCCAATGAAGGGATTGGCAGAGGGGGGAGGGAGATGTGGAGCGGTTGGTGAGGTGGATGAGTCTAGCCGCTGAGTTCAGGATCGACTGGAGTGGGGATAGCGTTCGTTTGGGTAGGCCAGTGAGAAGGGAATTGCAATAGTCCAGGCGTGTGAGATGAGGAGGGAGTGTACGAGTTGTTTGGTGGTGTCTGGGGTGAGGAATGTGCGTATCTTGGAGATGTTGCGGAGGTGGAGCCTGCAAGATCTAGATAGCAGTTGGATGTGGGGTAGGAAGGATAGGTGGGAGTCCAGGGTGACACCCAGGACTTTGGTGTGCGGGATGGGACTGATGGTGGTGTTAGTAGTGATGGAGAGGATGAGGGGGGCGCGGGGTGGGGGGGAAGACCAGGAGCCCGGTTTTGGATAGGTTAAATTTGAGGAAATGGAGCGACATCCAGTTTGATATGTCGTTTAGGAGGTGGGCGATGCGGGCGGAGAGTGAGGGGGTGAGGTGGGGGGTGGAGAGGTAAATTTGGGTGTCGTCGGCATAGAGGTGGTACTTGAAGCTGTGGGAGTGAATAAGTTTGCCAAGGGAGGAGGTATAGATGGAGAAGAGGAGGGGCCTGAGGACAGAGCCTTGGGGGACCCCGACAGAGAGGGGTCAGGGAGGGGGGAGGTGGCAGTGTTGTAGCTGACGCATCATTATCATAGTGTATCTATGCACTTTAGAAAATTTCATAATCAAGATCCTTCCTGTATTACATTTTGGGGAATAGACACCATTCCCCGTATGTGGCGTGGGTCAAATAGAATAAGAGAATTATCAAAGTGTGAAACCAGATGGATCTATTTGACGAAAACTCTGACTCCTAATGGTCTAAATGTGGAATTAGACTTAAATTGCTTTATTAGTGATTATTAATTTATGAATTATTGATTTTTTTTATATTATGTTTATATTATGTTTCTGTGTAATTTTAATTTATACATCTATGTCTGTATAATTGCACATATTAAGATATAAGAGTTCTATTTATCATGTTATTGTGAGTCACCTTCTAAAGCTTTCTCACTGCTGATAAGTTGTTTGAACACATGATGGCAATAGGGAGTAATCGTTTGGTTCCCCTCCTGATATAAAGTCTATTTTAGGCAAATCAGTAGAATATATGCCATTATGTGCTCATTCATTAGATGGTGGTAGTGGGTCTATTAAAGCTGACCTATAGGAGTGCGAGCGGCTCTATAAGAGACCGAACGTCTGTCTGCTGATCACACCCTCAGACACAGTCGTGTAACGAAAAGCGTTAGGGCGTGATCGAGCAGTGATGTCATCGCGTACGCCGTTACCATGTGGCTGGACCATGTGATCGCAACCACGTCATCTGTTGCTGAGAGTGGCTGGTGAGAGCTGTGGGAGCTGGAGATTGTCTGCAGACTGCAGATGCACATATATTAATGAATGCTGATTTTTTTAGCTTACACATTGTGAGTTTGATTTTAAGGGGGGAATTTGATACAATAAATAGTCAAACATTATTATGCTATGGCGAGTGTTCTTTATTTATCCACATATGGATTATATTTACCATGGCAGAGTATAATTGGATCAACCATCTGATGAATGATTATTATCTGTAGTAATCGTTATTTTGCTGAGTCGTCCACATCCACTGATATTTGAAATATATGTTGATTATTCACCAGCATCTGGTGAGTTAGCACTTTGATGGGATGTTCAGCACAGAGGAATTCACGGTTGTGGCGAATATATGTTATTTGAAGAAATTATATATATATATATATATGGACTACACTTTTATATGGACCTTTTTTTTTTGAGTATTTTTGATATTTCACCAATTTTTTTAGTTATTTATTTTTGGCACAATATTGGCACTTTATTAATTTGGTGGCAGTTTTTCTTTTATTTTTCTTTTATTTATGTTTTGTATGTTTATTTATGTATAATTTATATATATATATATATATTTGTTATTCTTATTTTTTAATTTAATTTAATTTTATTTGAGGGGTGAGAGCACTGTTTGTGTTTTTCACGTCATTGTGGCGCGATGTTGTAGGCCATTTGATGAATTGATTTATACCATTGATATCAGATCCATTTTTTGCTTATACATAGAATTTTATAATATGCTCTTTTAGCCTAGTCTGTAGTGTCCTAACGGTGCCTCCTATATATTGACACCCACATGGACATTGGATTAAATAAACCACGTTTTTGTAGTACAGGTGATACAATTATTAACCTTAAATGATTTATTAGTAATCATGCAATGAAAGGTCTCAATGTTTCTATTTTTACATGTATTATGCTTACAGACTGTACACCTTCTACAGGGGAAATAATCCTTAATCCCATGAAACATAGAAGGTTTCTTAGGAGGAGCTATAACATTAGGGGCTACAAATAATCTCAATGGAGGTGCCCCTCTAAAGATAACAGGAGGGGCCTCCGGAAGGATGGGACCCAAAATGTTATCATTCCCCAATACTCCCCAATGTTTCTTAAAGATATTTTTAATGTCATAATATTGAGTGGAGTATGTGGTGACAAAGGCAGTTTTAAATGACTCGAAGAGGGTTAAAAAAATGGAATCATAAATAAAAAATAGAGATTGTTTTTGGTTTCTATGGCTCCACGTGTAGTTGTGATATATTATTTGCCAAAAGTTCATAAGGATCCCACTAACCCTCCGGGTAGGCCCATCATTAGTGGGATCAGCTCAGTGACCTCAAGGATAGGTAAATATATAGATCATTTCCTTCAGCCCTTAGTTATGGACACTCCATCTTTCTTGAAGGACACAACTCAATTCATTAATATTCTTGGGGATATAGAGTGGAAACAATTCATATATTTTGGCTACGGAGGATGTAGCCTCTCTCTACATCAGTATATATATATATATATACGTTCAGTAATATACCTGTCTGCTCCCCAATTCCCTCCCATATGGCTTTCCTGTAATGGTGTAAACCGAGTCTAGGTATTAATACCTTCTCTTCCTTTAAAATCTGAATGGCCCCTAAAGCCACCTCTACCACAGCCTTTAAAGGCTACCCCCACTCTGGTTATTTTCCTCTGTCATACCATTGCTATTATCATTGACAGCAGGTTCCTCCCTTAATTGCCATTTGAACACTCTACTTTGTTTGTTCTTCTATATCCCTTAGATATTTTTTCCATTTTTTAACCTTTTGCTCGGCATCCTCTTTATTTAGGTGTTTTTTAAGGATTTCAGTTTTAGTAACATATTCCTCTTGTGCATTAAATGGAAGCAGTTTATTTTTAAAAGATACAATTCCCTAATCTAATATAGTCTGTTTCTGTTTCTTCTTGTAATAATAAAATTAAGCAAGGCTGAACCTGCTGCGTTAAAATATTGAAACCACTCCTGAGTGTCTATTATTATTATTATAATACAGGATTTATATAGCGCCACAGAAATCTATCTTTCTACCCCTCACCTCACCCCTTCAGTCTCCACTCGCATCACTAACCTACTAAGCGACATATCGGAATGGATGTCACTCCACTTCCTCAAACTCAATCTTTCCAAAACTGAGCTCTTAGTATTCCCTCCAGCCCATGCCCCGCTCCCCTGATTTCTCCATTAAGATCAATAATACAACTATCAGTCCCTCCCCTCATGCCAGGGTACTAGGTGTAATCCTGGACTCCCATCTGTGCCATCCCTCTCTGTCAATCCCTCCACTGGCCTCCACTCAGTGTCTTCCATCCCTCTCTGCCAATCCCTCCACTGGCTTCCCATTGCCCAATGAATAAAGTTCAAAACAATAACAATAACATATAAAGCTATTAATAACTCTGTCCCAAGTTACATCATCAATCTTGTCTCCAAATATCACCCAAACCGTACTCTCCACTTCTCACACGACCTCCTACTCTCGAGCTCCCTTGTGCCATCCCCCCATGCTCATCTCCAGGACTTCTCCAGAGCCTCCCCCATCCTCTAGAACTCTATACCCCAATTTATCAGACTATCGCCAACTCTACTCACTTTTAGGTGATCTCTGAAAACCTATCTCTTCAGGGAAACCTATCCTGCCTTCAGCTAATAATGGAATCTTCTACTCTTCCTACCAGTCCATCCCCCACAGTTATTACCTTTTGTACCACCAGCCCCTCCCTTTTAGATTGTAAGCTCCATGGAGCAGGGCCCTCCTAACCCTCTTGTATTGAACTGCATTGTTGCTTTATTGTTTCCGTTATATTGTAAAGCGCTGAGCAAACTGTTGGCGATATATAAATCCTGTATAATATTTGAAAAAAGACCCTAATGAGTCATTTAAAATTGCTTTTTTCACCACATACTCCACTCAATATTATGACATTAAAAATATCTTTAAGACACATTGGGGAGTATTGAGGAATGATAACATTTTGGGTCCCATCCTCCGCACATTATGCTCTTCACCATGAGAAAAACCCCGAGGGAACTCTGTTTATTGGTATTGACAAATTCTCCAAGAATTGGAGGGGCAGTTACACCAAGCGGGAGATTTCTACATTGGAAGTATGGTGGATTTACACTTTACAATCATATACGCCATATGGTCTCAATATTGAATGAGACGTCAATCATTCATCAATAATAGTTAGCTGTTTCTGGTTACTTTATAACTATTTACACCTTTTAAGGTCAACTGGAGATGTTCAATTATGGTGCTTCTGTATTTATTTTTAATTTATGTCAAAAATATTTTGATGTTTTTTATGTCTATTAAATTGGCAATTGCCATATCTTTTGTGAACACAAGATGGCGACACAACAGGTAATGCGATGTCTTGCCCGTTTTTTCTTTTTTTTCCCTCTAGCATACAATGGCCGATTATATGTTTTTCAACAAGGTATTATTTATTTCAGGTACTTATATAGCTCTGTCAATTTAAGCAGCGCTTTACATGTATATTGTACATTCACATCAGTCCCTAACCCTCGAGGGGTGTGCAATCTAAGATAATGTATACTATTGTTTCCAAGTATTCTTGTTTTATGCTTTTGGCAATGTGCTATTGGCAGGATATACTGTGGTGATCCTTAAACCAGTATAAAAAGTAAAAATATGCGAGCGCACTAAAAAGGGGAAGCAGCTATGCACAAAGGTAACCCAGATAAAACAGGTCAATAATGGTGCAGCGCTAGATAATACTAAAGATATGATCATAAAAGACAAAACTGATAAAGGATACTAATAAAAGTTCATAAATGAGCAATAAATAAATGATAAACAGTTCAAAGGTGACTTTAGTGCTCTTAAGGTGCCTGTTTCCCTGGTAAGCCGGTGATTGTGCAATAGTTGTGGAAGAATTTAACTCACCAGACGTGCAATTTAAATGCGCCTGTAAACATATATCCAGATGTCCTCAGGATAAGTCAGGTGATGGGGTGACTTCCCTCTGAAGGGTAGGCAGTACATCAAAGGATCCTGGGGCTTTAATGGTGATCCAAGGCATCCAGAGCTCCCCTTAAGGGTTGAGCGGGTGCTGCTCCCTGGGTATGCAGGAGATTCCCTCTCTGGGTGCTGGGATGGATCTTTGTCTTTAGCAGGGCGTCTGAAATGTAATACTCCACCAGGGAGTTAAGACAAGGACATGCCCATAGTGTTGTAAGGTAAGTATAAATTTATTCAGGGGGAAAGATAAAACCGAGGCATCAGAAGTAACATAAGATAAGTTGAGGTATCAGGACTAACCATCCACAATCAAAGATGGCCACAAGGCTACGGCGGCGTGACGTCACGGTGTAATTGGCTCCTCCTTACACGTTTCGTGCGCACACACATCTTCAGAGGGGATTGCCAATTCAGCCATGTCTCACGCCGTCAGTATATATAGAGGATGGCACACACGCAGTAGGCCGGCACCTTCTTGGAGGACGTCAAAGCCAATGCACACGCGCGAGAGCGGGCGCCATTTTTACATGGATATTTGTCTAAATAACACGCTTGATCAAAGACTCTATACATTAATAAACAAATTGGTAAGAAAAGGATCAGCGATCTCTGGATGAGAGCCAAAATATAATATAGGAGTAATGCAAAGATAAAAATGAATAAATTAGGAATATTTAAATACAAAATGTTGAGATTTTAGGAATGTAAATATATTATAATCCCGATGAGAGGGTATATAAAACCATGGAAAAATGGGTCAAAAACCTCTTACATTATAAATACCTACATATACAATGATTTAAAATGTGGATAAAACCACAACTTGGTAAGATATCGTAAATTAACAATTGTGGTTTTGTTTTAAAATTATCAAATAACAAATGAATGTTATAGAATCGAATAGACATGAAAAATGAAAATATAGGGAAGGGGCAAGGTTTCCTATTAAAAATTAATATCATAATGGGTATGTAATATTTATAGTGTAAAAACACCATAAAAACCATAATAATAATCTAGAATCAGATAGACATGAATAAGACCAAACTGCAATAAAATATAAAAATATATAGTAAAAATTTTAAAATATAGTGTATAGGGCTAAAAGTGATAAATATTAGCTGTTGTCAATAAAACAATTTATGTCCACCTCAACGTTGTGGCCATTAGGGTGTAAAGTATGTAATTCATGAATCCACTTGGTTTCGAGTTTAGAAACAGCTCTCCTTTTATGTGTTCCTCTCTCCAGTGGGGTGTCACTAATGCAGGCCATAGATGGGTCAAAAATCGGCCGATTTTTTGGGCGAAAATAAAATCGGCCGATTTTCAGATCATTAGTGGGTTAATAGGTTGGCCGTTTTTCGGTATTTGGGCAGATTTTTTTTATCAGTAAAGTTGGAAAAAGATCGGCAAATTTTACGGCAATTATGGGCAAATCGGCCTATCTTTTTACCGATAAAAAATCTGCGCATGAGCCGTGACCTGCAAGAGGAAGACAAAAAGAAGAAAGGAGAAGAAGAGGAAGAAGAAGATGATGATGAAGAAGAAGATGATGAAGAAGAAGAAGAAGAGGATGAAGAAGAAGAGGAAGAAGAAGAAGAAGAAGAGGAGGAAGATGAAGAAGAGGATGAAGAAGAAGAAGAAGAAGAGGATAAAGAAGAAGAAGAGGATAAAGAAGAAGAAGAGGAAGAGGATGAAGAAGAAGAAGAGGATGAAGAAGAAGAGGAAGAGGATGAAGAAGAAGAAGAGGAAGATGAAGAAGAGGAATAAGAGGATGAAGAAGAGGATGAAGAAGAAGTAGAAGAGGATGAAGAAAAAGAAGAATAAGATGAAGAAGAAGGAGAAGAAGAAGAAGAGGATGAAGAAGAAGTAGAAGAAGAGGAAGAAGAAGAGGACGAAGAAGCAGTAGAAGAAGAGGAAGAAGAAGATGATGAAAAGAAGAGGATGAAGAAGAAGAGGAAGAGGAGGATGAAGAAGAAGAGGAAGAAGAAGAAGAAGAAGAGGATGAAGAGGATGAAGAAGAGGAAGAAGAAGATGAAGAAGAGGATGAAGAAGAAGAAGAAGAGGAAGAAGAAGAAGAGGATGAAGAAGAAGAGGATGAAGAAGAAGGAGAAGAAGAGGAAGAAGAAGATGATGAAGAAGAAGAGGATGAAGAAGAAGAGGGAGAGGAAGCAGAAGAGGAAGAAGAAGACCGAACTGCAATAAAATATAAAAATATATAGTAAAAATGTAAAAATACAGTGTACAGGGCTAAAAGTGATAAATATTAGCTGTTGTCAATAAAACAATTTATGTCCACCTCAACGTTGTGGCTAGAGATGAGCGAAGTATTCAAAAATTCGATTCGACTGATTCGGCGAATTCGTGAAAAAATTTTGATTCGATGCGAATCTATTCGCTGTGAATTTAACTTATAAAAGGGTGTTTCTAGGCTTCAGAGAGCCTTTATATTAGTGCAGAACACTGTACCTTTAATTTAAATGCCCTTGGAGTCTGCTGGGGAAGAGAAATAATACTGTCAGTCTGTATGACATGCAGATGAGTGCCGTCGATCTTAGAATCACCGCACACTTCACTCATTTGGGCAGTCACGGGGCCAAAACCAGAGTGTGGAGCCACAGTGTGGCGGTGGAGGCAGCAGCAATGGGAGGCCATACAGCACCCTATGACAAAATGGAACCCACCAGCAGTGTGAGGAGACCTGAAAGTGGCACATGGCAGAGTGTGGCGATGGAGACAGCAGCAATGGGAGGCCGTACAGGGACCCATGACACACTCTGGACCTGGCAGCAGCATGAGGAGGCGGTACAGGGGCCCATGACAGATTACGGGCCTGGCAGCAGCATGAGGAGTCGGTACGGGGGCCCATGGCAGATTACGGGCCTGGCAGCAGCAATGGGAGGCCGTACAGGGACCCATGACACACTCTGGACCTGGCAGCAGCATGAGGAGGCGGTACAGGGGCCCATGACAGATTACGGGCCTGGCAGCAGCATGAGGAGTCGGTACGGGGGCCCATGACACACTCTGGACCTGGCAGCAGCATGAGGAGGCGGTACAGGGGCGCATGACAGATTACGAGCCTGGCAGCAGCAACTTGGACAGGAGGACGTTCAGCTTCTGCACCGTCGGGTGCGTGCTCGCAAACTGTTGTCTCTTGGAAACGGATTCCAAGAAAGACTGCTGACGGAATCCGTGAAGAGGAGTAGCAGGAGAAGGAGCATCTGAACGAGCGGAATATGCCAACAAGCGACAACAGGGGCCCATGACAGATTACGGGCCTGGCAGCAGCATGAGGAGTCGGTACGGTGGCCCATGGCAGATTACGGGACTGGCAGCAGCAATGGGAGGCCCGTAATCTGCCAGCACCCTATGACAAAAAATGGAACACACCAGCAGTGTCTGAGGAGACCTGAAAGTGGCACATGGCAGAGTGTGGCGATGGAGACAGCAGCAATGGGAGGCCGTACAGGGACCCATGAGAGACTCTGGACCTGGCAGCAGCATGAGGAGGCGGTACAGGGGCCCATGGCAGATTAGGGGCCTGGCAGCAGCTATGGGAGGCCCGTAATCTGCCAGCACCCTATGACAAAAAATGGAACACACCAGCAGTGTGAGGAGACCTGAAAGTGGCACATGGCAGAGTGTGGCGATGGAGACAGCAGCAATGGGAGGCCGTACAGGGACCCATGAGAGACTCTGGACCTGGCAGCAGCATGAGGAGGCGGTACAGGGGCCCATGGCAGATTAGGGGCCTGGCAGCAGCAATGGGAGCCCCGTAATCTGCCAGCACCCTATGACAAAAAATGGAACACACGAGCAGTGTGAGGAGACCTGAAAGTGGCACATGGCATGAGACACTGTGGACCTGGCAGCAACATGAAGAGGCGGTACAGGGGCCCATGGCAGATTAGGGGCCTGGCAGCAGCTATGGGAGGACCGTAATCTGCCAGCACCCTATGACAAAAAATGGAACACACCAGCAGTGTGTGAGGAGACCTGAAAGTGGCACATGGCAGAGTGTGGCGATGGAGACAACCCATGACTGTTTTGCTCGCTGCCAAGCTGCCACCCTCTTCTCCTGATGATGCGGAAGCAATAGCCTGATGACGACGAGGCTGCCAAGTGCGATCAGCCTCATTGTCAGGGATCCCCTCGGTCCCCGCCGCGATGGTCCCGGCGCAGGCGCAGTGTGCCGCCCTGTGCTGGGACTCGAGCATTAGGTCCGGGCCGGCCGCGGCGTTCGAGTTCGCGCATGCGCAGTAGAAGCCGCGGCCGCCCGCTGGGCACCAATGGCAGCGCAGGGCGGGATATTTAAATGGCCCTGAGCTGTCATTCAGTGCCTTCTGGTCTTACCTGTATCCTGTATCTGCGAACCTGTGAATTGTAAGTTGGTGACCCGGATTGTGCTTGACCTTGCTGTATTTCTCCTGCCCTGACCCTTGCTTTGCCTGACCTCTCTCTTGAATGCCCCCTATTGGATCTGACCTGCTGTTGCTGACCTGGCGTGTGACCCGACTATTCTCTGCCCGCTGCCTTGTACCGTATCGTCCTCCCTGTTACCGACCCGGCTTATCTGACCCCGCACCTGCTCAGCCATCCATCCATCCGTCCATCCCTCCCAGTGGGGTCTCCTGACCTCCTCATATCAGGCTCTTCCCCGCAGGAGCCCTCGGCGAATACCACTACCACTAACGGGTTTGCCCAGTAGTCACGACCTGGTCTCGGGGGGCTCCGAGTCCAGCCCCACCATCAGGGGCCCTGGTGAACAAGCACCCTGGGACTTAGACTCCGTGCTCTGGAAACACCTATTTAGTGGAGTGCTAGTGGTACCGCCGGGTGGTCCCTTACAGTACCAGAAGGCCATGACGGAGCCTCGAGGAGGACCCTCCCCGCTGGAGGAAGTTTGTAGGCACCTGGCTTCCTTGACGCAAGCTGTAAACGTATTACAGGACAGGTGTTTACAGATTGAAAATCGGTTCCAGGCCTGCACGATATCTGCCCCTCCACCACAGGCCCCGACCCCTGCACCTCTGCCCGTAGCGGCCCCTGGGCCTGCTTCAGGGGCCCCCGCATCACTTCCTATGGCCGAACCCCAGGTACCCCTACCGGAGCGTTTTCACGGGGACCGCACACGCTTCAGGTCGTTCCGTGAATCCTGCCTTCTCTATTTTGAGTTGCAACCTCGTACCTTTTTGACGGAATCAGTAAAGGTGGGGTTTGTCATCTCCCTCCTGCAGGGTGAACCCCAAGACTGGGCCCACCGACTGAGAGGGAACAATGACCCCCACCTAGGCTCAGTTAACGTTTTTTTTGACGCAATGGCCATCTTATATGATGACCCACAGCGGGCAGCTTCGGCCGAAGCTACCATTTACACACTCCGGCAGGGCCGACGGGCGGCGGAGGAGTACGCCTCTGACTTTAGGCGTTGGATGGGGGACACACGCTGGAACGAGTTTGCCCTTGTGCACCAGTTCCGCATGGGCCTGTCAGAGGCCCTGAAAGACGAGCTCGCCCGGGTAGAAATGCCTGAGGCGCTTGAAGACTTAATTGCACTAACCATCAAGATTGACCGAAGATTGCGGGAACGCAGGTTTGAGAGGTCCGGTCAGGGTCGAGGAGGTACCTGGGGGTCTTTCCAGGGTCACAGCCAATCCACTAGGCCACAGTTCCTGAACCCACCACCGGAGGATACTCCTGAACCCATGCAGCTAGGCCTGGCGCGACCTAAGCTATCTCCAGAAGAACGCCAGCGCAGACGCTCCCAGAACCTATGCCTCTACTGTGGTGAAGCTGGTCACATGGTACGATCTTGCCCGCAGAAACTGAGTAAGTGCACCTCTTCTTCCTTATCTGTTGGCGATGTTCATTCTTCCCAATACTTAGTTGTACCCCTCTCCTTTCAGCTGCCAGAAAGGACCGTGGAAGTGACAGCCATTATTGACTCAGGGGCATGCAGCTGTTTTGTAGATATTAATTTTGCTCACCAGCAGGGTATTCCCCTCCAACCAAAAGAAAAGGGGTTCAACATATTTCTGGCCGATGGGTCCCGGATAAGATCAGGGGTGGTTAACCAGGAGACCCCTTCCATTTCTACCACCATTGCCAGCCAACACCAGGAACTCCTCCGCTTGGATGCCATCGCATCACCCCTTTTTCCCAGTCATTCTGGGGCTTCCGTGGTTACGGGCTCATAACCCCCAGATTGACTGGGAAACCAGGGTAGTCTCGTTCCCTTCCTCATACTGTCGGGAACACTGCCGCACTTCGGGCCCGGGGGTTCCCCAGGTCCTTGTGTGCTCAGAGGGGGATGCCGACTTAAGGCAGGTCATTCCTGCAGCCTACCATGAATTCCTTGATGTATTCAGTAAACGGGGAGCAGATACTCTACCCCCCCACCGCCCGTATGACTGTCCTATCGACCTGTTACCTGGCTCAGAGATCCCTTTCGGGCGGATCTTCCCCCTTTCGGAGCTCGAATTGGGGGCCCTGAGGGAATACATTGAGGACAGCCTGCAGAAGGGATTCATCCGCCCCTCTACCTCTCCGGCAGGGGCAGGGATTTTCTTTGTAGAAAAAAAGGACAAGACCTTGAGACCGTGTATTGATTACCGGGAATTGAATAGAGTTTACAATCAAAAACCGTTACCCCTGCCGTTGGTACCAGAGTTATTCCAGAGTTTAAAGGCGGCAGTGGTGTTCACAAAACTGGACTTAAGGGGAGCATACAACCTGGTTCGCATAAGGGAGGGGGACGAGTGGAAAACGGCATTCCGCACCCGCTTCGGCCACTTTGAATATCTGGTCATGCCGTTCGGTCTGTGCAATGCACCGGCCACCTTCCAACACTTTGTGAACGACATTTTTAGGGATTTCCTGGATGTCTTTGTTATAGTCTACTTAGACGATATTTTGATTTTTTCACCTTCTCTGGGGGAGCACAGGGTTCACGTAGCATAGGTATTAGGGCGGTTGCGGCAGCACGGCCTTTACGCCAAAGCTGACAAATGTTGCTTTGAACAGTCTAGTATTACTTTTCTGGGTCTGATTATCTCCACCGCGGGGGTCGCGATGGACCCTCAGAAAGTCTCTGCAATATGGATTGGCCTGAACCCACAGACAGGAAGGGCGTCCAACGGTTTGTCGGGTTCGCAAACTTTTACCGCAAGTTCATCAAGAACTTCTCGGGTCTGGTCTCCCCCATTATTCAGCTAACCAAGCTGGAACTCGATTCAGGTGGACGCCAGAGGCGCAGGAAGCTTTTGAAGCTTTGAAGAAACTATTCACTTCGGCACCCATCCTGGGTCACCCCGATGCCGCCTTACCCTACATCTTGGAGGTAGATGCGTCAGAGAATGCGGTAGGTTCCATCCTATCCCAGCGAAAGGGCACCAGGGAATTGCTCCACCCTGTGGCATTCTTCTCACGGAAACTCACCCGGCGGAAAGGAACTACGATATCGGCGATCGTGAACTTCTGGCGATTAAGACAGCGTTAGAGGAATGGAGGTACCTGCTGGAAGGTGCCTCACACCCCATCTTAATATTTACGGATCATAAGAATCTGGGGAGTACCTGAGGACCGCCAAACGCTTACGCCCACGACAGGCAAGATGGGCACTGTTCTTCTCAAGATTCAATTTCCACATTACATACAGGCCGGGATCTAAGAATATGAAGCCAGATGCGTTGTCACGCATGTACGAGGACGCCAAGGAGGTCCCAGCGCCCGACACTATCCTGTCTTCGGGAAACTTCTTGGCGCTCCAGACGGACCTTCGTTCCAAGATAATGGAGGCGTCCACGGCCATATCCATCCCAGCCGGGGTGCCCCTCCAGAACAAGGGGGGACTCCTGTGGAAGGAAGATCGGATTGTGGTGCCAGAGGGAATCCGAACTCTGGTCTTGGGCCATTGCCATGACCACCCGATGGCAGGGCACTTTGGGTCGGCCAAGACCTTAGAGCTCCTCCGACGCTCCTTCTGGTGGCCCGGACATGGCAAAAGACTGCAAACACTACGTTAACTCCTGCATCACCTGCCAGAGGAAAAAAACCATCAAGGTGCAAGGCTTGGGGTCTTCTGCGGCCTTTACCAATTCCCGAACGGCCTTGGCAGAAAATTTCAATGGATTTCATAGTCGAGCTCCCACCTTCACGGGACCACACAGCAATTCTTGTGGCCGTGGACCGTTTATCTAAGATGGCCCACTTTTTATACCATTAAGGAAGACTCCGTCGGCAGCCGACCGAAACTGCGCGAGTATTCATTCGAGAGATTGTAAGACTGCACGGGGTCCCTGAAGACATCGTCTCTGACCGAGGGGTTCAGTTTACCTCAAGATTTTGGAGGGCTCTGTGTAAAGCTCTGAACATCCAACTGTCCCTCTCTTCTGCATTTCACCCTCAGTCCAACGGACAGACCGAGAGAACCAACCAGACTCTGGAGCAGTACCTGCGCTGCTATACATCTTTTGCCCAGGATGACTGGATACCACTTCTACCCTTAGCGGAATTCGCGTACAACAACGCGTGCCATTCGGCAACGGGGGCAGTCCCCGTTCTTCTCCAATTGTGGGTTTCACCCTACCTTCCTCCCGGACTTGGTCCCTGAATGCCCAATTCCGGCAACACAGGATACATTGTCGTTCTTCTCCTCGAACAACAAGAAGCTACAGGAAGCCCTAATTCGGGCCCAAGATGACTACAAGAGGGCATTCAACAAGAGACGAAGGGGAGATCTGGTGTTGCGACCCGGTGAGAAGGTTTGGTTGTCTACTTCTAACTTAAAGATGCTTTGCCCCTCAAAGAAATTAGGCCCTAAATTTATAGGACCCTTTTGCGTTAAGCGAAATGGTCAACGAGGTGGCCTACGAACTTGTCCTCCCTGACACACTCAAGATCCACCCAGTCTTCCATGTGTCCCTGCTGAAGCCAGTGGTCCCGGATACCTTCCCTGAACGAGAATCTAGGCCTCCGCAGGCCATATCGGTAGAAGGGGAGAGGAATTTGAGGTGTAATCAATCTTGAAGTGCCGAAGGTGGGGGGGGCCAGACCCAATTCCTAATCAAATGGAAGGGCTATGGCCCTGAGGACAATTCTTGGGAACCAGCCCATAATGTCCATGCACCTAGACTTGTCCGGAGGTTCTTTCGCGATCACCCGTGGTGGAGAGATCGGGTGGGCATCCGGAGGTTGCCGTAGGGGGGGGGGCAATGTCAGGGATCCCCTCGGTCCCCGCCGCGATGATCCCGGCGCAGGCGCAGTGTTGTGCCGCCCTGTGCTGGGACTCGAGCATTAGGTCCGGGCCGGCCGCGGCGTTCGAGTTCGCGCATGCGCAGTAGAAGCCGCGGCCGCCCGCTGGGCACCAATGGCAGCGCAGGGCGGGATATTTAAATGGCCCTGAGCTGTCATTCAGTGCCTTCTGGTCTTACCTGTATCCTGTATCTGCGAACCCTGTGAATTGTAAGTTGCTGACCCGGATTGTGCTTGACCTTGCTGTATTTCTCCTGCCCTGGCCCTTGCTTTTGACTGACCTCTCTCTTGAATGCCCCTATTGGATCTGACCTGCTGTTGCTGACCTGGCGTGTGACCCGACTATTCTCTGCCCGCTGCCTTTGTACCGTATCGTCCTCCCTGTTACCGACCCGGCTTATCTGACCCCGCACCTGCTCAGCCATCCATCCATCCATCCGTCCATCCCTCCCAGTGGGGTCTCCTGACCTCCTCATATCAGGCTCTTCCCCGCAGGAGCCCTCGGCGAATACCACTACCACTAACGGGTTTGCCCAGTAGTCACGACCTGGTCTCGGGGGGCTCCGAGTCCATCCCCACCATCAGGGGCCCTGGTGAACAAGCACCCTGGGACTTAGACTCCGTGCTCTGGAAACACCTATTTAGTGGAGTGCTAGTGGTACCGCCGGGTGGTCCCTTACACTCATCATCATCAATTAGGGTCTCCGCCTCACTACTAGCCCCCTCGGCTGCGTGTGGGTCAGGAGACAGACCTGTCTCTAGACCGGCTACCGAGCCACTCTCCTCGCCACTACTTCTTCGCCTGGCTGCTGAAGAGGCGGATGTCTCCCCCCGTTCCTGACCGCCCTCTGTTAGCTCTTCCTCACTGTACAGTGGTGCTGAGCCCACAGAATGCGATACTTCGCTTGGTGAGGGAACAGCAAAGGACAGGGGCAGGTAGAGGACACGTGATTTCAGTGGGCTTGCTCCCGGGCCATGCCAACTAACAGTTGTGTCTAACGTACCCACCGACCATTGGCTGTAGGTGTCAGAGGTGACCTGGGAAGAGGAAGACGACCGAGCCAACCAATCGATGACGGCAGGGTTGTCGGTGGAGACACGACCGCTGGATGACACCGGGAGCACTGGCCTCTGGCTGCGACTAGTGCTGCCTCGACCCCTTCCTGTGCTGCCACGTCTGCTCGCTCCTAAAACATTGCCTCCTCTGCCACTCCTCTGCATGTTGTCTGACATACTCTTTAATTAAACGATTCTGTGTCCCTGAGTAACAATTCTGTGCCTGTCCCTGAGTAACAATTCTGTGTCCCTAAGTAACGTTTCTGTGGCCCTAAGTAACGGTTCTGTGGCCCTCAGTAACAAATCTGTGTCCCTCAGTAACAATTCTGTGTCTGTCCCTAAGTAACAATTCTGTGGCCCTAAGTAACGTTTCTGTGGCCCTAAGTAACGTTTCTGTGGCCCTAAGTAACGATTCTGTGGCCCTAAGTTACGATTCTGTGGCCCTAAGTAACGTTTCTGTGGCCCTAAGTAACGTTTCTGTGGCCCTAAGTAACGGTTCTGTGGCCCTAAGTAACGGTTCTGTGTCCCTCAGTAACAATTCTGTATCCCTCTGTAACAATTCTGTGTCTGTCCCTGAGTAACAATTCTGTGTCTGTCGCTGAGTAACAATTCTGTGTCCCTCAGTAACAATTCTGTGTCCCTCAGTAACAATTCTGTGTCCCTCAGTAACAATTCTGTGTCCCTGAGTAACAATTCTGTGTCCCTCAGTAACAATTCTGTGTCCCTCAGTAACAATTCTGTGTCCCTCAGTAATAATTCTGTGTCCCTCAGTAACAATTCTGTGTCTGTCCCTGAGTAACAATTCTGTGTCTGTCGCTGAGTAACAATTCTGTGTCCCTCAGTAACAATTCTGTGTCCCTCAGTAACAATTCTGTGTCCCTCAGTAACAATTCTGTGTCTGTCCCTCAGTAACAATTCTGTGTCCCTCAGTAACAATTCTGTGTCCCTCAGTAATAATTCTGTGTCCCTCAGTAACAATTCTGTGTCTGTCCCTGAGTAACAATTCTGTGTCCCTAAGTAACGTTTCTGTGGCCCTAAGTAACGTTTCTGTGGCCCTAAGTAACGATTCTGTGGCCCTAAGTAACGTTTCTGTAGCCCTAAGTAACATTTCTGTGGCCCTAAGTAACAGTTCTGTGGCCCTCAGTAACAGTTCTGTGGCGCTCAGTAACAATTCTGTGTCCCTCAGTAACAATTCTGTGTCCCTAAGTAACGTTTCTGTGGCCCTAAGTAACGTTTCTGTGGCCCTAAGTAACGATTCTGTGGCCCTAAGTAACGATTCTGTGGCCCTAAGTAACGTTTCTGTGGCCCTAAGTAACGTTTCTGTAGCCCTAAGTAACGATTCTGTGGCCCTAAGTAACGTTTCTGTAGCCCTAAGTAACGTTTCTGTGGCCCTAAGTAACGTTTCTGTGGCCCTAAGTAACAGTTCTGTGGCCCTCAGTAACAATTCTGTGTCCCTCAGTAACAATTCTGTGTCCCTCAGTAACAATTCTGTGTCTGTCCCTGAGTAACAATTCTGTGTCCCTAAGTAACGTTTCTGTGGCCCTAAGTAACGGTTCTGTGGCCCTCAGTAACAATTCTGTGTCCCTCAGTAACAATTCTGTGTCTGTCCCTAAGTAACAATTCTGTGGCCCTAAGTAACGTTTCTGTGGCCCTAAGTAACGATTCTGTGGCCCTAAGTAACGATTCTGTGGCCCTAAGTAACGTTTCTGTGGCCCTAAGTAACGTTTCTGTGGCCCTAAGTAACGTTTCTGTGGCCCTCAGTAACAAATCTGTGTCCCTCAGTAACAATTCTGTGTCTGTCCCTAAGTAACAATTCTGTGGCCCTAAGTAACGTTTCTGTGGCCCTAAGTAACGGTTCTGTGGCCCTCAGTAACAATTCTGTGTCCCTCAATAACAATTCTGTGTCTGTCCCTATGTAACAATTCTGTAGCCCTAAGTAACGATTCTGTGGCCCTAAGTAACGTTTCTGTGGCCCTAAGTAACGTTTCTGTGGCCCTCAGTAACAAATCTGTGTCCCTCAAAAACAATTCTGTGTCTGTCCCTAAGTAACAATTCTGTGGCCCAAAGTAACGTTTCTGTGGCCCTAAGTAACGATTCTGTGGCCCTCAGTAACAATTCTGTATCCCTCAGTAACAATTCTGTGTCTGTCCCTGAGTAACAATTCTGTGTCCCTAAGTAACGTTTCTGTGGCCCTAACTAACGATTCTGTGGCCCTAAGTAACGTTTCTGTGGCCCTAAGTAACGTTTCTGTGGCCCTCAGTAACAAATCTGTGTCCCTCAGTAACAATTCTGTGTCTGTCCCTAAGTAACAATTCTGTGGCCCTAAGTAACGTTTCTGTGGCCCTAAGTAACGGTTCTGTGGCCCTCAGTAACAATTCTGTGTCCCTCAGTAACAATTCTGTGTCTGTCCCTGAGTAACAATTCTGTGGCCCTAAGTAACGTTTCTGTGGCCCTAAGTAACGTTTCTGTGGCCCTAAGTAACGATTCTGTGGCCCTAAGTAACGTTTTCTGTGGCCCTAAGTAACGTTTCTGTGGCCCTCAGTAACAAATCTGTGTCCCTCAGTAACAATTCTGTGTCTGTCCCTAAGTAACAGTTCTGTGGCCCTAAGTAACGTTTCTGTGGCCCTAAGTAACGATTCTGTGGCCCTCAGTAACAATTCTGTATCCCTCAGTAACAATTCTGTGTCTGTCCCTGAGTAACGTTTCTGTGGCCCTAACTAACGATTCTGTGGCCCTAACTAACGATTCTGTGGCCCTAAGTAACGTTTCTGTGGCCCTAAGTAACGTTTCTGTGGCCCTAAGTAACGATTCTGTGGCCCTAACTAACGTTTCTGTGTCCCTAAGTAACGTTTCTCTGTCCCTAACTCTCTCCCTGAATACAGCCAGGTCTGCCTCTGTTGAATGACTGGAGGCAAATGGAGAATTCTAAAATGGCCGCCATTTATAGCTCGACCATTACACTGTGCTGGCTGGCTGGCTGCTGATTGGCTAATGCGATCACATGTCATGAATGAATGCATTATGGGTCAGCGCGCCTTGTCTGCGCGCCTTCCCAGACATCCCCGCTCCATCGCCGCACATGTCGCCGCCATTTTAGGAAAAATTTCGATTCGCGCATCCGTCTGCTTATTTTCGGATTCGACGCGAATCAAAATTTTCCTAATATTCGAAACGAATTCCACTTCGCCTACTTCGATTCGCTCATCTCTAGTTGTGGCCATTAGGGTGTAAAGTATGTAATTCATGAATCCACTTGGTTTGGAGTTTAGAAACAGCTCTCCTTTTATATTGTTCCTCTCCAGTGGGGTGTCACTAATGCAGGCCATAGATGGGTTAAAAAATCGGCCGATTTTTCGGCCGAAAATAAAATCGGCCAATTTTCAGATTGTTAGTGGGTTAATAGGTCAGCCGTTTTTCGGTATTTTGGCAGATTTTTTTTATCAGTAAAGTTGGAAAAAGATCGACCGATTTTCGCTGCAATTATGGGCAAATCGGCCTATCTTTTTACCGATAAAAAATCTGCGCATGAGCCGTGACCTGCAAGAGGAAGACAAAAAGAAGAAAGAAGAGGAAGAAGAAGAAGAAGAGGATGAAGAAGAAGAGGATGAAGAAGAAAAGGATGAAGAAGAAGAAGAGGATGAAGAAGAAGAGGAAGAAGAAGAGGATGAAGAAGAAGAAGAGGATGAAGAAGAAGAGGAAGAAGAAGAGGATGAAGAAGAAGAGGAAGATGAAGAAGAGGAAGCAGAAGAGGAAAAAGAGGATGAAGAAGAGGAAGCAGAAGAGGAAAAAGAAGAAGAGGATGAAGAAGAAGAAGAAGAGGATGAAGAGGAAGATGAAGAAGAAGAGAATGAAGAAGAGGATGAAGAAGAAGAAGAAGAGGATGAAGAAGAGTAAGAAGAAGAAGAGGATGAAGAAGAAGAAGAGGAAGAAGAAGATGAAGAAGATGAAGAAGAGGAAGAAGAGGAAGCAGAAGAGGAAGAAGAAGATGAAGAAGGAGAAGAGGATGAAGAAGAAGAAAAAGAAGAAGAGGATGAAGAGGAAGATGAAGAAGAGGATGAAGAAGAAGAAGAGGAAGAGGAAGAAGAAGAAGAAGAAGAGGATGATGAAGAAGATGAAGAGGAAGAAGAGGATGCAGAAGAAGAAGAAGAAGAAGAGGATGAAGAAGAGGATGAAGAAGAGGATGATGAAGAAGAAGAGGAATAAGAAGAGAAAGAAGAAGAAGATGAAGAAGAAGAAGAGGATGAAGAAGAAGAGGAAGAGGATGAAGAAGAGAATGAAGAAGAAGAGGAATTCCAGTCCGGCAAAAAGTGTCCCTGCAGAGAGCTCCGCTATTTCTTTGACAGTTCTTTGACATCTATAGTGGCTGCAACAATAGCGGAGCTCTCTGCAGAGACACTTTTTGCTGGCTGTAGACGGGATGAAATTTTTTTTTTATCGTTCCTGGTAACGTTGGCCGCTTGAACGACTGATTTTTAGTTTTTTTAAAGAAAAATCGGCCAGTTTTCTCCCCATCTATGACCTGCATAACTCAATCCAAATAAATTTTAATGTTGATGGATCTTTGTTATGGACACCTCTGTAATGGTTTGACAATGAATGCTCTTTATAACCACGTTTAATATTATATATGTGTTCACATAACCTGTCCCGTAACTGTCTGGTAGTACGTCCAATGTATTGTAATTGACAGGGGCATTCAAGCAGGTATACAACATATCTACTATTGCACGTAATACATTTGTCAGTGTTGTAGGATCTACCTGTCATCTGCGAGTTGAACAAAGTTATTTTATATTTCCTATTATTATTATTACATGTACATATAACGCATTTATTGCATGGATAGCCTTTGAGATCAGAGAAAAAAGATATATTCTCAGGTGGATTAATTACATTAGGTGCTAGATGGTGTCACAAGGCCGTAGCCTTCCGAAAAATAATCTCAATGGGGCCACATTACATCTACTGAGGGTCACACTAGCCTCATTCCAGAAAATGATAAGAGCACATTGGCACTCTGCCAAAATAAAAAAATATGACGCCCTTCAACCTGTCCGCACTGGCCGAACACTCACCGCAATCTGACATTTGCTGGTCAGATGTAAACAATTGGACAGAGTTAGCGGTGATGTTACTGCTAGCTTTGCTCAGTTGTGCTGTGATTGGCCAAAGCATTGCACTTGACCTGCAGATCAGCTCAGACATCACACAGCGCTTCTCCTAAGAGCAAGGGACCAACAGGTCACGGGTCTTCAGAGGGCTGTGTGTCTTGGCCACAGCTTCAAGACTACACAGGCAATATAGGACCACAAGTCCCAGCAGTGCACAAAGCAAAGCACAGTTCAATGCATCTCCTAGTTAGGGTTCAGCCAGGAGTGACTCTGAGATCCTCACTCAAGCTCTCCCATTCATCAAGAGACTGCATGGCCCTTTCAATTGTCCAAGCCCCAAACTTCCTAGTGAGAACTGGTCTGGTCTGGTCTGGACTTTCACAGCCACAAAAGACCATGCTGTCTGCGCTCCCTGCTAAACAACACAAAAATAAAAGAATATTTCTGCTGTCCTTCACAAAATGTACAATACTATGCTGGTCACTTCACCCTGTCAGAGCCAGGTACCAGATCAAAGGATGGGTCAACTTCAAGACATTCAACTTCCATTGGTACTTTCCTAGGCAATCTACAGTATGTCCTGTTCCTATCTCCCTCCTATTCAGGGCACCAGGATATCTCCGGGTATACCCCAATTACATAGTTACATAGTTAGTCTGGCCGAAAAAACATCCAGTCAATCCAGTTCAACCATAAAAAAAAAAATTATAATCCTATACCCACTGTTGATCCAGAGGAAGGCAAAAAACCCAGCAAAGCATGATCCAATTTGCTCCTACAGGGGAAAAAATCCTTCCTGATCCCCAGAGAGGCAATCGGATATTCCCTGGATCAACTTTACCTATAACTTTACCAGTTGGGAAATACCATTCACTGGAACACTACATTTCTGTAGAATGGGCCCCACTAAATCCCATGGGGGGGCCAGCCCCAGAGTACTCTATAGTCCTGTGCAGGAACAAGGACAGAACAGGGCGCCTGCTGGTGGGACTACAAGATAAAGAACAGCTTTGCATGCATGTTAGGCTGCATTAGGGTGGCCACCTCATCCCTCTAACCACTTGCCAACCATACTATAGCCGAATCATGGCTACAGCGCAGTTGTCCAGTCCAGGGAGGGCGTCATATGACGTCCTCCCAGAACACCTCCTCCAGGGCACCCCCCTGGGGGTGCGCACTCGGCGGTCTCCATGATCACTGTATCCTACGGACACAGTTGATCATATGATGTGGTAAAAGGCTAATCACAGCGACCTTTTATCACGTGATCAGCCGTGTCCAATGACCAGTAAACACAGTTGCCGGTTATTGGCTGCACTTTCCTCACACTGTCACAGCATGAGAAAAGTTCTGCCGATAACCTGCAATTGTCAGAGGACAGATCGGCACCGATCATCAAGGCACTGATGATCAGCTCACTGATGATTGGTGCCCAGCAATGCCACCCACCTGTGCCCAACAGTGCCACCCACCTGTTCAAAGCAATGCCCAGTAGTGCCACTCACTTGTGCCGATCAGTGCCTCCCACCTGTGCCCAGCAGAGCCATCCTCCAGTGCCCAGAAGTGCCCCCCATCAGTGCCACCCAGCAGTGCCACCCATCAGTGCCCAGCAGAGCCTCCAGTCAGTGCCATCAGGCAGTGCCACCCATCAGTGCCCATCAGTGCTGCCCATCAGTGCCACCTATCAGTGTCCATCAGTGCCACATATCAGTGCCCATCATTGTTGCATATAAGTGCAGCATCATCAGTGCTGCCTCATCAGTGCCACGTATCAGTGCTGCCTAGCAGTGCCCATCAGTGCTGCCTATCCATGCCACCTCATCAGTGCTGCCTATCAATGCCCATCAGTGCCACCTATCAGTGCCCATCGGTGCTGCCTATCAGTGCAGCCTCATCAACTCACATCAGTGAAGATGAAAAATTACCTTCTTGCAAAATTTTATAACAGAAACAAAGAAAAAATTTTTTTTTTTTTTGCAATTTATTTGTTTATAGTGCAAAAACATCCAGCGGTGAGTAAATACCACCAAAAGAAAGCTCTATTTGTGTGAAAAAAATTATAAAAATTTCATATAGATACAGTGTTGCATGACCGCGCAATTGTCATTCAAAGTGCGACAGCGCTGACAGCTGACAATTGGCCTGGATAGGAAGGGGGTAGAAGTGCCCGGTAGGCGAGGGGTTAAACCCGAACACATATGAAGGACACAGGTTCTGGGGCTAATTGAATGCTGATAAGGCATCAAGTGAGTGGAATTCCCACCTTCATCAGCCCCAGAACCTGTGTAACTAATATGTGTTCAGGTGTAAAGGGGTGAGGTGGCCCCTCTAGGCTGCATTCACACTGGAGGGTTTTGTAGCTTGAAGATCGAAGATCCAAAAACACTCAAACTTAAAAACTGAATTGTTCTCTATGGTGCTTTTCACACCTGATCACTGGAACAGGCTGTGATGATCGCGGCATCAGACCCCAGTCCTTCTCACCAAACTGGTGACCGAAGGACTAGCCAATCTAAACTGCGCTGCGCTGTCACGTGTGTAACAATGCCACGCTCAGCTGCACCCTGCACAAAGATTTTCCAGCTAATGGACCACAATCTAGGTACCTGCAGCCTGGGAGCGATTGTTACTTAGTCAGGTTAATTACACAATTAACCCTTCACACTGCCACCACCTCCTTTTTGTGCAGAGAAAGAGGAAACTCGGCAATAGTAGCAATAACACTATGATGTTTGAATGATCGTCTGTATACACAATGTCACCGCAGACAGATGTATGCAGAAGTTTAAAACACACAGTAGCGCTCTTCAGAGACAGGATTCTTAGTTTGCATTAAAGAGCTTTAGAAACAGTTCAACACTTTTCAGATAATAGGATTTATTACTAAAAAGGTCAAAAGGGTGCAATAACAATATTTACAGAAAAATATGTAGCCAATATATATATATATACATTTACATACAGAGAGCAATAACACAGCAAAGAGATAACAGAAAGAAGTTTAGAGAGGTAGAGTACTTGCCAAAAAAGTCCTGGGTTAAGCAGATCAAGTTTCAGAGCAAAAGGGTCATCTCCCAAGTTGGTTCCCATGTTAAAAGGGAGCATTCTTCAACTCAGCTTAACTCAACTCAGCATAACAGCCTTTTTCTAGGAACTCAGCAGGGTGTCTTCTTACAGCAGAGAACCAATCGCCTCATTTGGGGAGGGGTGTTGGGACGAGACAAAAGCTAGAACCAAAATCCCTCCCAGTTTATATCATGACCAATAACCTACCCTAGGTGCATGTAGCAGCCTAGCCATGAGTAGATTAATAAGCAGAATCATCAACGTCAAAATATTAAACATGCCATAATTCAATATTTCAGCTAGAACTATATAGGTTTCTGCTCTCCTGTAGACTTCAACTGGGGGGTGTAAGATATCAGGTGATTTGTATTAAAGTGACCAATCTGAATATATGCTTGTTTTTTATGTAAGTCTTTCATATCTCCAGATATAAAATTTATATAGAAAAGGGGGTTTTTAATGTGAGTCTGTTTTAAAGCTAGCTGGAATGTCTTTGAAGCCTAGTGAAGGACTGGTTTATGGCTTTACGATATCTCAGATTGAGAAGTTAACAGACACCTGGGCACCAGCTAATTTGGGATTTATAACCATGAAGCTGTCCTGCTGAGCCTTGATGCCTATTGAACTCAGCATCCAGGGACCACGTAACACTCAACAGAGAGGGAGGGGGGAATTGGAGGAGGGAGAGAGAGATACAAGATGGAGGATCCTTAGCAAGATGGATGACCGTGTCCATCTCTGTATGCACAATTGCTACACAGGCGCCATAGAGAACAATTGATTTTTTACGTTTGAGTGTTTTTGGATCTTCGATCTTCAAGCTACAAAACCCTCCAGTGTGAATGCAGCCTTAGAGTTGTGCAACTACCAGTGAGGACGTATCGGCTTGTCTGCTGGTCTGTAGGACTGCAAGGGGCAGCTTAGTGGAAATTTTATTGCTTTAATCTGTGACAGTTTCAATCTGTTTTTGCATGCCTGTTCACTTGTATGGAAAGAAAATCAGTTCTGAACGAACGTTTGTTGACACCGGCCCTAATTTTCACCAAAGTGTCCTAAATTTTCCTGAGACAGGCACATTGTTCTGCAGGAGATTCTTTCAATATTGGTGTCCCCCTCCATATAATGAATCCTATGAACAAAGTACAAGTCACAGCCCAGCCTCGCCCTGTGTAGGAGGATGTGACACCTCCCAGCTGCATTCTTCCCCGGTGTCAGAGACTTTCATTTCTCCTACTGTCAGCGATGGCATCTGCTAATCTGAGAGCCGAGCTGGAATGTTCCATCTGTCTGAACATTCATACAGATCCTGTAATGCTGAGATGTGGACACAACTTCTGCCGGGTCTGTATTGATCGTGTGTTCTGGATACACAGGGGGGTTCTGGAGGATATTCCTGTCCTGAATGCAGACAGAAGTTTCCGGACCGTCCTGCACTGCACAGGAACATAACACTGCGTAACATAGTGGAGAATTTCCTGTCTGCTCAGCCTGATCAGGAGGAGTCCGGGGTCTTCTGTACTTACTGTGTGGACTATCCTGAAGCTGCTGTTAAATCCTGTCTGCTCTGTGAGGTTTCTCTGTGTGATAAACACCTGAGAGTCCACAAAACGTCTCCAGAACACATCTTATGTGACCCCACCTTGTCCATGGAGAGCAGGAAATGCTCCATCCATAAGGAAGTCTTGAAGTATTTCTGCACAGAGGATGAGACCTGTATCTGTGTGTCTTGTTGTATGATTGGAGGACATAAAGGACATGAGATGGAGTCACTGGATGAGGCTTCTGAGAAGAAGAAGGAGACATTAAGGAATGTTCTGCAGAAACTTCTGACAAAGAGAGAGGAGATGGAGGAAAGAGTCCAGAGTCTGCAGGAACACAGGAGGAAAGTAGAAGAAGAAGCAACTGGTGACATCGAGAGAGTCACTGCCCTGTTTAGAGATCTCAGGAGACGTCTAGAAGACCTGAGAAGAGAGTCCTGAGGGAAATCTCCGGGAGGGCAGAGCGGGTCTCCATCTTCATCCGGGATCTGGAAATAAAGAAGGAGGAGCTGTCCAGGAAGATGCGTGACATTGAGGAGCTGTGTAACATGACGGATCCACTGACTGTCCTACAGGAATCAGACACAGGTGACTTGTGTGATACTGAGGATGGAGATAATGAGGACAGAGAGAGACATGAGGACTCCTCCATGATGGAGGGGGGCTGGATGTGGCTGGGATATCACACACATTACACACATTATCTGATATAATAACAGAGGGAAATGTATCCTTCTATATACAGGGAGCTGAGGACATATTACTGGATGGAAACACAGCTCATAATAAGCTGCATATATCAGATGACAGGAAAAATGTATCCAGGTCAGATAGAAACCAGAATCGTCCAGAAACACCAGAGAGATTTAAAGATTATGTTCAGGTGTTGAGCAGTCGGAGTTTCTCCTCAGGGAGACATTACTGGGGAAGTGGATGTCGGGGGGTCAGTTTGGTGGACAGTCGGGATGTGTTACCCCAGTATAGACAGGAGAGGAGGGCAGACAGGGATTGGAAGGAATAACAAGTCCTGGGGTTTAGTCAAGAATGGTAACCAGTGTGGGGTGAGACATGATAATAAAGATATATTTTTATCTTCCACTATCTCCAGTACCAGAGTCAGGATAGATCTGGATTATGAGGCCGGCGGATCTCCTTTTATGATCTGTGTGACCCGATCCGACACCTCCACACCTTCACCACCACCTTCACTGAGCCCCTCCATGCTGGGATATGGGTAGGCAGAGGTTGTATAAAGAACTGTGGTGGGAATCGGGGAAAGTGAGAACTTTGTCCAGAATCTGGTGACATAATCAGTGGAGGGGGGATGGGATTGGTTGAATATTTGGATAATAGTCTTGCAGTGCTTTCTATGATATATATATATTTCTATTTCTCCTCTCCCTCATAGAGCACTGTGCAATGGTTGATAACTGTCCAGTTATAGCGAGGGATTCTTGGTCAACGAGGGTAATAATATCTATCTATCTATCTATCACCTCCCTAATGGGACACATATGGCAATAAAATAAAAATGACAGGGGTAACAATCCTCCCTTACTCTTTCCAAAATAGAAAAAAGTTATGTCTTTGTTTCTACTTTATGCTTCCAAACAGGAAATAACCAGGTTATATCAGCAATTTCTCTTCCATTTCCTTCCCTTGCCACTCCCCCTATGTTCTGCCCCTCCTCCTCATGGTGGCGCTATGTGCATCCATGATCACACACAGAGGGTGGAGATGATCCATCAGTACAGAGGATGCAGTGCCGTCATTGTGATGAGATAGGATGGGGTCACCCCTACATCTAGGAGAGGTCACATGACACCATGTGGGGGGGGGGACTGGGGGGACAGAAGTGAGGTCTGGTAGATGGTGGTGGGTGATGAGCTCCGTCTGTACTGGGGGGACTCATGGAGATCGGCTCCATCACACACAACAAGAGGGGGAGGGGAGAGGGTCAGCAGCCTTTTCTGCAGAGAGGGTAAAGGTGACCATATAGCAGGTTGGGGGGTAGAGGAAGAGGACCGGCATAACCCGGTGTGTGTCTGTACAGAGCAGCATAGAGCTCCCACCTTCCCCAGGATGTACAGGACATAAAAAGGAGACACATACTGCTAATATATCATCACACACTAACCTGTCTGCATCCTACAGAGTTCTATTCTAGGAATCTGGATGGAGGAAGTATGGTGGCAGCCATTGCTAACTACTTCTAAAGAATACTAGTTCCCTGGCTGTCATTCTGATCCAACGCCTTCTGTACTTTCTATGTCAGACCACCTGGAAGAAGTATTCAGACTCGGAGTTCTGACTTAACTCTGATTTCCTGATCGGCATGATTGTTCCAGGTCAGTGTCCCCGAATACTGAGTCCACAGACAGCCAGGAGAAGAGCATTTTCAGAAGACATCCAGCAATGGCCCCTCCATATTCCCCTCAGTACAGGTGTCATTTATGTCACAGCCGGGGACATTTTCTCGCATCGAATACAAAATGCTGAATGATAATCTACAATGTCTTTTGTTGGTTTTATTCATTTTCTGGAAGATTTACAAATGAATAAATTGATCTTTTCTGTCACTTTTCTTATTACTTATTGTATGAAATATTCATTTTATAAATCAGCATTTAATCCCGGCTCCTCCATGACACCGTGTTACAGAGAATTCTGGGCTTTCCGATAAGACAGCCCAGCACTAGTTGTTTGTGGATTGTTCCTCCATACAGAGACAAGGGGAGGGGGGTGAATATGAGATCGGGAGCGCGGTGCGTCCTTTCTCTGATTTATCCAGCGGCAGAATGAATAGCAGGAAATCAAATGATTGGCTTCACAGGACAGAGGAGAATGAGCCGGTTGAAGAACTGTCTGAAGAACTGTCTCACCTTCTGGCTGCACTGGGCACATGTTTGTAGGCGGAGTGGGCCAGGTGGGTGGTGGGCACCCAAAGGGGAAGGAAAGACACGGAGATCTGAGATTGCAAGGAACCAACCACACTGTATCAGAGCCTATGCAATGCTATGGAACTGGCAGAAACCCTCACAGAGAACTATGTACCACCTGCAGAGAGCGATGCTCGGATGTTGATAGCACCTGGAAAGGGATACGGCTAGCAGACAGTGATGCAGCAAGGCACTACCAGTGGAAAGGTTCCCCCCCTCCCCCGGAACCCCTCCCTATGCTAGGCACACTCTCCCTATCCAGCGACTCCTGTCCATGACCTAACCACACGCAAAATGCACACCAACTACAGTGAGCCTGTGCTTTTTATAAGTACTGCCCTCATTAAAGATGGCCGTGGAGGTCATCCGGGACAGCAGAATCCAATTGGACATCTGCTCACCTGTTGACACATACGGAGGCCTAAGAGGAATGGTAATTTCTCGTGTCCTCCACTCTCCCTGCATGGTGGTTGCTGATAGCACCACCTTTGTAGGAAGGTCAACACACCTGTCTACACTTTTCCCCCCTTTGACAGATGCTGTCCTCTGCATCAACAACCACACAATAAAACAGTGGAATACAGCAGACTAAACAGGTAGATAAAAAACCAATAGTGACAAGAAGTCTGTTATACAACATAATCAGAATACTGGGCCAGTAATTGCCCCTCGGTTAGACTGAATAGGGCAACGGCCTTCGCTGGGATCTTCAGGCTCATCATAAGAATTGTCATTTACTGGAGTTTGTTCAGGAGCCTCAGGTGCTTGGGGGGTTATCATGGATAGTCAAAACACCCCCACCTGGGCTATCATTTTCTCCCTCAAAGGAGTGTGCAGGTCCCTCAGAACTCTCCCAGTCCTCTGCAGAGCAATCTCCCAGGAAATCAGTAGCAGTTTCATCTTCAGGTCTGGTGGGATCCATGGGGGAAGCTTCTAGGAGTGGCAAATATCATTCTACTGAAACTTCCTGAACAGAAGGGAGATCCGTAGGGTTGGAATCCCTCAAATCTCTATAGGTCTTAACAGGATAGTCAAGATATATATATATATACGTAGCGAACCACTGCAGCGCTACAAGCCAAATACAGCCTAAATCCAAAATTATTTTAGGACTTCGGCTGTATTTGGCTTGTAGAGCTGCACTGGGTCACTATATATATAGATTTTGCCTTGTATGGGATAAGGGTTGTGTGTTAAAGCGGCTACTTAACTGAGTTTGTTATGTTTCACTATTTCACTATTACTAACATTAAATTTGTAGTTTATCCATAGAAGCGCGCAAGATTCATTTACTTATTTTACTTAACAGGATAGTCTCTGCCCAGCACACAGGACCTTAATAGACTCCAATGGAGGTGCTTCCTGTGGGCTTCTGGGGGCCCTTAGACACCTCGTCATATACCGGGAACAGTTGGAATGGTTGTTTCACTACCTGATACAAGGCATTCTCCCACCAGGGGTCCAGCTTGCTTCCCCTTTCAAATTTTGGGTTTTGAACCACAACCTAGTCCAGGTGGTGAATGTGGTCTTCAAAAATCTTTTGATAATGTCATCTAAGTAGATCAGCACCATCTCAATGCTGGGGGCATTGCTCAGCCCAGAAGGCATGCAATTGAATTAGTACAGCCCCAGGGGGGGTTGGGAAGACTGTCTTTTCCTGGTCTTGTTCTCTCACTGGGACCTGCCAGTACCTATCTGCCAAGTGCAAGGTGGAAAAGTAACTGGCCTGGCCCAATGCCACAAGCAACTCCTCTACCCAGGGCAGACGGTAGGGATCCCAGTGGGCAGGGGCATCCCTAGGCAGCTGCGCCCCTGCTCGCCACACCAGGTGACACCTTTTGCACTGGGTGACACACCGGACCTGCTCCATCAGGGGCAGACTGTCCGAGGGCCTGGGGTCACTACAGGGCCCCATGAGAGGCTTAGTCCGTCCCTGTATGTGCCGCTGCTGAAATAAGCAAGCATTGAGTGGACGGACAGTGAAGCAGGCACTTTGGACACCTCTCCTCCTCAGAGTTTCAGTAGAGGGGCAGGTCCACATCCCTTCCACGGGTGCTGAAGTTGGAGAGCTGGAGGGGCAGGCAGAGTATGCAGCAAATCAGTGTGTAATCCCTGGACCCTGGTGACAACACTGCAGCTTCATGTAGTAGGTAGGGGGGAGAGAGAGAGGGGGGAAGAGGGCAGACAGAGAGGGGGAGAGAGAGAGATAGGGGGAGAGAGAAAGGGAGGGGCGGGAGAAAGATGGCAGAGAGGGGGGGAAGAGGGCAGAGAGAGAAAGGGCAGAGAGAGAGAGAGAGAGAGAGAGAGAGAGAGGGTGTCACCAAGTGTTCTGGCACCAGGTGACACCAACCCTAGGGACTCCCCTGCCAGTGCAGGTATTGTGCTTATGATAGTCCACACAGAATTGTAATCTACTGCCCTTTTTGAGCACCAGAACAATGGGGCGGCCCATGGACTATGGCTCTCCTTGATTATCCAATTTTGCAGCATATTGCAGATCAAGTCCTTGACTTCTTGACATAAAGACAGTGGTATATACTGATACCTCTCCCAAAGGGGAGGAGTATTTCCCATGTGAATGGGGTGGTCTATGTCCTTGGTGCAGCCATAATCTCCAGGACCAGTTGTGAAAACTAATAAGTGTTTCCAGCAGTTGATGGTGGAGATTTTGCTGGGTTATTGAGTAGTCTTGGAAGAGAATGGCTATTTGGTCCAGAAACTGCTGATACTGGTCAACATCCAAAGAGGTCATGGCAGCTTGCAGCGGGGCACAGCTTCCACAGCCGGTTGGGACCCGGCAATGCAGTATTTGGGTATGACATAGAGATCAGTGAGGAGCCTTTGGTTCGGAAGGAGAACAGGGGCAGTCCCCAGGTTGATGAGTTGGACCAGTACTCTGTCCAATGTACCTTGGACAGGGTGCAGGCTGTTAGCCACTCTTCCAAAATCTGAAGATCTCTTCAGGGCTCTACCTTGACTGTAGCTTCTTGTAGTTTTTCATGAACCCCAATTAATTCTTGGAGGAGGGCCAGAAGTAACGTCTGCTTCAGGTGGCATATGAACAACACCTACCCATTCTGTTTGCCATTTTTCTGTCTGTTGGTAGGCTTTGTAGGACTGTATCACACTGAGCCTTTCCGCCTACAAGCTGCAACTCCATTTGGGCTTATTCATCTGTTCAACCTCCGCCAGCAAGCGAGGTAAGTTTAAGCTCTTCGGGACGTTCATATCCAGGACAATGGGTACCGAGGACACAACTGGGCTGTGGGTGACCACAACTCCAATTTACTCCACCACTTGGTAAAATGTTTGGACCTTTACCCCTTCCACCTTGATGGGTAAGTTGTTGGCTGCTTTCAGGGGCAATCAGAATGGGTCTAGTTGGTCTTGAGTCCCAAGGCCTCCTATCTATTATAGAGAGGTTCGCTTTTCTTTGTCATGGCCACAGTGGCTTTCATGTTCTCCTATTCCCTGGCTGCAGCCTCCATCACTATCTCATTAAAAATGACACCTCAATCTTTCCTGCAGAGCATGCATGTTAGGTTCCAACACTCACTCCTCCAATAAACTGATCTGGTAAAGTCTAGTCTGGAGCACTTATGTGGGCACACCCTTGCAGGTCCTTTTTATCTCAATCGCTTCCACAAATTCTGGAGCGCTGCAGCAAAGTAAGTGAGGCTTCCTTCCCCTTGTTGTCTATGAATGAGGAACCTACATCTCAACTTGGTTATGGTTATGTTTTCCCAAAATAGGCCTTTTAGTTATGCCACAATTTGTTGTAGGCTGGCATGCGCATCTTCTGGTAGCACCATTACTGCTTGGCAGGCATCATGCTCTAAGGAATTGATAGTCAGTTCTGCAGTCAGTCTGGTAGATACTTGGTAGAGATGGAGAGCACTTTCCAGTTCCTCCTCCCACTCAAAAAGAGAGATGTTAGACCCACTGAACTTGGGCACTAGAGCCAAGGCTGCTCCCAGTGTTACCCTGGTGGCCCCTACTCCCCCATCTATGCCAGCCACTGAGTGGGGTATATCCTGATGACTTACACCAAGTGTAGGCAGAGTGGGGCCAAATAGTGGGCACCCAAAGGGGAAGGAAAGACACATGGAGGGCCATAAATTGCATGGACATGTATTTTCAAAAAAATGTTCCAACCACACAGTATCAGTCTTTGCAGCAGTATCAAACTGGCAGAAGCACTCACAGATAACTATGCAGCAATTGCAGGGAGCAATGCTTGGATGTCAACAGCCTGGCAAGGGAAGCGGCTAGCAGGTGGTGATGTAACATGGCACTAGTACTGGAAAGGCTCCACACAGCAGAACTGCTGAACAGTCCCTATTCTGTTGCTCACCCTCTGGAACCTCTCCCTATGCAAGGCACACTCTCCCTATCCAGCAGGTACCTGTCCCTAACCTAACTACACGCAAAATGTGCACCAACTGCAGTGTGCCAGTGCTTTTTATAAGCACTGCCATCACTAAAGATGTCCCCTTTGCGGCTGTGGCTGTCAATCACAGGTCCCAGCCGGTGATTACTCGCTGGCGCCCGGTGACATTCGAGGATCTCCAACGGGGAGAACTGTTTTGTTTGCAAACAGTTCTCCTCCCTGTCAGCTCAGGCACACTGCTTTGGATGGCTGTGTGTACAGCACAGCCATCCAAAGCAGTGTGAGTACAGTGAAGTACACAGACATCGCCCTCTAGTAAAACACTCCCAGCACACAGTTAACCCTTTGAGCGCCCCAGATGTTAACCCCTTCCTGCCCAGTTCCATTAATACTATGTCAGTGCTTTTTTTTTTTTAGCACTGATCACTGTATTGGTAATAGTTACATAGTTAGTCTGGCTGAAAAAAGACAAAAGTCCATCCAGTTCAACCAAGTCAGTTCCCCCCCAGTGTCAGGATGTCTGCTGCAGTTCCTGTAAGTCGCTGATCGCCGCTATAAGTCGCTGATCGCCGCCATTACTAGTAAAAATGTATCTATACCGCCATTTGTAGACGCTATAACTTTCACGTAAATCAATTAATTTACACGTATTGGGACTTTTTTTTAGCAAAGACACGGAGCAGAATACATTTTGGCCAAAATTTATGATGAAATTTGATTTTTTTATTTTTTTTTTACCGGACACGTTTAATAGCAAAAAGTAAAAAAATATTTTTTTTTTCTCAAAATTGTCAGTATTTTTTTTTTTAAGCGCAAAAAATAAAAAACGCACGGGTGATCACATACCACCAAAAGAAAGCTCAATTCATGGGAAAAAAGGAGGTAAATTTCATTTGGGTGCTGCGTTGTATGACCGCACAATTGTCAGTTAAAGTAATGAAGCGCCGTAACGCAAATAATTGCCTGGTCAGGAAGAGGGGTAAATCCTCTGGAGGGCGAGGGGTTAACACTGGCAGGGTGCTTACAATGATCAGCATTTATTTATTTATGTAAAACCTTTATTCCAAAAGGTAAAAAAAAGTCAGTTTGCTGTAACTGCTTCTAAAGTGTGTGCTGGAGTTTGGCTGCAAATTGTTTAATATATCTAAATCATTTAGTCCATCTAACGCTCTCCTCCCCCCAGACTGACAATACTGCTGTCCAAAGGTGTTACCATTGCTCCTTCATCCAGAGTGGGGTCGCTCTAATAAAGGAGGGCTACTGTTAGAAACCATGGGGCCCCATACAGCCAACCTGACAGGGTCCCCAAACTCCAAAAAAAAGTTCACTATGCTTCATTTATGACTGAACTCAGTGAGTGATTGGTATCAGTCAATCATTGTGTTCATTCAGGAAAGGAAGGGGCTAGTAAATGTAACATATTCATTGGACCTTTTCCTCTATCCTGAAGGATCCTATTGTGTGCTTGCAGCTGCCGGTGGGAAGGAGAGGAGGGAAGATGGCAGCACTGCAGGAGTGGGAGCACACAGGGGGGCCTGGGCAGCAGGGGGAAACGTATGGTGCACAGGGAGGGTGTTGGGTGTGATGGGGGGGGAAAATTACTGGAACCGATCCCCTGTATGACTCTCTCTGCAGCAGCTGAAAACCAACAGGAGGGAGAGGAGAAGACGCCAGCTTTCAGCTACTGCAGAGAGAGCCATACAGGGGATCAGTTCCAGTAATTGTCCCCCTGCAGCGCCTATCACCCTCCCTTTCTACATTCGATTCACCCAGTGCTTGGGCCCCCCTTCTTTCCTGGAGCCCCCTACAGGAGGGCTGGTGGTAGCCCCCTTAGCCAAGGCCCTGGGTACTGGCCGGATCACCAGGTGAAAACAGATGGGAAAAAGCCTAAAAAAGAAGAAGACGAATGCAGCCACCACATCTTGGTAAGCTGCAACATTTCTTTGTTTGTGGGTTTAATTCTGCTTTGACTTCACATGAATCCCAAACGCATTCCAGCGCAGTGCTCTGTGTTCTTTAACTAAACAGATAAAAGGCTCACCAGAATGCCGGGCCTCTTTATAAAAGGCTCTTTCCCAGTTGTGTACGGCTGATCGGACCTCCAGGTTCATTCATTTCCCCCAAGGCTTCTGGACATACTTTACACCTTCCAACTCCTCTCCTCTACTTTCCCCGTTGTAATCCAAATCCACTAGTTATATCCCTTGTTTCAGAATGAACATTAACACAAATTTCCATAGTGTATTATATATTCCATTTCATTTTATTCTCTAAGTGATAAAAGGCTCACTGGACATACAGTCCTGGCCACAAATATTGGCACCCCGGCATTTCTGTCAGATAATGCACCACTTCACCCAGAGAATTGTTGCAATTACAAATGTGTCGTCATTCTCGTGTTCATTTCTTTTGTTTGTATTGGTATGGCACACAAAAGTGGAGAAACAAAAAGTGAAATTTGACACATTCCACACAAAACCCCCAAAAATGGACTGGAGAAAATTATTGGCACCCTCAATGTAATATTTGGTGCCACACCCCTTGGAAAAAATAAGTGAAATCAATGGCCTCCTATAACCATCAATGAGTTTCTTCCACCCCTCTACTGGAATTTTGGATCGCTCTTCTTCCTCCAACTGCTCCAGGTCTCTCAGATTGGAAGGGTTCCTTTCCCCAACTGCTGTTCAGAGATCTCTCCCAGGAGCTCTATGGGATTGAGATCTGGACTCATTGCTGGCCAGTTCAGTCCTCTCCAGCGTTTTGTCTGAAACCATTTCTCTGGGGGCTTTTTAACATGTGCTTTGGGTCATTGTCCTGCTATAAGACCCATGACCTCTGACATTGGAGACCCAGCTTTCTGACACCAGGCCCTACATTGCACCCCAGAATTCTTTGGTAGTCTTCAGATTTCATAATGCCATGCACATGGTCAAGACATCCAGCGCCTGAAGCAGCAAAGCAACCCCAAAACACTAGTGACCCCCCCACCATGTGTGACTGGAGGGACTGGATTCTTTATCTTTAAAGGCCTCATTGCTTTTTCTGAAAACAGTAGAATGATGGGCTTTACCAAAAAGCTGCCATTTTGTTTCGTCTGTGCACAGCACATTCTCTCCCAGAAGGATTTTGGCTTCCTCAGGTACATTTTGGCAAACTCCAATCTGGCTTTTTTATGTTTCTGTGTCAGCAGTGGAGTCCTCCTGGGTCTCCTGCCGTAGCGTCCCTGTTCATTCAGATGGCGATGTATAGTGGGAGCGGACACAGTTGTACCCTGTGCCTAAAAGGTTGGCTTGAATTTGTCTGGAAGTTGATCGAGGTTATATAGCCACCATTCCAACAATCCTCCCTTGCAATAGTTCATCATTTTTTCTCTTTCGTCCATGTCCAGGGAGATTTGCTACAGTGCCATGATCTGTAAACTTCTTGACAATGTTGCACACAGTGGACACAGGAACATTAAGATCTCTGGAGATGGACTTGTAACCTTGAGATTGTCCATGCTTTTCCAATTTTTTTTGTCCTCAACCCCTCAGAAAATTCTTTGTGGCTTTTTCTCTTCTCCATGCTCCATGTGGCACACAGAGACACACAAAAGAAAGGTGGAGGCCATTTTTCACCATTTTAATTGGCTGCTGATGTGATTTGTATATTGTCAGCTCCTGTTAATTCATACAGGTGAGTTTAATGACAAATTACAGCAACATTACAAACTTGGAATGCAATAATTTCTTACAATTTTGAGAAGGTGCTGATAATTTTGTCCAGTACATTTTTTAGGGCTTGCGTGGAATTTGTCAGATTTGCCTTTTTTTTCCCCATGTTTTTGTGTCGTACCAATACAAACCAAAGAAATAAGCATGAAAATGAAAATAATTGTAATTGCAACAATTTTCTGGGTGAAGTGGTGCGTTATCTGACAGAAAGGCAGGGGTTGGCAATATTTTTGGCCATGACTGTATATAACCCCTTTAGGAAGAAGTCAGTCTAAAATTCCCTCCCCAAGTATAAGCACCACACATCTCTAAACATGTACTGTACAGGACTGACTACTGATTTCTTCAGGCTTTAAAATGCCAGGACAGTACAAAAAACCCAAATGACCCGTTCTTGGAAAGTAGGTAGTTCAAGGTATTTAGTAAGAGGCATGGCGTGGTTTTGAAGTGTTTTTTTTTTTAGAAATTAAATAAAATATGTTTGTCATTTCAACAAGTTATTACTAACACACAGTATAAGCATACTCACAGCACATTTGCACCCCAAAACATTCTGCTATGCCTCCTGAATATGGGGATATGACATGTGTGAGACATTTTCACATCCTAGATGCATAGAGGGGCACAAAATCCAAAGAGCACAGTTGGATTTTCAAGGAGCATAAATTACACATCTACTGTAATTTCCTGACTACCTATCAAATTTTTAGAGTCCCTGGAGCACCAGGACAGTGCAAACACCCATACAATGACCACATTTTGGAAAGCAAACACGCCAATGTATTTTTTAAAATAAAAGGCACGGAGAGTCTTTTGAAAATGTCATTTTTTGCCACAAGTTTTTTGGAAAATTCAGGAAAGAAAATGAAAATGCATGTTTTTTACACAAAGTTGTCAACTAATAACATATTTCTAAAACATGTGATAGGCATACTTAGAAATACACCCCAAAACACATTCTGCTATTCCTTCTGTGTATGGCAATACCACATGTGTGTCAGGAATGGACTCAGCACTGGTTGTGGGACTCACCTGCCGTGTGGGCTGCAGTACCAGGGCTGACCAGCGGGTGCTCTGAGCAGCCAGAAGCTCACTCCTGTAGTCAGCCAACACCTGGGCTGATTGCAGGAGGTGTATTTAAGGAATGACCAGGCCTGTGATCTGGGCCTTGGTGTATGTTTCCCATGAGCCCCTGTACCTGGTATCCTGTGTTCCTGCCTCGTTGCTGACCCTGCTTGATCCTGACCTCTGCTGACCGTCTCCTGTTGAACCCCTGGCTTGCCTGACCATCCCTTTCTGCCTGATTCTCGGTACCGCGCTGCCCGCTACCTGCTGAACCTGGCTTGTGACCCCAACCATTCTCTGCTTGCTCCTCCTGTACCACGCTGCCCGCACGATACCGACCCGGCCTGTCTGACTACGCTTACTTCACCTGACGATCCATCTATCCCACACGGATCACCTCTAGTAAGTCTTCCTGCCTCTTCCCATCAGACTCCGTTCCTGAACTCCCCTGCCAGTACTCGCTACCACAGCCGGACACACTCAGGGGTCGCGACCTGGTTTCAGTCTGCACCAAGTCCATCCCCACCATCAGGGGCCCTGGTGAATAGCAGGCTGGGGCTTAGACCCCGCGCCCTGAGGAAATCCGTGCTGTGGGCTCGGCCTGCCTGACCGCTCCACCTCTCCAGCCCTGACTGCACTGGTACCTATTTGTTTAAGGTTTATTGCACCTGGTTGTACATATTTCTGTAAGTGTTGAGTTTGATTGTTTGCACTGCGTTTATGTTTGTGTTGTCTTTAATAAATTATATTGTGTTACACGCTATACCTGAAGTCTGTGTTTCCCTGTGTCGGTCCACACACCTCTGGTCATACCTGGAGCCCTGACAATGTGTGAGACTTTTCTACAGCCTAGCCACATCGAGGGGCCCAAAAACCAAGTAGCACCTTTAGGCGTTCTAGGGGGATAAATTCTGTATCTAATTCCCGACTACCTACCACATTTTGACACTGGAGGGTAACTGACCTGGTGTGACTGACCCAGTCACACCAATACAGTGATCAGTGCAAATAAAAAGCACTGACACTGTACTAATGGCACTGGGCAGGAAGGGGTTCACATCTAGGGCGATCATAGGGTTAACTGTGTGATGGGAGTGTTTTACTATGGGGCGGTGTCTGTGTGCTTCACTGAAAGCACATTGCTTTATATGGCTGTGCTGTGCAGAGCCATACAAAGCAGTGTGCAGGAGCTGACAGGGAGGACAACTGTTTTATTTACTCCCCCCAATCAGAGATCCTTGGGAAATCACCGGGTGCCGGCGAGTAATCACCGCCAGTTTTGGAGATTGACAGCCACGGTTGTGAAGAGCAGTGCGGGTAAGGCGCGCATGCCCCTTACTCGGAAATACAAAATCACGTATATATATATGTGATTTTGCGCACCCGTGCCGCCCTGTAGCGGTATATCTGTTATAATATACAGAAGTGCAGCACTTCAAATAATCAAAAAAAAATGTGAACGTAGAAGTCCAATCCACAAGAGTAAAAATATAGGGATGAGCCCCTCTTTACTGGAGCCTCGGTGCTAATATAGATGTCTTAAAACCTTCTATGTTTCATGAGATTAAGGATTATTTCCCCTGTAGAAGGTGTACAGTCTGTAAGCATAATACATGTAAAAATAGAAACATTGGGACCTTTCATTCCATGATTACTAATAAATCATTTAAGGTCAATAATTGTATCACCTGTACCACAAAAAACGTGGTTTATTTAATCCAATGTCCATGTGGGTGTCAATATATAGGACGCACCGTTAGGACACTACAGACTAGACCAGTGGTGGGCAACCTTTTTTTTCAACTGAGCCCAAATCTCGCCAAAACCATGATTGAAATTTATTTTGAGAGCCACATTTTTAAAACTGAAAATACATCTCCCATATAGTAATTCATCCCCCATAGTAATTCATCCCCCATAGTAGTAATATAGTAATTCATCCCCCATAGTGTAATTCATCCCCCATAGTAATTCATCCCCCCATATAGTAATTCATCCCCCATCGTAATTCATCCCCCATAGTAATTCATCCCCCATATAGTAATTCATCCCCCATATAGTAATTCATCCTCCATATAGTAAATTCATCCCCCATATAGTAATTCATCCCCCATAGTAATTCATCCCCCATATAGTAATTCATCCCCCATATAGTAATAGTAATTCATCCCCCATATAGTAATTCATCCCCCATATAGTAATTTGCCATCCAATAGTATTTCATCCCTCAATTTCATCCCCCGTATAGTATTTCATCCCTCATATAGTATTTCATCCCCCATATAGTATTTCATCCCTCATATAGTATATTCATTCATTTATCCCTCATATAGTATTTCATCCCCCATATAGTATTTCATCCCTCATATAGTATTCATCCCTCATATAGTATTTCATCCCTCATATATAGTATTTCATCCCTCATATAGTATTTCATCCCCCATTCATCCCTATATATTTCATCCCCTCATATAGTATTTCATCCCCCCATATAGTATTTCATCCCTCATATAGTATTTCATCCCCTCATATAGTATTTCATCCCTCATTCATCCCTCATATAGTATTTCATCCCTCATATAGTATTTCATCCCCCCCCATATAGTATTTCATCCCTCATATAGTATTTCACCCATATAGTAATTCATCCCTCATATAGTAAATTCATCCCTCATATAGTATTTCATCCCTCATATAGTATTTCATCATCCCCATATAGTATTTCATCCCTCATATAGTAATTCATCCCTCATATAGTATTTCATCCCTCATATAGTATTTCATCCCCCATATAGTAATTCATCCCCATATAGTATTTCATCCCTCATATAGTAATTCATCCCTCATATAGTAATTCATCCCTCATATAGTATTTCATAATTACATCATATATAGTTATTCATCCCTCATATAGTAATTCATCCCTCATATAGTATTTCATCCCCCCATATATAGTTTCCCCCCATATAGTAATTTCATCCCCCATATAGTCCCCCATATAGTAATTCATCCCTCATAAAGTAATTCATCCCTCATAATATAGTAATTCATCCCCATTAATTCATCCCTCATATAGTAATTCATTCATCCCTCATATAGTAATTCATCCCTCATATAGTATTTCATCCCTCATATAGTATTCATCCCTCATATAGTATTTCATCCCCCATATAGTATTTCATCCCCCCATATAGTAATTCATCCCTCATAAAGTAATTCATCCCTCATAAAGTAATTCATCCCTCATATAGTATTTCATCCCCCACAGTACTATCCCCCCCCCCTTCTAGTAAGCCAAGTCCCCCGTGTCATTTCACTTACCTTTTGCGTTCCTCTCGCTGTCTTCCCGCGCCGTTCGGGTCTTCAGGGCGGACTGTGAGAGGAGCCTAGCTCCCCTCCCCTCACGTTCGGCACGCTGCCCCGCCTACACACATCCTGACAGCCACATCCGCGGGCCGGATTAAAAGGTCCGCGCGGACTTTTGGGGCTGCCAACCGAGAGGAGGCAGGGGAGCGGCCGACCGAGAGGAGGGAGGGGAGCAGGCGCCCGGCACACAGAAGAGCCGCATTAGAGTGGGTAAAGAGCCGCATGTGGCTCGCGAGCCGCGGCTTGCCGACCACTGGACTAGACTAAAAGAGCATATTGCCAATATAAAGAAAGGTTTTCCCAACCATAGTGTTTCTAAGCATTATGCTCTTCACCATGAGAAAAACCCCGAGGGAGCTCTGTTTATTGGTATTGACAAATTCTCCAAGAATTGGAGGGGCAGTTACACCAAGCGGGAGATTTCTAAATTGGATGTATGGTGGATTTACACTTTAAAATCATATACGCCATATGGTCTCAATATTGAATGGGACGTCAATCATTCATCAATAATAGTTATCTGTTTCTGGTTACTTTATAACTATTTACACCTTTTTAAGGTCGACTGGAGATGTTTATTTATGGAGCTTCTGTATTTATTTTTAATTTATGTCAAAAATATTTTGATGTTTTTATGTCTATTAAATTGGCAATTGCCATATCTTTTGTGAACACAAGACCTGCGATGCGATGTCTTGCTCGTTTTTCCTTTTGCTCCCTCTGGCATACAATGGCCGATTACATGTTTTTCAACAAGATAAGGGGATCCATTGAACTAATATATGTAAATAAATGAATTATTAAAGTATGTTTTTAAAGTATTTTTAATTATATATAGATATGTATGCTCATTGATGTATTTTTTTTATTTATATATTTTATGTATTGTTATTTATATGGCCTTAGTGGTGCTATGTCAAGCTATGTCAGTAATAGTGACATCAAATGCTTCGTCCTGCTTTTTTGGCTCAGGTGGAGCGGTCTGCAGGAGGCACTGGCGTGGTGTGCTGCGGCGGACCGTGCTGGGGAGGGGAGAGAAATTTGCAGTGGGAGTGAGGGGAGGACGGAGGAGTGTTACAAGGTCTGGTCACTGATCAGTCTGACATGCCATTGTCTGCCACAAGGGATCAGTGGAGCTTGGAGAGGAGAATTTCTGAAGAAGGATCAATTTGAAAGGGATCCCAGGAAGTATCCTTAGCTTGTGCCAGAAGAAATGCGAACCCTGAGACACCCGCAAAACCTAAATCATCATCTAGAATTGCTGATCTTACGGAAACCTCACCTAGATACCCCCACAGTGTCAGTGTACCTACACTACAGTGTACCCCACAGTGTTCCAGTGTGATTGTGTCAACAGGATGAATGATGAGTTTGAAGAGTATATGTTCAGAAGCCGAGGCCAGCGTTCCGGATGCGGTTGGAGGTGGTGAGTTGCCATGGGCAACAGCGAGATGTTTAAACTTTAATATTGTTCTGTGCCTGTTATATGAAAAGTATACACACGTGAAGTGGGGCCAGGCAAACAGAATATTGAGGTGGGGGGTGTTCTCAGAGGGTAAGGAGAGTGACAGACATTACATATCCTTCTATAGTTAATCGGGCTGTTTGTGGACTTTTCATGGGACTGACAATATTGATTGTGAGTAGTATATGGGAGGTTAACAGACACGCCCAATTAAAATGAAGAGTAGATCTGCAAAAGGCGGGGGGGGGGGGGGAAAAAAAAACCACAGTCGAATGCAGATAGGAGTACCATCAAGAAATATATGCCCACATGGGAAAAAAGCCCGGGTGAAACACCAGGAAGGAAGCAGAAAGTATGATGAGGTGCAAATTAGATTGTCATATGGAATGCGGGTGGAAATTCGATTAACAAACCATAAATACTGACAACATAATAGAGCAAATTATGATGGATCAACAGGGCGCTATATATCACAAATCCCCACTAGAACCGAGATGGTGGAAATATTCGCAAAACTGAAACTTTTTATGAAAAATGAAATGGCTGGGATACATACTGACCTGGGGGAATACTAACAAGAGTTGAAGAAGTAGAAGGGATAATGGAAACCCAGGCCCAGCAGATCGTCAAATTGAAACCACAGGTAGAAGAGATGCAAAGGGAACAGCGGAAACTAGCATACAAATTAGAGGATCAAGAGAATAGAGACAGAGGTAATAATCTGAAGATACGGGGCCTACCAGAAGTTTCTAGGGAAGAAGATTTGAGAGAAAAAATATGGAGTGTGTTCAATCCATTGACTGGAAGTCCAGATTCAGACCCTCTAAAAATAGAAAGTGCATAGAATTAGGCGCCCAATAGGAATTGCATCTGAACTCCCGAGAGACGTGATTGTACATTTTCATCATTTTGAGTAGAGAGAGAGAATCTGGAAAAAGCTGCGAGAGAGACCCAAAATAAAATTTGGAGAGACAAAGCTGCAAGTGTATGGGGATGTAGCCCCCGAGACTTTATCTAGGAGAAGCACATTGAAACCTTTATTGGATCAGATTAAAGAGAAAAAATTATGATATAACTGGGGGTTCCCTTCTTTTCTGATTGGGTGAAAAAGGTGGTAAATAATTGGCCAGGCTAAGATTCCCGGAAGATCTAAGAGACTTTTGTGAAAAAATAGAACTGCAGGTTGTGGAAATGGTGGGGTGGTTGGAAAGGTCTAATGAGAGACTGGAACTGAGAAATGATATTTGGCGGCAAGTGACAAAGAGGAGAAAATGATGGGGGGGAGGACAGAGGGGGGGGGGGGGGGTGAGTTTTTGCTCTCTCTTTCTTTCTCTCTCTCTCTCTTCATCTCCTTCTCCTTTCTCCCCCCATTGCTGGCCCTTTCCCTTGTCCCATTATGGGGTTTTCTGTGGGATCAGAGGGAGAGATTTGAATAAGTTTGGACGCCTGGAAGCCTAGTAGGTTAAGTTATTAATATCCCTTATGTTGGAAATGGGGGATCAGGTTAGGCTTCCATGTTTAAAGTCTAACCCTAAAATAGGAATAGTCAGTGGGAGAAACCTACATCAGATTCCAGGGCAATATGTAGGCCAGGGAGTTTTTAAGGGTAAGTTGGGTTGGGGAGGGGGCGGAAAATGAGGAGTGGGTGGGATTGATCATTGATTGCCGTGTAGTATGGTTAGTTGAGGTTTAAATCAGGTGTGAAGAAGCGTGCCGATCTTTGACTTCTCCCATGTTGTTCAGGTTTGGGTTGCGTGGGTTGTTACTGACATGGTGAAAATTTCATGTCAATATCACACCAGGTGACACCAACCCTAGTGATGCCACTGGGTTTTTCATATGTGACAGGATACTGCATCCACCATACCCTGTAGGGGACCTCTGGCTGTCTGGATCAACTTTAAGCCCTGGAATCACCCATTGTGACATCTACCCTTCAGAGGGAGGATCACATTTCATCTGTGCTACCCTGATCCCTTTGAGAGGACATCTATACCTATATATATATATATATATATATATATATATATATATAGGTATAGATGTCCTCTCAAAGGGATCAGGGTAGCACAGATGAAAAATATATATATATATATATATATATGCGCATATAAAATTGTGCATCTGGTGAGTGTGCAATTTTATTATTTCCATCTGCACGAGCACCTGAATATCTTTGAAGGCACCTTCAGAGCACTATTGTCACTTTTGGAACCTTTAGATTTTATGACCATATACCCATGAACTTTATTCTATTTATCATAAAGGCAATTTATTAGAGATATATTCTTTTTAGCACTGCACTACGTTGTTTTATATTGATACAAAGGAATTTGTGAAAGTCCTCGGCACCAGGATGAAGGAGCTGATGCCAGGGTGGATACATCTAGATCAAGTGGATTTTGTTCCAGGAAGAGAAGAAAGAGCCAACGTTCTAAGAACATTGTTACTCCTACAGAGAGCAAGGAAAGGGAAACAGTCGACGATTATTCTGTTGATAGATGCAGAGAAAGCCTTTGACCGGGTGGACTGGGGATTCATGAATAATACACTTGAAGCTTTGGGAATAAGAGTAAAATGATAAGATGGATAAAAGAGCTTTATAAGATCCCTTCTGCATCAATTACAGTAAATGGATCCCTGTCAGGATCCTTTAAAATGCATAGCGGTACTAGACAGGGATGTCCCCTATCACCTTTGTTATTTGTAATATCCCTGGAACTATTACTGGCAATGGTGAGAAAGAGTATAGATATCAGAGGAATTAGGATAGGAGAGGTAGAACATAAGGTGGTGGCAGCATATGCAGATTAAATGTTTTTTTATGTCGTTCATCCTAGATTGACAAGTTGCCTAATTTAATGGGATTATTAAAACGATATGGGCGCTGTCACGTTTGAAAATAAATCTATCAAAATCTGAGATCCTAAATATTAATGCTGCAAAGGCGGAGATGCAGACCCTGCAAAAAGATTTTCCTTTCACGTGGAGGGAGAGAGAATTAAGCTATTTAGGAATAAAGTTAACTCCTTCAATAAAACATCGATATCAAGTTATTTACATCCCATTAATAAATGAAATCAAAGATGAGTTGAAAAGACTTTCAATAGGGTGGGTGTCGTGGATCGGGTGTAATAATCTGGTCAAGATGGTGATAGTCCCAAAAATCCTGTATAAGTTTCAAATGCTCCCAATATATTTACCAGGACCTTTCTTCCAGATAATAAGAAGAATGATATCGAGGTTTATATGGGCTAACAAGAAAGCAAGAATCCGTTATGAGACTCTATGTAAAAATAAAGAGAGAGGAGGACTGAACCTGCCAGATACGAGGAAGTATTACATGTCGGTGTTACTGTCAAGGGTGGTGGACTGGACATATAGTGCAGAGGTAAAAACGTTGGGTTAAAATGGAAGGAATATTAACCACTTCCCATCCGGCCCATGTATATAAATGGCAGGAAGGGAGCAGTGCAGGAGCGGGTTGCCGTTCATAAACAGCGTCCGTAATTCTGGACTGTGCACCCTGTACGGGACCTGTGTGAGGTCCCGATCGTGTGATCAATGATTGGCCAATCAGTGATTACATGAATAGAAGTAAGCAAGATGTCACTTCTAACATTATTGCTTAAAACGTGTGAAATCTGTGAATGATCACAGAGATCACATGGTACAGGGCTATTCACAACAGCTTTTACCAATCACAGCTCTCACAGTATTTCTCAATGGCTGCAAGAATGCAGCCAGAGAGAAGGAAAAATGATTGCTTTTACAGCCTTTATGGGTATAAAAGCAATCAGTGTAAAAAAAAAAAGAAAAAGTTTTCATCACCCCCCACAAGAGTACAGTGTCACCATGGTGACACTGTACTGCTAGGGTGACAGTATGTTAAAAAAAAACACATAAATAATAATATAAAAAAATAAAAATGTTAAACTTTTTTAAAAAATTTATAATTTTTGGTTATAAACTAATTTGGGTTATTTGTTTTTACTAAAAAGATAACTGAATACATTTTGGCCAAGATTTAGAAAAAGATTTCTTTTATTTGCAAAATTTTATGAGAAAAACAGTTTTTTTCAAAATATTTGGACTTTTTCATTTATTTAGCAAAAAAAATAAAAATCCCAGTGGTGAATTAATACCACCAAAATAAAGTTTTATCTGTCTCAAAAAAAATGCTAAAAAATTCATATGGGTACAGTGTTGCATGACTGCGCAATTGTCATTCAAAGTGTGACAGAGCTGAAAGCTGAAAATTGGCCTGGACTGGAAGGGGGGTGAAAGTGTCCGGACAGGAAGGGGGGGAAAGTGTCCGGACTGGAAGTGGCTAAGTAATGTACACTTAGAGAAGATTATTTGGATCCCACATACGTTTCGAGTATCAGATGACATAGTAGCGCTCTGACACGGGAGGTGTTGGGAATATGGGATGGGTTGCACAAATCAATGGATTGGGAGTTTAATTCACTTTTGATTCTCCTGGTGGATATGGATTTTTTTCCTCCAGGAAATGATAACATCGCGGGGAAATGAGATAGAAATAGAAATGCACGAATAAGAGACATTGTAGTTAAGGGGAATAATGTGTAAATTTCAAGATTTAAGGAACAGGAAAGATTTATTCTTTACATTAGATGAATATAGATATTATCAATTAGGACATTTTGTCTCAACACTCCCCCAGCCACTGAGGACACCGGAGGAAATGCTTCCTTTTGAAGAAAATGTTGAGTCACGGTACAGCCTGTACACATGTTATGTCCAGGATATATAAGATTCTTATCGAATTGATGGAAGAAAATAGCCTTTAAGGACCTTGTGTGAGTCAACCCACAAATCAGGTCCCATTGATGGCCAACAAGAGAACCCAAAATATGGACTCTCCTAACATGTCCCAAATGTCAAAAGGGGTAGAGGCCCTGGTAGAGGTGGCTTTAGGGGCCATTTGGATTTTAAAGGAAGAGAAGGAATTAATACCTATACTCAGTTTACACCATTACAGGAAGGATATATGGGAGGGAATTGGGGAGCAGACAGGAATATTACTGAATATCCCTATAGGAAGAATCATCATGCTCTTGGGAATGTCTCTCCAGCTACTTCAAAAACATTTAGACCTCAGTGGGAACACAACCATGTGGGGTATTCAAAAAATGGAGCATCATATGATAACTATCATGCTAATGATAATGAAGGGTCTTGGAGACCTAGTAATAATTCCCATTTTTCCCAAGGCCAACTTAAATGAAAAAAGGGTCATAGAACAAAAAGAGGCACCAGAAGGGGGAGGAGGATCTGCTCAAAAAAGAAGGCGGGTATTAGTGACACAGACCTTTTTAATCTCAGTTCCTCTATAATATCTGATAATGAGAAATATGTGTTAAATCATGGCTTGAAATTTGCCCGTCCTAATAAGATAAATAAATGTGAGACTTTTATGGATGTCCACAAGTTCATTAGGAAAATCAATATAAAGAGATATCTTATCACTAACCCTACCAGGACTAGCGGTAGTATAAATGAGGGAGGACCTAATTTTAAGCATACCTCTTTGGCCAATGCGTCTTTAGTTAACCCACCTGGGAATCTGGCTTCTTCGATCTCTGTTTTCAAGGACTTAGTCCTTACATGGGACTATAATCTTTCCTCAGGTTCCATCAATAGATTTTCTGATGTCTCTGGCATTTTTGAGGCAATCAGCATTTCCTAGTTCCTAGGTGCTCAATGAACATAAACATCAGAAAGCACCACACATGACCTTCGGAGGGTAAAGGACTGGGAATGGAAAGAAGGAGTTTATCCTAGGGTGACCATTAATCTGTCGATTTTTGGAAATGATGATCCTTATTCGAGAACCACTTGTGATGAGCGGGCACTATTGTCCTTAGAGGACCGTAATGGACCCCTCATACCGTCAGAGGCTTACAGCACACAGAGATATTCCATCTTGTTGGAAACTGTTAGATGTGCAGCCGCTGTTCCTTCTCTCTTTAATAATGATTGTAGGGAGAGAAGAGTATGAATGCAGACCCAACGTTGTCATACAGTATGTCAGCTGAATTTCATGGTCAGTATGGGCAATCCGGCAATAGAGTGCAGGATGAGCAGATGTCTCTCCACTTGGTGAGACATTTTGTGTTTTAGTGAAGAGGATTTCACGGGAAAAGAAAGCACACTTCCATATCCAGGGAATATTTTTCCCACAATGACCTTTATTTCACCAAACAGACATATTGTTCTCTATGAGCTCCTTTTTATGATCTGGGTTCCTCCATATAACTATTCATATGAATACAGTATGTAGGCCGGGCATTAAGAATGTGGGCATAAAGTATCATTCCCGGGTACCCCTAACAGGCCTCATCCCCTAATTCCACATTAATGGGAGTCCCCACTCCCCAGAGGGAGCAAACAAGGCATACATTCACCACACATGTACAATACTATGCCCGACACTTCACCCTGGCAGAGCCAGGTACCAGATCAATGGATGGGTCAATGGTAGTAAGAAGTGGCAAGGCCAATAACTTTTCAAAGCTTTCCTTTCACAACTTCAAGGCATTCAACTTCCATTGGTACTTTCCCTAAGCAATCTACAGTATGTCCTGTTCCTATCTCCCTTCTATCCAGGGCACCAGGACATCTCCGGGTATACCCCAGTTACATAGTTACATAGTTAGTCTGGCCAAAAAAACATCCAGTCCATCCAGTTCAACCATAAAAAAAAGAAGTTATAATCCTTTACCCACTGTTGATCCAGAGGAAGGCATAAAACCCAGCAAAGCACAATCCAATTTGCTCCTACAGGGGAAAAAAATTCCTTCCTGATCCCCAGAGAGGCAATCAGATATTCCCTGGATCAACTTTACCTATAATTTACCAGTTGGGGAATACCAGTCACTGGAACACTACATTTCTGTAGAATGGGCCCCACTAAGTCCCATGGGGGGGGCCAGCTCCAGAGTCTCACTCCTCTTCTCTCAGACTCTCTACACAAACTCCTTCTACTCCCTAACGTATCTCCCTCTGGCGTGTGTGGCGATATGTAAGGTGTGTCACAATCAATGTTTTCACGTGTAGACACCCTGAAGTGTGTGTTTACGGTCATATGTGTGTATATGTGGGGGTGGGGGGGGCCTCAACATTTTTTTCAGGGGGGATGTTATATTCTTGGGTGTAACTATTTTTTTACAAAAAAAAAAATTTACTTAACTTTTTTTTTTCTTCACTTAGGGGACACAAAGTCCCCTATGTGATGATTTTTTGTGGTGACAGGTTCTCTTTATTGAGACATGCAGGGTCTAAAAGACCCCCAATGTCTCCTCTGGGCTCCATTAGAGGTATTACAGTGCAAACCTCATTGCAATACATCTTTTTTCCCCGGCTATTCTAGCCGGGAAATCGGCAGCCATCACCCGTGAGTGATGTCATGGACGTCACCTTTCAGGTCACACAAAGAAGGGGAGGGGACGTCATCCACACTCCTCTCCCCCTCCACCTGTTGGCACCCACCATGGCTCTCCCAGTTACATGGGCGGGAGCAAGGGGGGTCACGGAACCGGGGCTGTGGATGCAATCGACGGCAGAGGAGCCATCTGACTGCTTCCGGCGTACGGACCTGGCAGTGAAAGGGTTAAACATTTGGCTGCATTCTATCCCCGGTGTCAGAGACTTTCACTGTCACTTTGCTTTCTGCTGTCAGCCATGGTATCTGCTGATCTGAGCCTCTCTGAGAGGATGCAGCCACTCTGATTGGCTGTGGCAGGACAGGTAGCCAAGCTTAGCAGGGACTAGCCATCAGCTGCTTTATGATATTCATCAGGTGAGGATGGCCGACGTCTATAGTCCTCTATAGTCCTGTGCAGGAACAAGGACAGAACAGGGCGCCTGCTGGTGGGACTACAAGATACAGAACAGCTTTGCATGTTAGGCTGCATTAGGGTGGCCACCTCATCCCTTTAACCACTTGCCAACCATGCTATAGCCGAATGATGGGTACAGCGCAGTTGTCCAGTCCAGGGAGGGTGTCATATGAGTTCCTCCCAGAACACCCCCTCCAGGGCACCCCCTGGGGAGCGCACCCTGCGATCTCCATGATTCCTATGGACACAGTTGATCACGTGATGTGGTAAAAGGCTAATCACAGCGGCCTTTTACTACGTGATCAGCCGTGTCCAATGACACATCAGATCACCGGTAAATACAGTTGCCGGTTATCGGCTGCACTTTCCTCACACTGTCACAGAATGAGGAAAGTACTGCCGATAACCTGCAATTGTCAGAGGATGGATTGGCAACAATCATCAAGGCACTGACGATCGGTGCCCAGCACTGCCCAGTAGTGCCACCCACCTGTGCCAATCAGTGTCAAGTAGTGCCTCCCACCTTTGCCCAGCAGTGCCACCCTCCAGTGCCCAGCAGTGCCGCACAGCAGTGCCCCAGTGCCACCATCAGTGCCCAGCAGTGCTGCCAGTCAGTGCTGTCAGTGTCACCCATCAGTGCCCATCATTGCCACCCATCAGTGCCCATAATTGTTGCATATCAGTGCAGCAGCATCAGTGCTGCCTCATCAGTGCTACCTCATCAGTGACAGCTCATCAGTGCCAGCTATTAGTGCTGCTTATCACTGCCCATCAGTGCTGCCTATCACTGCCCTTCAGTGCTACCTATCCTTGCCACCTCATCAGTGCCCATCAGTTACGCCTATCAGTGTCCATCAGTGCTGCCTATCGCTGCCCATCAGTGCTACCTATCAGTGCAGTCTCATCAATGCACAACAGTGAAGGAGAAAAATTACCTGTTTGCAAAATTTTATAATAGAAACAAAGAAAAAAAAAATTTCAAATTGTTTGCTTTTTTGTTGTTTATAGTGCAAAAAAAATAAAACACACCCAGCCGTGATTCAATACCACCAAAAGAAAGCTCTATTTGTGTGAAAACAATTATAAAAATGTCATATGGATACAGTGTTGCATGACCGCGCAATTGTCATTCAAAGTGCGACAGCGCTGTAGGGGGTAAAAGTGCCCGGTAGGCAGGAAGGGGGTAGAAGTGCCCGGTAGGCGAGGGGTTAAACCCGAACACATATGAAGGACACAGGTTCTGGGGCTAATTGAATGCAGATAAGGCATCAAGTGAGTGGAATTCCCACCTTCATCAGCCCCAGAACCTGTGTAACTAAAATGTGTTCGGGGTGTAAAGGGGTGAGGTGGCCCCCCTAGGCTGCATTCACACTGTTGGGTTTTGTAGCTTGAAGATCGAAGATCCATGAAAGCTCAAACTGAAAAAAATGAATTGTTCTCTTTGGGGCTTCTTCACACCTGATCATTGGAACAGGTGCCATAGAGAACAATTGATTTTTTTTAAGTTTGAGTGTTTTTGGATCTTGGATCTTCAAGCTACAAAACCCTCCAGTGTGAATGCAGCCTTAGAGTTGTACAACTACCAGTGAGGACGTATCGGCTTGTCTGCTGGTCTGTAGGACTACAAGGGGCAGCTTAGTAGAAGTTTTATTGCTTTAATCTGTGACAGTTTCAATCTGTTTTTGCATGCCTGTTCACTTGTATGGAAAGAAAATCAGTTGTGAACGAACGTTTGTTGACCCCGGCCCTAATTTTCAACAAAGTGTCCGATATTTTCCTGAGACAGGCACATTGTTCTGCAGGAGATTCTTTCAATATTGGTGTCCCTCCATATAATGATGTTTTAGTCGAGGACTAAAAATGTCTGGTTCTTATCTGTTCCTGTCGTAATTTATGACGCTAGCTTTGGAATGTGCGCATATTGGAAGACACTCACGCTGACACACAAGTTCAGTCTATGAATACTTCTAGTTTATTATAATGAGAAAGTGAACTTATATATGCAAAATGATGCAAGAGTCATGTGACAACAGCATAAGCATTATATTAGTCTTTGATTGGTCATTTCCACACGAAAACAATCTCCGTCATGGTATAGGTGTGATCTTCTTCCAGGCCTTATCTTTTAGGAAAACATTCTTTTGTCTTCCAAATCACAAGGCGGGAGGGGGCAGTGTGTGTGAGCAGACATTTCTTAAGCAAGGGTTTCTTATAGTACCACAAAGCCCAGCAGGCAGAAAATATTCACACAACATATGTATTAAAGTATAAAAGTAAATATTTATAAAACTTATAGAAATAGCGTATATATATACAGTTGCAAGAAAAAGTATGTGAACCCCTTGGGATTACATGGAGTTTTGCATGAATTGGGCATAAAATGTGCTCTGAACGTCATCTAAGTCACAACAATAGAAGAACACAGTCTGCTGAACATAATACTACACAAACATTAGATGTTGCCATGGTTTAATTGCACATAACATGTAAACATTCACAGTGCAGGGAGAAAAAGTATGTGAACCTTTGGACTTAATAACTGATTGACCCTCCTTTGGCAGCAATAACCTCAACCAAACGTTTCCTGTAGTTGCAGATCAGAACTGCACAACGATCTGGAGTCATTTTGGACCACTCCTCTTCACAAAACTGTTTCAGTGTAGCAATATTCTTGGGATGTCTGGTGTGAATCTCTCTCTTAAGGTCATGCCACAGCATTTCAATCGGGTTGAGGTCAGGACTCTGACTGGGCCACTCCAGAAGGCGTATTCTGTGCTGTTGCAGCCATTGTTTTGTTGAATTACTTGTATGCTTTGGGTCATTGTCCTGTTGCATCACCCATCCTCTGCGGAGCTTCAGTTGGCGGGACAGACAGATGGTCGTACGTTTTCCTGCAAAATGTCTTGATAAACTCTGAAATTCATTTTCCAATCAATGACAACAATCCATCCAGGCCCTGAGGCAGCAAAGCAGCCCCAAACCATGATGCTCCCTCCGCCATGTTTTACAGTGGGGATGAGGTTTTGATGTTGGTGTGCTGTGCCTTTTTTTCTCCACACATAGTGTTGTGTGTTCTTCCCAAACAACTCAATCTTGGTTTCATCTGTCCAAAGTATATTTTGCCAGTAGTGCTGTGGAACATCCAGGTGCTCTTTTGCAAACTTCAAACGTGCTGCAATATTCTTTTTGGACAGCAATGGCTTCCTCTGTGGTGTCCTCCCATGTACTCCATTCTTGTTTAATGTTTTCCTTATTGTAGATGTGTCAACAAAAATGTTAGCATGTGCCAGAGATATCTGTAGGTCTTTAGCTGACACTCTGGGATTCTTCTTTACCCCATGCAGCATTCTGCGCTGTGCTCTTGCAGTCATTTTTACAGGACGACCACGCCTAGGGAGAGTAGCAACAGTGCTAAACTTTCTCCATTTGTAGACAGTCTGTCTTACCGTGGACACATGAACATCAAGGCTTTTGGAGATACTTTTGTAACCCTTTCCAGCTTCATGCAAGTCAACAATTCTTGATCGTAGGTCTTCTGAGAGCTCTTTTATGCGAGGCATGGTTCACATCAGACAGTGCTTCTTGAAACCAGTAAACCCAAAACAGGTGTGTGTTTTTTAAGGGCAGGACAGCTGTCAGCAACACATGCAATATCATCACACTGATTGGAGTCAAGTTTGGCTCACTCCTGGCTCCAATTAGCTCTGGGAGAAGTCATTAAGCTAGGGCCTCACATACTTTTTCCTCCCTGCACTGTGAATGTTTACATGTTATGTGCAATTAAACCATGGCAACATCTAATGTTTGTGTAGTATTATGTTCAGCAGACTGTGTTCTTCTATTGTTGTGACTTAGATGACGTTCAGAGCACATTTTATGCCCAATTCATGCAAAACTCCACGTAATCCCAAGGGGTTCACATACTTTTTTCTTGCAACTGTATATATATTCAATAGGAAACGAAATAGGCATTTTACCAAATCCATCACAGTCCCCCCTTAAAATGACTATTTTACTCTGTCCCTATAAAGCCTAGCTCATCTGTCCTTATGTACCTTGGAACTCTTTTATGCTGCACGTTAGACAGGTGATGACTATTTCATCACCCCCCTTGCCACAGACTTTGTACATAAGGAAGTCAGATGCTATCCCTACAAAATTGTGAGATTACTATTGGCGGGGAGGGACCGTAATGGGGTATAATGTTTTCCTTCATCTACCATATGGAGATCCTCTTGCTCCTGGTTCAGGAAGGTAGGTGTTCTGTTGTCTACTGCTTTGCTCATCAATTTCCTCACACATGGTATAACACAGCATACAACCAGGGCCAGGAGAATCAGAATTATTAATACAGTTACCCCTATTTGGGCAAGTATCTTTTGCCACCCACTCATCCAACTGAAATATTGATCCCACAAGTCTGTGATCCCTGAATTCTTTTTCAACTCAACTGACAGATCTTCCAATTTCTTTATAGCCAGAGTAACCTTACCATTCGAGCCAGTATTGTCAGGAATATATGTACAACATGTTCCGGTTCCTTCTATCATTTTACAGACACCTCCTTTTTCTGCTAAAATCATATCCAGAGCCATTCTATTCTGGAATGTCATATAGGATGTAGGGGCTAACTGGTCAACAATTCATTGAAGGGCATCCCTGGTGTAATTCACAAACCTCTGTTGGTTGTATTATATATAATTTATCTAATCTACATTTTTATTAACAGTTATCATGGGAATCAGGGATTCAAAGCCTGCTTTACTTGGTCTCTGGCTTTAAATTTATTAGGCACCCCCCCTTGGGACTCCAATAGCATCTATATACACATGTGGGTCAAAACTGCCAGAAGGAGCTTTTTGCTTCCTCCTATGGCCAGGCATTGGGTCAGGGGTATTTTCTGCTAGGATGTGGAGAGGCATAATGACCTTTGTAAGAGCATACTCACCAGTCCAAATCCCTTCCAATCTGGTTCTAATCTTTTGGTCCCCAGTAATCATCCATGACACATATGTATACCTGGTCACTACTATCGGAACATGCTCGTTGTGTCAAGATCATATAGATTATGGTCATAGCACCACATGGGATCTATACTACAGAAATCAAAGGTGAAAATAGCTACATGAGTGTTGGATGAGTTGTACCAAAATATAGTGGTGTCACCTATTTCGGTGATATCCACCTGTTGAGCCTCTGTCAGACTTATAAGAAAAAGGATATACAACATAGTTGTCATGGTGTAGATGACGCCTTTTCCTCATGGTTTGGGACTTTCTTGCAGTGGGAGGCGTGTATCCAAGTGTTCTTCCCGGCCACCTTGTCAGAAGGGGCTGTGGTCAGCAGAACTTGGAAGGAATCATCATATCTTGGCTCAAGGGAATGTTTCCTCATAAATGTCTTTACAAATACCCAATCTCCAGGTAATAGGCTGTGAGTTCCTGTATCTGACTCAGAATCTGGAATGGAGAAAACACTTGGACATGGATACGGGTTAATTCACGTGATAATACAGTCACATAATCAGTTAACACATCAAATTGTAATTGCAACTGTTGTGGAAAATAACAACCAAGTCTGGGGGCTGAGCTAAACAAAATCTCATAAGGGGATAGGGAGTGTTCTCTCTTGGTGTGTATCTGACACTAAATAGGGCAATAGGCAGACTGTCTGGCCAACTCATGCCAGTCTCTTGGGCCATTTTTAGCATTCTGGCTTTCAGAGTGCCCATTCATTCTTTCTACTTTTCCACTACTTTGGGGGTATGGAACGCCAGAGTGACTCCTAATGCCGCCCATATTCCTTTGGTTACTGAAGCTGTGAAGGCGGGGCCCTGGTCACTCTCTATCACCTCTGGAAATTCATATCTGCATACAACCTCAGTGAGGAGTTTCTTCGCAGTTATTTTAGCAGTCATGTTAGTTACAGCAAAGGCCTCTGGCCCACTGGAAAACTTGTCCAACACCACTAGGGTGTACTCAACCGCCCACTCTTTGGCATCGATGGATATGATCAATTTGTATCCTTTAAAAAGGGTATAGGGGTTTGTCCAAGTGTTTCTGTGGTGTCTTCTCTGTGCGTCCCGTATTGCATTTTTGCACAGATGGCACATGTTCTGCAAAAAATTGTTCGTCAATGTGGTGATTCCAGGCGCTATATCGTACTTGTTGATAAAAGAGTTCATGAGGCTCTTTGACAGATGGGCTGCTCCATGTGCCCACTGGACTACAGCTGGAAACATATTCTTGGGTAAACAAAGCCTCTTGTTGCACTCAGACCATCTTTGAGAATAGCTCCTCTCCGTCTCCAGCTTTCTTTTTCTTCTGGACTTGCTGCTTCTTGGAGTTCCTTGAGGTAGCTTCTGTCCACAGGTAAGGTCTGTAAGGTGAATATTAGTTTCCATGCTCCGGTCACCTCTCCTTCCATTTCTGGTGGTCCCATGGCTGCTCGTTTTGCCGCCAAATCTGCCAGATTATTGCCTTTGGCTTCTGAGGAGTTTAATTTCCCATGAGCTTTTACCTTCAGAATAGCCACTTGAATGGGTAGAAGGAGTGCTTCCAGCAGTCGTCCAATGGCTGCTCCATGTCTTATGGACGTACCTGCCGCAGTCATAAATCCTCTTGCCTTCCATATGGGTCCAAAGTCATGGGCCACCCCAAAGGCGTATCTGGAGTCTGTGTAGATATTGGCCCTTTTTCCTTCCGCCATCTGGCATGCTGTTGTGAGTGCTCGAAGTTCAGCTCCCTGTGCAGATATTGCTGGCGATAGGGCTCTTGCCTGTAGGACTGTGTCTGCAGTAATGACCGCAAATCCTGTATAATATTTGCCTCCATCGTCTGCATATCTGGAGCCATCTACAAAAAAGGTGAAGTCTGGGTCCTGCAGTGGTGTTTCACTCATTGTGGGGAGATGGAAGGTTTCCATTTTCATCACTTCAAGACAATAATGAGGCTCAGTGGCTCCATCATCCTCTCCACTTTCTGCATTACCTTCATTACCCCCTCAGCAATTGGGGAGAGTGGCCGGATTCAGGGTTTGGTAAAGTAGGAGAGTGACGTTATCAGGAAATTGGAGGGAACACTGTAGTCTAAGATGCCTCGCTGTGGACAAATGTTTAGATTGGACTTGGTTTAAAATGCCAGCAATGGCATACGGTGCCAGAAGAACAAGTTCATGTCCCAGTACGATATCAGAGGTCTTATCCAGCAGAGCTGGAGCAGCGAAAACTGCACGCAGACACGAGGGTGCTCCTCTAGCCACTGGGTCCAAACGGCATGAGTAGTAGCCTACGGGTTGTAGACAGTCTCCGTGGGACTGGGCCAATACTCCTGTGCCATGGCCTTGGCGTTCAGATACGAACAGTTTGAAAAAAATTTCTCGTAGTCTGGTAGACCTAGGGCTGGGGCTGAAGAAAGTAAGCATTTTAGAGCCAAAAAAAAGTTGGAGTCGGCCTCTTCGGACAGATGGAAGGGCTCAGACTTGAGAGCATCGTAGAATGGTTGCATAAACCAAGAAACATCAGGAATCCATGGCCTACAGTAGGATATGAGGCCAAGAAAGGCGTGGAGTGGCTGCTGGCCTAACGGCAGTGGCAAGTTCTGGATGGCCTTAACTCTTTCCTCCATAAGATGCCTTGTTCCATGTGAGAGGCAGTGGCCCAAGAACACGACTGTTGTAGAGCACCATTGCAACTTCGGTTTAGAGGCCTTACAGCCTTGGTGTGCCAAGTAACATATTAAACTCTCTGAGGCTTCTTCAGCCGTTGGCAGGTCATCAGCACGGAGGAGAAAGTCATCCACATATTGAAGAAAGACCACTGTCGAATGTTCCTTTTGCCACGTGCCCAGTATGGTGGTCATGGCTTTGGCAAACTGGCTCAGGGAATTTTGCGCCCCCTTGTCGCGTAACTGCCCAGGTGTATTGCTGCCCCTCATGGGTAAAAACGAAGAAGTATCTGCAGGGAGGATACAAGGGAACGCCGGAGAATGCATTTGCCAGGTCCACCACGGTGAAATACTTTGCTGTTGGAGGTACCCCTGTGAGTAAAGTGTGGGGATTTGGAACGATAGGTGTCTCTAAGACAGTGGCTTCATTCACTGCTCGGAGGTCCTGTACCATCCTGTACTTCTCTGGTTCTCCTTTGGGTGTCTTCTTTTTTTATCGGGAACAAAAGTGTATTACATGGAGAGGTACAAGGTATGAGTGCACCATTTGCCACAAGGGACTTGACCTGCTTCGAAATGGCCTTGGATTGCGCTGGTTTCAGTGGGTACTGTGGTTTCCTGGGTAGGGGAGCTCCAGGCTTCAGTTCCACCATAATTGGGGGTACCTTTTAAACGTCCAATATCTTCGGGTCTTGTGGACCATAGACAACTTGGGATTCTGCTCAGCACATCCGGTGCTACGTAGAATGTACCATTGACTTGTAAGACCGGACACACTGGGTAGAGGTGGCTCACTCGAGGCGTTGGCCTTCCAGTTGTCTAATTTGGTGTACCAATATAGCCGCCTCCAGGAAGTGTACTGGGCTGGGCAGGAAGGGACAAAGCAGGTGCAGCAAGATGACTGCCATCAGGAAGTGTACTGGGCTGGGCAGGAAGGGACAAAGCAGGTGCAGCAAGATGGCTGCCATCAGGAAGTGCACTGGGCTGGGCAGGACTGTTCCTGGCCTCCTTTGTTCTGGATTCTATCATCATAGGGCGGTGGTTTTAGCACACTTCCATTTTCAATTTTATGATACACATACATTATACAATCGCCATTTTATTGAATTTCTTCCAACCATCCTTCTTTATGCAACGCTTTTGCAGTTTGTTTTTTTTTTACCAAGCTTCTGTCACTTTCAGCAAACCTTTATCACATAAAATTCCTCTCTGTTCCTACAATAATTTATGTCAGTCCTGTCCTTCAGCTTACAAACTTTTGCTACTTTAGATACCTTTTTAATTGCTTCACTTCCTTCACATCTCTTCACAATATGACATGCCAGTAATCCTTTTCAATATTTAACACATTAATGGTACACATAAACAGTTTTTTTTTTTTGTTTTTCCTGTAGCAATACCTGTTCTGTCCACTGCTCTTTGTGGATAACTTTGGCTACATTATACCAAGCTCCTTGCTGTCTTCAGCAAATATTTGTCAACTAAGACATCTTTCTTTCTTTTTTTTTTTTTTTTAAACCTCCTTGTCTTTAATTCCACATACTTTTCCTCTTCTCTCTGTGCAACCAGGTCATGTGCCAACATTCCTTTCTAGGGATCTTATCAGCGTCTGACCCATCTCCTCCCCCCTTCTCTGTCCTTCCTAACAGAAATCTAAGACACTTCACAGGCTGCTGTCCAGACTTTCCTTAACCCATAACAAACCCCAACCTTCTGTTATAAACGGCAAACATTAACTTACAGACACACATTTAGGACATAACATAGCATTCTATCTTGGTGGGCTATGAGTACAGATCACTGAGTAACTCTTCCTAGCCCCAAACATGGCTAAGGCACCCGCTGCCACACTACCGTGACGCGTACCCGACACCTCCTCTCTTGTGGTCAACACACAAGGTTACCACACACCCAAGAGAAATTATGTGTCAAAACCCTCAGTAGGTTCACTCCTCTTCCACCTCAAGACTGATACATAAAAACACACAACAGAAAAACATAAAACCAGGTAACAGATAAGCACATGCAGGTAAGAATGAAATAAACTCCGGGCAAGCAAAGTTACCTGCCTTTAGTGACCTTTAGCAGCCGTACTAGGCACAGGTATGAATCAACAACAAAGACAGGATAAGCAATGGTAAGATAGCAAAATATATCTTACCATGCTCCAGAGGTGATCAATCTCCGTCCCGTCCAGTTTGACTGACACCTAATGCCCTTTCAGGTCGGCTGGCTGCAGGTTCATTACTGTTAGGAATGGACTGGCCAGCAATGGTGGGACTCACCTGCCTTTTGATCTGCAGTACCAGGGCTGGCCAGCGGGTGCTCCCAGCAATCAGAGACTCAACCTTTCAGCCAGCTAACACCTGGAACTGATGATGCTGGGGTATTTAAGAGATGGCCAGACCCACAGACTCTGCCTTGGTGTGTGTTTGTCCTGGGCCCTGTATCTGTCCTGCATCCTGTTTCTGTCCCTCTGCCTGACCCTCTGTACTACGCTGCTTGTTACCTGTTTTGATCTCTGGCTTGTGACCCTGACCATCCCTCTGCCTGACCCTCTGTACTACGCTGCTTGCTACCTGCTGAACCTGGCCTGTGACCCCGACCATTCTCTGCTTGCTCCCCCTGTACCTACCTGCCCAATTGATATTGACCCCGGCCTGCCTGACGACGCTTGCTTGTATGTACTGTTATCTGTGGGTGGTTGGTTGGGTTGGTTTGCACTGTATTATGTTTAGTATTGCACTGCGTTTATGTTTGTATGGTTAGTGTTAATAAATTGTATTGTTTATCACATATCTGAAGTCTGCGTTTCCCTGCATCAGTCACACACCTCTGGTCATACCTGGGAGCCCTGACAATTACCCAGAGTTCCCGGGTTTCTTGGCACCAGTTGATTTAGTCGAGGACTAAAAATGTCCGGTGCTTATCTGTTCCTGTCCTAATTTATGACGCTAGCTTTGGAATGTGCGCACATTGGAAGAGACTCACTCTGACACACAAGTTCAGTCTATGAATACATCTAGTTTATTATAATGAGAAAGTGAACTTATATATGCAAAATGATGCAAGAGTCATGTGACATTAGCATAAGCATTATATTTAGAGATGAGCGAATCGAACCAGGCGAACCGGAATTCGAGTCGAATTTCAGGAAATATTCGATTCGCGGCGAAACCGAAATTTTGCCTACTTCGGGTGCGCGAATCGAAGATTTCCCGATCAGCCGGCAAAAGTGTCCCTGCAGTGAGCTCCGCTATTTCTGACAGTTCTCTGACAGAAGGAACACATGTTTAGCGGTTGAAACATTGTATCTATTAGTTTACATTTAGGATACAGATGTTTCAACCACTGTACATGTGAAGAAGCTGTGAGAGAACTGTCAGAAATAGAGGAACTCTGCACATACACTTTTTTGCCGGCTTGGAATTATTCTTCTTTTCATCCTACTTCTTCTTCTTCTTCTTCTTCTTCATCCTCATCCTCATCCTCTTCTTCTGAGGATGAGGATGAAGAAGAAGAAGAAGTAGGATGAAAAGAAGAATAATTCCAAGCCGGCAAAAAGTGTATGTGCAGAGTTCCTCTATTCTGCAGATACACTTTGAGGAGCTCTGCAGATACACTTAGAGGAGCTCTGCACATACACTTTTTGCCGGCTTGGAATTAATCTTATTTTCATCGTGCGATAATTCTTCTTCTTCTTCATCCTCATCCTCATCCTCAGAAGAAGAAGAGAGAGGATGGAGGATGAAGAAGAAGAAGAAGAAGTAGGATGAAAATAAGAATAATTCCAACCGGCAAATAGTGTATGTGCAGAGGCTCTCTAGTGTAGGGGCAGAGCTCCTCTAAGTGTATCTGCAGAATAGTGGAACGAACTGCACATACACTTTTTGCCGGAAACTCGCTGTATGGTGGGAATGTCCAGAAAGGTCATAAATAGTCTTTTTCTGACAGGTTCTGGGACATTCAATCCATGTCAGGGTTTCAACGCTGTATGGAGGGGGATTGTCATTGAAGGCAGTGTATGGGTAGGGAGGGTAGTTTGGATCGGAGGTTGGGGGTGGTCGGAAAACATTGTATCTATTTGCGGTTGTCCATAAGGGGTGGGCTTGGGGGGACATAATGACATATGGTGGATGTGGGGGAGGTCTTTTTGCCCTTTCTAAAGGTGGCATTTAGAGGGTGGGAAGGTCATGTTCCTCATTTTTCTTCTTTGGGTTGTGGAGTGTGGGAGGGAAGGGGTGGCATGGACTGTAGAAAGTCCAGACATGTATGAGGGGGGTTTTTCATGACGGGGTGGATGGGTTTGGAATGTTCGGAGAGGAGAAGGAGAAGGCGGAGGAGGAAGAAGGGATGAGGGAGAGGGGAGAAGGAGGAGATGAAGGAGAGGAGAGGGAAGAAGGAGGGAGATGAAGGAGGAGGAGGGAGGCTGGAGGAAGGGAGGGAAGGAGGAGAGGAGGAAGGAGGAGATGAAGGAGAAGGAGGAAGGAGGAGAGGGGGGAGGGGAAGAGAGGAGGAGGGGAGGAGAGGAGGGGGAAGGGAGGGAGGAGGAGAAGGAGGGGAGGAGGAGAGGAGGAGAAGGGAAGGAGGAGAGAAGGGAAGGAGGAGAGGAGGGATGGGAAGGAGGAGGAGGGAGAATGAAGGGAGAAGGGGAGAGAAGGAAAGAAGGGGGGTGGGGGAGAGAAGGGAGGGGAAGGAAGAGGAGGGGGGGGGGAGAGAAGGATGGAGAGAGAGGAGAGGAGAGAGGAGGAGGGGGGGAGGGGGAGGAAGAAGAAGGGGGAGGAAGGGGGGAGAGGAGAAGGGGGAGGGGGAAGGAGGAGAGGAGAAGGAGAGGAGAGAGAGAGGAGGGGGAAGGAGGAGAGGAAGGAGGGAGGGGAAGGAGAGAAGGAGGAGATGAAGGAAGAAGGGAGAGAAGGAAGGGGGGAAGGAGGAGAAGAGAGAGAAGGAGAAGGAGAGAGGAGGAGAAGGGAGAAGGAGGAGGAGGAGGGAAGAGAGGAGGAGGAGGAGATGGAGAGGGAGAGAAGGGAGAAGGAGAAGGAGAGAGAGGAGAGGGGAGGAGAAGAGGAGATGAGGAGAAGGGAGGAGGAGAAGGAGAAGGAGAGGGGAAGGAAGGAAGGAGAAGGAGGAGAGGGGAAGGGGAGGGAGGAGGAGGAGGAGGAGAAGAGGAGGAGGGAAGGAGGAGAGGGGGGGAGAAGGAGAAGGAGGGAAGGAGGAGAGGAGGAGGAGAGAAGGAGGAGAGAGAGAAGAAGGGGAGGAGGGAAGGGAAGGGAGGAGAGGAGAAGGAGAGGAGAAGGAAGGGAGAGAAGGGGGATGAAGAAGAAGAGGAGAGGGAGGGGGGAGGGAAGGAGGAAGGAGGGGGGGGAAGAAGGAGAAGGAAGGAGAAGGAGGAGAGGGAAGGAGAAGGAGGAGAGAGGAGGAGAGGAGGAGAGGAGGAGGAGGAGAGGAGAAGGGAGGGGGAGAGAGGAGAGGAGAGAGAGGAGAAGGAGGAGAGGAAGGAGAGGAGGAGAAGAGAAGGAGAGAGGAGGAGAGGAGAGGAAGGAGGAGAAGATGAAGGAAGGAGAAGGAAGGGGGAGAGGAGAAGAAGGAAGAAGGAGGAGAGAGAGGAGAAGGAGGATGAGGAGAGGAGGAGGAAGAAGGAGAGGAGGAGGAGGAGAAGGAGAGAGGAAGGGAGAGAGGGGGAGGAGAGGGAGAGAAGAAGGAGGAGAGGAGAGGAGGAAGGGGAGAGAAGGAGGAAGAGAAGGAGAGAGAGGAGAGAGAGGAGGAGAGGGAGAGGAGTGAGAGGAGGAGGGAGGAGGAGGAGAGGAAGGAGAAGGAGATGAGGAGATGAGGGAAGAGAGGAAGAGGAGAGGGATGGGGAGGAGGAGGGATGAAGGAGAGAAGGAGAGAGGAAGGGAAGGAGGGGAAGGGAAGGGGGAGGAGAAGGAGGAGAGAGGAGAAGGATGGAGAAGGGAGAGGGGAAGGGAGAGAGGAGAAGAAGGAGGAAGGAGAGGGGAGAGGAGGAGAGGAGAGAGAAGGAGGAGGAGAAGGAGGAGGAGGAGGGGGAGAAGGAGAGGAGGAGATGAAGGAGAAGGAGAAGGAGGAGGAGGAGGAAGGAGGGGGAGGAGGAGAGAGGAGGAGGAGGAAGGAAGGGAGAGGAGAAGGGAAGAGGAAGGAGAAGGGAGGAGGAGGAGAGGGGAGGAGGAAGGATGGGGATGATGAAGGAGAGGAGAGGAGAGGATGGAAGAAGGGAGGAGGGAGGGAGAGGAGGAGAAGAGATGAGGAGAGAGGAGAGGAGAGGAAGGGAGGAGAAGAGGAGAAGGGGGGAGAGGGAGGAGGGGAGGAGGGGAGGAGAAGGAGAGGGAGGATGAAGGAGAAGATGAGAAGAGGGGAGGGAGAAGAAGGAGGAGAAGGGGAGAAGGGAGAAGGGAGAAGGAGAAGAGAGAAGAAGGAGAGAGGAGAGAAGGAGGGATGAGAGGGGGAGGAAGAGGAGAAGGGAAGAAGAGAAGGAGAAGAGGAGAGGAGGAGAGAGGAGAGGAGGAGAGGAGGGAAGGGGAGAGGAAGGAGGGAGGGGATGAGGAGAGGAGAAGGAAGGAGAGGGGGAAGGAGGGGAGAAGGAGGGAAGGAGAGGAGATGAGAAGAGGAGAAGAAGGGAGAAGGAGAGAAGGAGGGGAGGAGGAGGAGGAGAGGAGAAGGAGAGGGGAAGGAGAGAAAGGAGAAGGAGGAGAGAGAGAGAGAGAGGAGGAGAGAGGAGAAGGGAGGAGGAGGAGGGAGAGAGGAGAGAGAGGGGAGGAGATGAGAAGAAGGAAGGAGAAGGAAGAAGGGAGGGAGGAGGAGAAGGAAGGGAAGGAGAAGGGGAGGAGAGGAGGAGGAGGAGGAGAAGAGGAGGAGGAGGAGAAGAAGGAAGAAGAGGAGGAGGAAGGCGGGAGGGAGAAGAAGGAGAGGAGGAGAGAGGAGAAGGAGAAGGAGAGGGAGGAGGGAGGAGGAGAGAGAGAAGAGGGAAGGGAGGAGAGAGAGGAGAGAAGAGGGGAGGAGGAAGGAAGGGGGGAGGAGAGGGAGAAGAAGAGAAGGGAGGAGGGAGAGAAGAAGGAGAAGGAGGAGAAGAGGAGAAGGAGGGAGAGAGGGAGGAGAAGGAGAAGAGAAGAGGGGGGAGAAGGAGAGAGAGGAGAGAGAGAAGAGGGGGGGAGGAGAAGGAGAGGGAGGAGGAGAGGAGAAGAGAGAGGGAGGGGAGAGGGAAGGGGAAGAAGGAGAAGGAGGATGAGAGAAGGGGAGAGAAGGAGAAGAGGAGAAGGGGAGAGAAGGGGAGAGAAGGAGAGGAGGAGGAGAGAGATGAGAGAGGAGGAGGAGAGAGAGAGAGAGAGGGGGGGAGAAGAGAAGGAAGAGGATGAAGAGGAGAAGGAGGAGAAGAAGGAGAGGAGGAAGGAGGAGGGGGAGGAGATGAGGGAGGAGGAGGAGGGAGGAGAAGAAGAAGAAGGAGAAGAAGGAAGAGAGGAGAGGAGAGAGAGAGAAGGAGAGAGAGAGAGGGAGGAAGGAGGGAGGAGGAGAAGAGGAGAAGGAGGAGGAAGGAGGAGGGGAGGGAGGGAAGAAGAAGGAGAGGATGAAGGAGAGAGAAGGAGAGGAGGAGGGAGAGGAGAGGAGGAGGGAGAGGAGAAGAAGGAGGAGGATGATGAGAAGGAGGGAGAAGGGAGAGAAGAAGAGAAGGAGAAGGAGGAGAGGAAGGAGAGAAGGAGGGGAAGGAGGGAGAAGGGGGGGATGAAGGGAGAGGAGGAGGGAAGGAGGGAGAAGGCGGAGGAGAGAGGAGGAGAGAAGGATGAAGGAGGAGAGAAGGCGAAGGAGGAGGAGAGGAGGAGGAGAGGAGACAGGAGGAGAGAAGGAGAAGGGAAGGAGAGGAGGAGAGAGGAGGAGGAGAAGGAGAAGGAGGAGATGGAAGGAGGAGGGGAGGAGAAGGAGAAAGGAGATGGGGAGGAGAGGAGGAGAAGTGAGAAGGAGATGAACGGAGAAGGGAGGAGATGAAGGAGAAGGAGGCGAGAATACAGAGGAGAAGGAGGAAGGATACAGGAGCGAAGGAGGGGAATCGGGGGGGATGAACGGAGAAGGAGAGCTGAAGGAGCATCGAGGGGAGTCGGGACTGACTTCGGAGAAGGAGAGGAAGGGGGGCAGCGAGAAGATGCTCCGGAAGATCTTCTTCCGGACATCTTTCTCCAGGGGAGAAGGAGACCCATGCGAAGGAGAAGGAGCTTCTTCATCCTTCTTTCTTCTCCTTCTTTCTAAGAGAGGATTCTCCTGTCCAAGGCAGAAGGACGAAGGTGGCATCCTCTCTTCTTCTCCTCATTCTCCTTCTTCTCAGGAGAAGGGGACTCCTCTTCTCATTCTTCTTCTTCCTTGCATTCTCTTCTCGAGCTTTCTCCTTTCTTTCATCCTTCTCCTGGACTTCCAGAAGGGAGAAGGAGGAGATCAGGGCAGAACTCACGGGATGAGGGATCCTTCTCTTCTTCTTTTCTCCTCCTCCTCTTCGATCATTCTTCTTTTCCTTCTCCTTCTTCTCATCCTCTCCTTCTCCTTCTTCTCTCCTTTCCTTCTTCTCATCCTTCTCCTTCTTATCAGGCCTTCTTCTTCTCCTTCTTCTCATCCTTCTCCTTCTGCTTCTCCATCCTTCTCCTTCTTCTCATCCTTCTCTTCTTCCTTCTCATCCTTCTCCTCTTTCTCATCCTTCTCCTTCTTCTCATCCTTTCCTTCTCTTCTCCTTTCCTCATCCTTCCTCCTTCTCCTCTTCTCATTTCTCTTCTCCTTCTCCTTCTCCTTCTTCTCATCTTTTCTTTTCTCTTCTCATCCTTCTCCTTCTTCTCTTTCATCCCTCCTTCCTCCTTCTCTTCTTCATCCTTCTCTTCTTCTCTCCTCTCTCTCCTTCCTTCTCATCCATCTCTCTTCCTTCTCCTTCTTCTCTCCTTCTCCTTCTTCTTCATCCTTCTCCTTCCTTCTTCTCATCCTTCTCCTTTCTTCTTCTCATCTTCTCCTTCTTTTCCTTCCTTCTCATCTTTCCTTTCCATCTTCTCATCCTTCTCCTTTTCTTCATTCTTCCTTCTTCTCCTTCTTCTTCTTCTTTCTCCTTCTTCTCATCTTTCTTCTTCTTCCTTCCTTCTTCTTCTCATCCTTCTCCTTCTTCTCTTCATCCTTCTTTTCCTCCTTCTTCTCATCCTTCTCTTCTTCTCATACTTCTCATCCTTCTCCTTCTTCTCATCCTTCTTTCTCCTTCTTCTCATCCTTCTCCTTCTTCTCATCCTTCTTCTTCTCCTTTCCTTCTTTCTCCTTCTTCTATCTTCTTCTCCTTCTCCTTCTTCTCATCCTTCTCCTTCTTCTTCTCATCCTTCTTCTCATCCTCATCCTTCTCCTTCTCCTTCTTTTCATCCTTCTCCTTCTCCTTCTTCTCATCCTTCTCCTTCTCATCCTTCTCATCCTTCTTCTCATCCTTCTCCTTCTTCTTCTCATCCTTCTCCTTCTCCTTCTTCTCCTCATCCTTCTCCTTCTTCTCATCCTTCTTCTCCTCATCCTTCTCCTTCTTCTCATCCTTCTCCTTCTCATCCTTCTCCTTCTCCTTCTTCTCAACCTTCTCCTTCTCTCCTTCTCCTTCTCCTTCTTCTCATCCTTCTCCTTCTCTTCTTCTCATCCTTCTCCTTCTTCTCATCCTTCTCATTCTCCTTCTCCTTCTCTTTCCTCATCTCCAAGGGCATTTAAATTAAAGGTACAGTGTTCTGCACTAATTTAAAGGCTCTCTGAAGCCTAGAAACCCTTTTTATAAGTCATCTTCGTAGCGAAGAAATTCGCATCGAATCGAATTTCACACTGGAATTCGCCGAATCAGCCGAATCAAATTTTTTGAGAAATTCGCTCATCTCTAATTATATTAGTCTTTGATTGGTCATTTCCACACGAAAACAATCTCCGTCATGGTATACGTGTGATCTTCTTCCAGGCCTTATCTTTTAGGAAAACATTCTTTTGTCTTCCAAATCACACGGTGGGAGGGGGGCAGTGTGTGTGAGCAGACATTTCTTAAGCAAGGATTTCTTATAGTACCACAAAGCCCAGCAGGCAGAAAATATTCACACAACATATGTATTAAAGTATAAAAGTAAATATTTATAAAACGTATAGAAATAGCGTATATATATATATATTCACTAGGAAACAAAATAGTCATTTTACCAAATCCATCACAGTGAATCCTATGAACAAAGTACAAGTCACAGCCCAGCCTCGCCTTGTGTAGGAGGAAGTGACACCTCCCAGCTGCATTCTTCCCCGGTGTCAGAGACTTTCATTTCTCCTGTCAGCGATGGCATCTGCTAATCTGAGAGCCGAACTGGAATGTTCCTTCTGTCTGAACATTTATACAGATCCTGTAAACCTGAGATGTGGACACAACTTCTGCCGGGTCTGTATTGATCGTGTTCTGGATGCGCAGGAGAGGGGTCTGGAGAATATTCCTGTCCTGAATGCAGACAGAAGTTTCCGGATCGTCCTGCACTGCACAGGAACATAACACTGTGTAACATAGTGGGGAATTTCCTGTCTGCTCAGCCTGATCAGGAGGAGTCCGGGGTCTTCTGTACTCACTGTGTGGACTCTCCTGTACCTGCTGTTAGATCCTGTCTGCTCTGTGAGGTTTCTCTGTGTGATAAACACCTGAAAGTCCACAAAAAGTCCCCAGAACACATCTTATGTGACCCCACCTTGTCCATGGAGAGCAGGAAATGCTCCGTCCATAAGGAAGTCTTGAAGTATTTCTGCACTAAAGATAATATCTGTATCTGTGTGTGTCCTGCACATTGGCTGGAGAACATCGAGGACACCAGGTGGAGATGCTGGATGAGGCTTCTGAGAAGAAGAAGAAGGAGACACTGAGGAATGTTCTGCAGAAACTTCTGACAAAGAGAGAGGAGATAGAGGAAAGAGTCCAGAGTCTGCAGGAACACAGGAGGAAAGTAGAAGAAGAAGAGGCTGGTGACACCGAGAGAGTCACTGCCCTGTTTATAGATCTCAGGAGATGTCTGGAAGACCTGGAGAAGAGAGTCCTGAGGGAAATCTCCGGGAGGGCAGAGCGGGTCTCCATCTTCATCCGGGATCTGGAAATAAAGAAGGAGGAGCTGTCCAGGAAGATGCGTGACATTGAGGAGCTGTGTAACATGACGGATCCACTGACTGTCCTACAGGAATCAGACACAGGTGACTTGTGTGATACTGAGGATGGAGATAATGAGGACAGAGAGAGACATGAGGAACTCCTCCATGATGGAGGGGGGCTGGATGTGGCTGGGATATCACACACATTACACACATTATCTGATATAATAACAGAGGGAAATGTATCCTTCTATATACAGGGAGCTGAGGACATATTACTGGATGGAAACACAGCTCATAATATTCTACATATATCAGATGACAGGAAAACTGTATCCAGGTCAGATAGAAACCAGAATCGTCCAGAAACACCAGAGAGATTTCAGTATTGTCCTCAGGTGTTGAGCAGTCGGAGTTTCTCCTCAGGGAGACATTACTGGGAAGTAGATGTTGGGGGGTCAGATGGATGGGGAGTCGGGATGTGTTACCCCAGTATAGACAGGAGAGAATTGCAGTCAGTGATTGGATATAATAACAAGTCCTGGGGTTTGTACAGGAATGGTGATCAGTGTGGGGTGAGACATGACAGTAAAGAGACCCTCTTACCCCCCAATCCCCCCAGCACCAGAGTCAGGATAGATCTGGATTATGAGGCCGGGCGGATCTCCTTTTATGATCTGTGTGACCCGATCCGACACCTCCACACCTTCACCACCACCTTCACTGAGCCCCTCCATGCCGGGATAGGTGTATGGGGAGGTTGTATAAAGATCTGTGGGGGGAATCGGGGAAAGTGAGAACTCCTCCCAGAGTGGTGACATCACAGGGAGGGGGGACGGGATTGGTGGAACATTCAGCCAATAGTCCTGCAGTGTTTTCTATGATCCATATATTACTGTGAGACGTCTCTATTTCTCCCTCACAGATGTCTATGATTGGCTGGAAGAACTGTCCAATTATAGTGAAGGCTTTTCTCTATTGGTCAGCGAGGAGCATGTGATCTATCTATCTATCTATCTATCTATCTATCTATCTATCTATCTATCTATCAGGGGCAGACTGACCATTCGGGAATTCTGTTATATACAGGGAATAGTCAGTGTACAGATATCAGTGTTATATACAGGGAATAGTCAGTGTACAGATATCAGTGTGTTATATACAGGGAATAGTAGTCAGTGTACAGATATCAGTGTTATATACAGGGAATAGTCAGTGTACAGATATCAGTGTTATATACGGGGAATAGTCAGTGTACAGATATCAGTGTTATATATAGGGAATAGTCAGTGTACGGATATCAGTGTTATATACAGGGAATAGTCAGTGTACGGATATCAGTGTTATATACAGGGAATAGTCAGTGTACAGATATCAGTGTTATATACAGGGAATAGTCAGTGTACAGATATCAGTGTTATATACAGGGAATAGTCAGTGTACGGATATCAGTGTTATATACAGGGAATAGTCAGTGAACGGATATCAGTGTTATATCTGTACACTGACTGTCCCCTATATATTACACCAGGGGCAGACTGACCATTTGAGAACTCGAGCACTGCCTGAGGGCCCGGCGTCAGTAGGGGGCCCCATGAAATGCCCCTGGTACCTTTTTATTGGCTTTTTTTGAGTGTGGGCGGGGACACAGGGGCCCCATGATCCCCTATTGCCAAGGGTCCCCATGAGTTGTCAGTCTGCCCCTGTATAACACTGATATCTGTACACTGACTGCTATTCCCTATATATAACACTGATATCTGTACACTGACCATTCCCTGTATATAACACTGATATCCGTACACTGACCATTCCCTATACAGTATATAACACTGATATCCGTACACTGACTGACTATTCCCTGTATATAACACTGATATCTGTACACTGACTATTCCCTGTATATATAACACTGATATCTGTACACTGACTATTCCCTATATATAACACTGATATCTGTACACTGACCATTCCCTGTATATAACACTGATATCCGTACACTGACTATTCCCTGTATATAACACTGATATCCGTACACTGACTATTCCCTGTATATAACACTGATATCCGTACACTGACTATTCCCTATATATAACACTGATATCTGTACACTGACTATTCCCTGTATATAACACTGATATCCGTACACTGAATATTCCCTGTATATAACACTGATATCTGTACACTGACTATTCCCTGTATATAACACTGATATCCGTACACTGACTATTCCCTGTATATAACACTGATATCCGTACACTGACTATTCCCTATATATAACACTGATATCCGTACACTGACTATTCCCTATATATAACACTGATATCTGTACACTGACTATTCCCTGTATATAACACTGATATCTGTACACTGACTATCCCTGTATATAACACTGATATCCGTACACTGATGGCTTTTCTGCAGAGGGGGGAAGGGTGACCATAGAGCAGGTTGGGGGGCAGAGGAAGAGGACCGGCATAACCCGGTGTGTGTCTGTACAGAGCAGCATAGAGCCCCCACCTTCCCCAGGATGTACAGGACATAAAAAGGAGACACATACTGCTAATATATCATCACACACTAACCTGTCTGCATCCTACAGAGTTCTATTCTAGGAATCTGCATGGAGGAAGTATGGTGGCAGCCATTGCTAACGACGACTTCTAAAGAATACTAGTTCCCTGGCTGTCATTCTGATCCAACGCCTTCTGTACTTTCTATGTCAGACCACCTGGAAGAAGTATTCAGACTCGGAGTTCTGACTTAACTCTGATTTCCTGATCGGCATGATTGTTCCAGGTCAGTGTCCCCGAATACTGAGTCCACAGACAGCCAGGAGAAAAGCATTTTCAGAAGACATCCAGCAATGGCCCCTCCATATTCCCCTCAGTACAGGTGTCATTTATGTCACAGCCGGGGACATTCTTCTCGCATCGTTTGTTTTCATTTTCCCCGAATACAAAATGCTGAATGATAATCTACAATGTCTTTTGTTGGTTTTATTCATTTTCTGGAAGATTTACAAATGAATAAATTGATCTTTTCTGTCACTTTTCTTATTACTTATTGCATGAAATATTCATTTTATAAATCAGCATTTAATCCCGGCTCCTCCATGACACCGTGTTACAGAGAATTCTGGGCTTTCCGATAAGACAGCCCAGCACTAGCTGGTCTGGGGACAGAGATGACAGCGCCAACGTGCTCTTATCTTCTGGAATGAGGTCGGTGTGGCCCTCAGTAGATGTAATGTGGCCCCAGTGAGGTCTTATTCCACTCAGCTCAGCCTCTTTCATGTAGATATGACATGTCTGACCTCACTGGCCCAGTCAGCAGTCCACGTGCTGTCATGTCCATCCTCCGATGTCCTTTCTGGGAGAGCCCAATGGTGGACATTGTCACAAGGGTCAGGAGGATGATGATAATCACAGTGAGTATGTTTCACCCACTGATCCCTAATACCAAGGAGGGATCCATCCATTGGCAGTAGACTTGAGCCTGTTGGACTCCAACCAAGGTTGGGTAATGTTGGCTAATGAAGCAGAAAGTTCTATTGATGTAGCATCTCTCAAGTTTAGCTAGGGGGAGCTAGACTAGGTTTAGGAGGATAGGAGGGCTGAGTAGCAGTCTGGGCATGAGTTACTGGGGTCATGTTTAGGTCAGGGTTGAGGGCTTTGCAGGTCAGTTCCCTTATATCTCCCCCTAGAAGAAGTGGGTGGGGGTGAGGAGTGGCTGGCCTGCACACTTAAAGAACTTTGTCCAATCCCCAAGCAGGAGGCTTAGCATGGGGCCAGGGCAGCCTTGAAGTGTGACTGAGCCTGCTCAGCAGCAGGACAGTTTTGCTGGAAGATGTGAGGAAGGCTGAGATGCAGGAGCCAGGGGGGGGGGGGGCAGTGGGAGGAGCCAGCACCATCTTGGCTGAAGGGACATAGCAGAGGGAGGAAGAAGTCTGTCCTCCTCCTCAGTCTCTCCCGCTCCTTGCATTTCCTGGACATGTTCCCGACCTGCTGCACTACAGTATGTGTGGGGTAGACTTGCTGTAGAGGGTGGTCTGTACCCCGCTATGTGCACGGTTCTCTCCCTGCTCTGCAGAGCCAGTTTCATGTGCGCCCCTCCCATTCAGCTGCAGGCCACACCCACATCCCCCATTCTTTGAATGTTCTCATGTACAGTACCATCACGCCTAATGTGCATCACTACAGCTATGACACCACTTTGTTGTTTCTCCATTGTAAAATGTTGTTCTATAACCCCATCGCCCCGTGTTGTTCTTCTCTGTTTAATCTCAGGTCTCTATAGAACTCAGAGGGGCCCAGCAATGAAGTTGGATAAGAAGCGCTGCTAAGGGGGTACCACCGGGCCATCACTTAACAGGGGGGCCTGGCCAGCCGGCAGATTCAAGTTTCAATGACATGTTCCATACAGAGGTGGACTGACCATTCCAGACTGCCTGAGGGCCCAGGGCCAGTAGAGGGTCCCATGAGAGACTCCATCACTGCACCTCTACTTGTTGTGGCGCACCGATCATACTCCATCAAACTTGCCTGCAGAGCGGTCTCTGTTTGCGGTGCTCTCCTCAGCAGTCCAATTTCCTATTAGTCCCGTGTCATGGATTGGTGACATGTGATTGGTCCCCCCATCCTCCCCACAGACACACATCCCCTTACATGATGACAGAATGGAGACAGCGAGAGAGCCGGTGTCCGGCCACAGAACACCCCCTCCGGGAGAGCCATGCATGACAAGCCCCGCCCTTACTCTGCAGCCCGGCCACTCACCGGCTGCCAGGATCTCCAATTCATTCTGCTGTGTCCCGGCTGGGAAGATCCAGAGATGATCCTGTGTGTGGATGGAGGATGATCTTCACACACTCTTCTGAAAGGGGCTATGAAGGCGGCAGATTTTAATATGCAGCACACAGCAGCAGCTCTAGATCCTGGCTGCCTGAGCCTACAATATAGCAGCCTAGGGCAGAATTGTGAGTAGCAGACATACTGCCCCCCCCCCCACTCACCCCCTCAACTCCTCCTCTCTCTCAGCTCCCCCTTTCCCACCCCCTCTCTCACCCCCCTCTCTCTCTCACCTCCCATCTCCCTCTTGCTCTCACCCCTCACCTCCTCCCCCTCTCTCACTTCCCTCTCTCTCTCACCTCTTCTTTCTTTCACTTCCCCTCTCACCCTTCCTCTCTCTCCTCTTTATTGCCCCTCTTTCTCTCTTTCACCCCTTGTCTCACCTCACCCCTTCTCTCTCATCATCTCATACCTCTCCCCCTCTCTTCCTCTCTCTCTCTCTTTCATCCCCCACCCTTTTTTTCTCTAACTTCTCTCTTTCCCACCACTCTCCTCTCTCACTTCCTCCCCCCTCCCCTCGTTCTTTCCCCCTCTCTCTTTCTTTCTCTCTCACCCCCTTCTTTCTCTCACCCCCTCAAACCCTCTTTCTCTCACTTTCCCCACCCCTCTTGTTCTTTCACCCTGATCTCTAACCCCCCTCTCTCCTGCCACCCTCCCTTTCTTTTTCATCCCCTCTCTCTAACCTCCTCCCCCCTGTCAGGGCTCCAGGGTAGGACCAGAGGTATGTGAACTGACGCAGGGAAACGCAGGCTTCAGATATGTTATAAACAATATAATTTATTAACACTAACAATACATAAACGCAGTGCAATACTAAAACATAACACAGTGCAAACGAACCAAACCAACCACCCACAGATAACAATACATACAATGCAAGCGTCATCAGGCAGGCCGGGTCAATAACAAACGGGCAGGTAGGAACAGGAGGAGCAGGCAGAGAGTAGTCAGGTCATGAGCCGGGTACAGCAACTAACGGGCAGGTAGGTACAGGGGGTCAGGCAAAGAATGGTCGGGGTCACAAGCCAGGGATCAAACAGGAGAAGTCAGCAGAGGTCCGGATCAGGCAGGGTCAGCAACGAATCAGTCAGACAGGAACAGGAACAGGAAAGAAAGAGCGCACAAACCTTGCGCATTACCTCAATAAATAGTGACTAATTTTATTAATAAGGAAATATACTCACAAAATGATTGTATAACAGGCATCAGTAACCATAATCCACACAGGGTTACAGGTAAATCAAAAAGTGTCAGGAACTGCTGTAATACTGACACTCAGTGGCTGAATATCTCCTTGCCATGGGAATTCTGCCATACTGAAGTTTCTATCTGCCAAACCCAGCTCTGATGAAGAAGGGAGCACCCTTCGAATCACGTTAGCCTTCATACTCCCCCCCCCCCTTTTTGATTTACCTGTAACCCTGTTTGGATTATGGTTACTTATGCCTGTTATACCATCACTTTGTGAGTATATTTCCTTATTAATAAAATTAGTCACGATTTATTGAGGTAATGCGCAAGGTTTGTGCGCTCTTTCTTTCATCTTCCTCTACAGTTGTACTAAGCTTCCCCAGCTTCATGATAGAGCTGCACAACCTCTGATCACCAGTAGATGAATACACAACACGCTGCTTGTCACTAACGCCTGTTTGATCTGAGTCCTTGAGCGCAGGAGATAATGGATCTTTAGGAACAGGAACAGGGGCCCATAGAAAAAGCACACACCAAGGCACAGACTGCAGGTCTGGCCATCCCTTAAATACATCTGCATAATCAGCTTCAGGTGTTTGGCTGACTACAGGGTTGAGTCTCTGATTGCTGAGAGCACCCGCTGGCCAGCCCTGGTACTGCAGCCCACAAGGCAGGTGAGTCCCACCATTACTGGCAAGTCCATTCCTGACACCCCCACTCCCCCTCTCTCTCTCATCCCCCACACTTTCTGTCTCTCACCCCCATGTTTCTCACCCCCTTTCTCTTTCTCCACCCCTCCTTCTCTCACCTTCCCCCAATCTCCCTCTCTCACCTCCTCTCTCTCTCTCTTTCTCGCTCCCCCCCCCCCCCCTCTCTCTCTCTCTCTCTCTCTCTCTCTCTCTCTCTCTCTCAACCTCCTCTCTCTCTTCCCTCCTCTCCCCCCATCTTTCTCTCTCCCCCCCCCCCCTTACCTCTCCCCTTAATCACCTCCTCTCTCCCCCACACCAGGGGACCCCATTAGGTAGGCTGTAGGGCCCCAATGATTTCTAACAGTGGCCCTGATTTCTTTACAGTTAAAGTGGTAAGGATATGGAACTCCCTGCCAGAGTGGGTGGTGTAAGCCGGGAGTGTAGATACATTCTGAACATTTTTAGGTGTGTTTCTTGGTGAATGCAATATACAGGAATATGGAAAGGGGTCATGACATAAACACACACAGGTTGGACTGGAAGGGCCGGTATCTTTATGGAACCTTACAAACCATGTAACTATGTAACCCCTTCATGGGGGACGGTAAAACATATCTTTACGCATCAATGCAGTTTTGCAGCTTTGGCATTTGTTTGTAAAACTGTACAAATCATCACATCTACTTGTGTATCCAAGTGAATTATAACCGGTTTTTAAGGACAAATTCATCCTCTCCTTTTTTTTTTTTAGCAAAGGAAAACTGGCCCAAAATAGTAAATATGGTTTTTGAAATGTATTACTTGCAATTACCATGGCCCACCACCAAAGAACAACCCAAAACACATTCCCCTCCCCCGATGATTGTAGTAATACCACATACAGTATGTGGATATGATTTGTTGTTTGTACCCATAGTAGGGCCCAGAAACAATAGGGAAACATTTTGTTGTTTAATCCTACCTAAAAAAAAAACTGACCCTGATCCTGAACTTTGATCCTGAACCTGATATGAACCTCGATCAAACCCCGATCTAACTATTTCATCTTTATTGTATTCATCTATATATTTATTGTATACCTTTTTTTGTTTACAATCTTCTCTTCTAGCAAGGAGAAAAGGATTCAGTGTAAGCGGAGAAAGAGTAGAAGGGTGGGTTGTACAGCGACCAATTACATGGTCCACGTCACTGAGGCTGCATAAAGGGGTTCAATATTCCAATTATGAATGAAATTTCCCACAGATACAAAAAAAAATACTTTTTTTTTTATTTTGCATTTTTTTTTTGTATTTTTTTTTTGGAAAGGGATTTCGATTTATCTTTGCCAGTCCTCTTCTACAAATGAATTAGCCTGATAATATGATCCTTTGTGCCTATTATGAAAGCCTGAATACTATATTAAACATGTGAGTGCACAGAAGGCAGACTTTTTAAATAATTAAAGCTTTTTTACAGTATTGCACTATTTGTTTGTTGTGTTTTGTTTTCCATTGTCGTCCAATCATGGGAGTCGTTTCTGGAGGATATTGAGTACAGAGGTATCTGGGAGGACACGCCCGGTCACATTACGTTTGTTTGACTCTATGGCCATACCAGCAAAGAGTCCATTCCATCCGGTGAGGGGGGGAGGAGCATTTATCACGGATGGGGGGAGCACATTTGTTTGAAGAATTTTGGAGCACTTTTTTGGGGGATTGAGCACAATTTATTTTTTTGTGGACTTTATATATATTTTTTTGTGACTTTTTATTTATAGTATTTGAATTTTTTATATATAATTGTTTGCGCTGTGGAGTTTTAAAAAATGATGCTCAATTAAGGGTCTGGTATGGATTTTGGGGGACCCCACACCATTTTTTTTTTCATTTTGGAGTAGGCTTTCCCTCAAACTCCATACCAGAACCGAAGGGCCTAGTATAGATTGGGGGGGACCCCACACTGGTATAAAAAGAAAAAAAAATGAATGTCAGCAATTCTTTTGTTTAGATTCTGCTCTCATGGGGGGGAGTGGAGATGAGTCATGGTTGTCAAGGATGTGGCGGCCGCTCCCCGCTCCTTAGAAACCATATTTACTGGCTCCTTAACAACCAGCTAATTCAAATACATTCCTTAACTATCTCACGCCTGGACCCCTACCTATTTACCACACATGCTTATTCCCTTTAGTGAATTGATTTTAGTGCTGTTTTTGCTGCATTTGCTGGAGTGTTTTTGCTCCTTCCTCTATAACTCCCTCATAAAGGGATCTGCACTGTGAACTCCGCTTGACACTCTCCTCTCCTGAAATCAACATCGCTGCGACAATTGTGAAAAATGTGTCAGATCACCTAAACAGAGCATGCTAAACTCTCCTCTCTGCTTTAGTGAATGGAGGACTCCGCTCCTTCCTTAGAACTTGCAAGACGTACTCCTGAGATATCTGCAAACTAAATAACTCTGTTTTGTTTGAACTCCGCTACCTTCCTCTATAACCTTCTCACCTGAAATACTCTGCAGCTGCTGGAGGACTCCCTCCTTCACTTATAAACTCTGACTCTCCTGAAATACTCTTTCTGCTGGAGGACTCCTCCTTCCCATACTGCATTCTGCTGGAGGACTGCTGGTTCCTCTATAACTCTCCTCTCCTGAAATACTCTGCACTGCTGGAGGACTCCGCTCCTTCCTATTTCACTCTCCTCTCCTGAAATACTCTGCGCTGCTGGAGGACTCCTCTCCTTCCTCTATAACTCTCCTCTCCTGAAATACTCTGCACTGCTGGAGGACTCCGCTCCTTCCTCTATAACTCTCCTCTCCTGAAATACTCTGCTTCTGCTGGAGGACTCGGCTCCTTCCTCTATAACTCTCCTCTCCTGAAATACTCTGCACTGCTGGAGGACTCCGCTCCTTCCTCTATAACTCTCCTCTCCTGAAATACTCTGCTCTGCTGGAGGACTCCGCTCCTTCCTCTATAACTCTCCTCTCCTGAAATACTCTGCACTGCTGGAGGACTCCGCTCCTTCCTCTATAACTCTCTCTCTCCTGAAATACTCTGCACTGCTGGAGGACTCCGCTCCTTCCTCTATAACTCTCCTCCTGAAATACTCTGCACTGCTGGAGGACTCGGCTCCTTCCTCTATAACTCTCCTCTCCTGAAATACTCTGCACTGCTGGAGGACTCCGCTCCTTCCTCTATAACTCTCCTCTCCTGAAATACTCTGCGCTGCTGGAGGACTCCGCTCCTTCCTCTATAACTCTCCTCTCCTGAAATACTCTGCACTGCTGGAGGACTCCGCTCCTTCCTCTATAACTCTCCTCTCCTGAAATACTCTGCACTGCTGGAGGACTCCGCTCCTTCCTCTATAACTCTCCTCTCCTGAAATACTCTGCACTGCTGGAGGACTCCGCTCCTTCCTCTATAACTCTCCTCTCCTGAAATACTCTGCACTGCTGGAGGACTCCGCTCCTTCCTCTATAACTCTCCTCTCCTGAAATACTCTGCACTGCTGGAGGACTCCGCTCCTTCCTCTATAACTCTCCTCTCCTGAAATACTCTGCGCTGCTGGAGGACTCGGCTCCTTCCTCTATAACTCCTCTCCTGAAATACTACTGCACTGCTGGAGGACTCCGCTCCTTCCTCTATAACTCTCCTCTCCTGAAATACTCTGCACTGCTGGAGGACTCCTCTCCTTCCTCTATAACTCTCCTCTCCTGAAATACTCTGCACTGCTGGAGGACTCCGCTCCCTCCTTCCTCTATACTCTCCTCTCCTGAAATACTCTGCACTGCTGGAGGACTCCGCTCCTTCCTCTATAACTCTCCTCTCCTGAAATACTCTGCTCTGCTGGAGGACTCCGCTCCTTCCTCTATAACTCCTCTCCTGAAATACTCTGCTCTGCTGGAGGACTCCGCTCCTTCCTCTATAACTCTCCTCTCCTGAAATACTCTGCACTGCTGGAGGACTCCGCTCCTTCCTCTATAACTCTCCTCTCCTGAAATCCTCTGCACTGCTGGAGGACTCCGCTCCTTCCTCTATAACTCTCCTCTCCTGAAATACTCTGCACTGCTGGAGGACTCCGCTCCTTCCTCTATAACTCTCCTCTCCTGAAATACTCTGCACTGCTGGAGGACTCCGCTCCTTCCTCTATAAACTCCTCTCCTGAAATACTCTGCACTGCTGGAGGACTCCGCTCCTTCCTCTATAACTCTCCTCTCCTGAAATACTCTGCACTGCTGGAGGACTCCGCTCCTTCCTCTATAACTCTCCTCTCCTGAAATACTCTGCACTGCTGGAGGACTCCGCTCCTTCCTCTATCACTCTCCTCTCCTGAAATACTCTGCACTGCTGGAGGACTCCGCTCCTTCCTCTATAACTCTCCTCTCCTCTCCTCTCCTGAAATACTCTGCACTGCTGGAGGACTCCTCTCTTCCTCTCCTCTATCACTCTCCTCTCATCCTCTGCACTGCTGGAGGACTCCGGCTCCTTCCTCTATAACTCTCCTCTCCTTCCTCATCCTCTGCACTGCTGGAGGACTCGGCTCCTTCCTCTATCACTCTCCTCTCATCCTCTGCACTGCTGGAGGACTCCGCTCCTTCCTCTATCACTCTCTCTCTCTCATCCTCTGCACTGCTGGAGGACTCGGCTCCTTCCTCTATAACTCTCCTCTCAAATCCTCTGCACTGCTGGAGGACTCGGCTCCTTCCTCTATCACTCTCCTCTCATCCTCTGCACTGCTGGAGGACTCGGCTCCTTCCTCTATCACTCTCCTCTCATCCTCTGCACTGCTGGAGGACTCCTCTCCTTCCTCTATCACTCTCCTCTCATCCTCTGCACTGCTGGAGGACTCGGCTCCTTCCTCTATCACTCTCCTCTCATCCTCTGCACTGCTGGAGGACTCGGCTCCTTCCTCTATCACTCTCCTCTCATCCTCTGCACTGCTGGAGGACTCCTCTCCTTCCTCTATCACTCTCCTCTCATCCTCTGCACTGCTGGAGGACTCCTCTCCTTCCTCTATCACTCTCCTCTCATCCTCTGCACTGCTGGGAATGCTGAGTTGCTCCCTATGTTGGGATCACACACACAATACACACATATATGAAGGAAGGTCGGACACATTGGAGGAGGAAGTTCTTCTATGTAATGAGAAATGTTGCTTTCAGTGAGAAGAATGCGGAGCGGACACATTGTTACATTGTACAGATACCACTTGTGTGTGAAGGGAACAGCAAGGTCCAGTTCTACTGATCACTGTCAGTGATAAACCGCAATCACAACATCTGTTATCCCACACTCAGTGACATCTCACCGTGATTGGTCCTGTAAAGACAAGCTCCGCCTCTTTATTACACATCATCATTTCATTCAGGGATCAAATCTCCAACTTTTATCCATTATTTGTTCCTTTTTTAGTTTCTTTTACACTTGTGGAATATTTTATATAATAGAGATGGTGGGCGGAGATACATAGTAACATTGTGCTTCTCCCTGTGGGAGGGGTGTGGCTACAGCTGTCTATATATGGGTATGGGGGCGGAGTCTGGCAGTGGTTTTGCGTTCTATATGGCATTCTGTGGGAGTCATTGTACACGATATTTCCGAGTTGCAATGTTTGTGTGACACCATTTCAGAGGCATTCTGCAAGGGAAACTTTCACAGAATGGGAGAAAGTTCTTTGTGATCATACAAATCATGGGGCCCTATACATCCTCCCTGACAGGCCCCCTTCCTGCTATAGGAGTACGGCCTGCACCCCAATATTTGGCAGCACCATGGCATCATTTATGTCTTTGTTGGCACGGCACGGCCCCGTGTGGATGACTTCTCGGCCTTTTGGCTAATGGGGGTCCTGATGGCTATTACGGGGGGAACAGAAAGCGGGAGTCCACGAGTACAAGCTGGGGCCCGGGAGTAATTCTCCTTTGGAACGTCAGAGGGACCCAGTATCTCCTGATTCGAACGGATCTACCTTGGTCTGGCCAGGGGCCGGGAAGGCAGAAAGTCCGCAAACACAGTGCCCCCTGAGTAGTCGCCTCAGGGGTGCTCTGAGTAGCACTTGGGGGTGGGACCCCACGTTGCGAAAAGGCACATGGTCACTGAGTTTAAACACTTTTTGCACTGCGCCTCTAGGACCGGGCCTTTTGGCTAAGTTCTGGGCAATTTTTGTTACAGACCTCAGGGCCTGGTCTGTGCACAATTTGGCACGACCATTTTTTTTATTTTCTATTTATTTAATTTATTGCACCTCCCACGTTTGTCACTTTTTTCTTACTTATGTGTGTGTTTTTCCACAGGATGGAGGGTGTGGGTCCTCGGGCCTGCCCTGAAGTCTAGGGGGAGGATGTGTGCCTTTTGGTTCCTTCCTCCCCTGTCCCTGGGGGGTTTTCTCTTCGGGAGAGCCCCCTGACCAAGTACTGGGTGGCTGGCTTCGGCTGGCCACAAGGAACGGTGGTCCCCCAGGCCTTTTGGCTAGGTAGACCAAATGGGAAACCTTGTCCCTGTCAGGAGCTTTGTGCCCCGGGGGATCAGGGTAGTGGTCCGTCCCTCCGGGGGAAGGACAAGCACACCCCTAAGTGCACTTTTTCGTGTGGTGTTTTGCACTTGCACATTTTTTGTGAACACTTACGTGTTTTTCATTTTTCGCACGTTTGCGGACTTAAAAAAAGAAAAAAAAAAAAATCTGTTCTTATCAGTTTTTGGGGGAGGGGATGCCGGTGCCTCCTGTTGGGTGGGGGGTGCTGGTTAGTACCTCTTCTTAGGTGGGAATGGTGAGAGTGGTGGGGGAGCCTTTTCCTCCCGGGTTGATTCTGGCCTGGTACACCAGGCTGGTCCCCGGTTGTAGGCAAGGCTCTCCCTAAGCTTTCTAAGTTCTGATGCCTTTCTGGTAGGGATGGGACTGCTCTGGTCTGGCCGAGGGCTGGGCTGAGAAAGAGTTTTAGCACCTTGGTCACTATACCAATCACACTTTTTTTTGCACCTGCCTCTAGAGCAGTGGTTCTCAACCTGTGGGTCGCGACCCCTTTGGGGGTCGAACGACCCTTTCACAGGGGTCCCCTAAGACCATCAGAAAACACATATTTCCGATGTGTAAAGAGCAGCTACTGTGTAGAAAGCAGCTGCTGTGTTGAAAGCAGCTACTCTGTTAAAAGCAGCTACTGTGTTGAAAGCAGCAGTATTGGAGGTAAAACGACACTCATGAATTATAATTACTGGGTAAATAATTTTATGGTTGGGGGTCACCACAACATGAGGAACTGTATTAAAGGGTCACGGCATTAGGAAGGTTGAGAACCACTGCTCTAGAGCAAGGCCTTTTGGCCAGGACCAGAGGAATTTTTTATTCCTGGCCGAACGGCCCACCATAGTATTGCACTATGGCACCAAGCACTTTTCTACTGCCCTCCCTTTTTTTAATATTTGTTTTTCACTTGCACTTTTTGCACAGCACCTACGCACTTTTTTCACTTCTGATTACTAGGATGTACAGTTGCAAGAAAAAGTATGTGAACCCCTTGGGATTACGTGGAGTTTTGCATGAATTGGGCATAAAATGTGCTCTGAACGTCATCTAAGTCACAACAATAGAAGAACACAGTCTGCTGAACATAATACTACACAAACATTAGATGTTGCCATGGTTTATTTGCACATAACATGTAAACATTCACAATGCAGGGAGGAAAAAGTATGTGAACCTTTGGACTTAATAACTGGTTGACCCTCCTTTGGCAGCAATAACCTCAACCAAACGTTTCCTGTAGTTGCAGATCAGACCTGCACAATGATCTGGAGTCATTTTGGACCACTCCTCTTCACAAAACTGTTTCAGTGTAGCAATATTCCTGGGATGTCTGGTGTGAATCGCTCTCTTAAGGTCATGCCACAGCATTTCAATCGGGTTGAGGTCAGGACTCTGACTGGCCCACCTCAGAAGGCGTATTCTGTGCTGTTGCAGCCATTGTTTTGTTGAATGACTTGTATGCTTTGGGTCATTGTCCTGTTGCATCACCCATCCTCTGCGGAGCTTCAGTTGGCGGACAGATGGTCGTACGTTTTCCTGCAAAATGTCTTGATAAACTCTGGAATTCATTTTCCCATCAATGACAACAATCCATCCAGGCCCTGAGGCAGCAAAGCAGCCCCAAACCATGATGCTCCCTCCGCCATGTTTCACAGTGGGGATGAGGTTTTGATGTTGGTGTGCTGTGCCTTTTTTTCTCCACACATAGTGTTGTGTGTTCTTCCCAAACAACTCAATCTTGGTTTCATCTGTCCTCAGTATATTTTGCCAGTAGTGCTGTGGAACATCCAGGTGCTCTTTTGCAAACTTCAAACGTGCTGCAAATATTCTTTTTGGACAGCAATGGCTTCCTCCGTGGTGTCCTCCCATGTACTCCATTCTTGTTTAATGGTTTCCTTATTGTAGATGTGTCAACAAAAATGTTAGCATGTGCCAGAGATTTCTGTAGGTCTTTAGCTGACACTCTGGGATTCTTCTTTACCTCATGCAGCATTCTGCGCTGTGCTCTTGCAGTCATTTTTACAGGACGACCACGCCTAGGGAGAGTAGCAGCAGTGCTAAACTTTCTTCATTTGTAGACAGTCTGTCTTACCGTGGACACATGAACATCAAGGCTCAAGGAGATACTTTTGTAACCCTTTCCAGCTTCATGCAAGTCAACAATTCTTGATGGTAGGTCTTCTGAGAGCTCTTTTCTGCGAGGCATGGTTCACATCAGACAGTGCTTCTTGAAACCAGTAAACCCAAAACAGGTGTGTGTTTTTTAAGGGCAGGACAGCTGTCAGCAACACATCCAATATCATCACACTGATTGGAGTCAAGGTTTGGCTCACTCCTGGCTCCAATTAGCTCTGGGAGAAGTCATTAAGCTAGGGCTTCACATACTTTTTCCTCCCTGCACTGTGAATGTTTACATGTTATGTGCAATTAAACCCTGGCAACATCTAATGTTTGTGTAGTATTATGTTCAGCAGACTGTGTTCTTCTATTGTTGTGACTTAGATGACGTTCAGAGCACATTTTATGCCCAATTCATGCAAAACTCCACGTAATCCCAAGGGGTTCACATACTTTTTCTTGCAACTGTATAACACATATGTATATTAAAATGATAAAATTACTAGAACATATTAAAAATATATAAAGAATATATTAAATCTGAACTCATGCATCTACATCTTTCAGAGGATAACACCAAGTCGCATAAAAAATATTAAAAATGATAATAACTTGTCAAAAATCTGAAATAAAACAGTTAAGATCAAAATCAATGTTCAGGCCTTTCGGATTCAAAGTTTGCATTAAGAAAATCTATTTTGATTCAGCTTGGCTCAGGCTACGTACTTTGTCGCTGCCTCTCCAATGGCGGTTATATTTTTCTATACCCCAAAAACTAAGCTGTGTTGGGTCTTTATTGTGATGTGTTAGAAAATGCCTTGATACGCTATGCTTAGGAAACCCTTTTCTAATGTTTTGCACATGTTCCCTAAGCCTCATCCACAGCGGTCTTTTAGTCTGACCAACATACTGTAAACTGATGCAGTCATTCTATTTACATGCAAAATGAACTAAGGGAAAATGGCCGCCGGAATTATGGACTACAATAAAATGGCCGCTTCCCTATATTGTTCTGATGCAGTCATTCTATTTATATTTAAAATGAACTAAGGGAAAATGGCCGCCGGACCTATGGACTACATCAAAATAGCCACCTGAGATGTGCAGTAGTGCCTTTCCTAATGAGATTTATTGACAGGCGGTCATTATATAAGGAAAGTGTCACCCTATCAGCTTGCCCTGATGAAGTCACATGTTAAGCGTGACGATACGCGTGGGCGGTGACGCACTTCCGGTCGGACGCCTTCTTTATTTACATTGGACACCCATGAAGTACATGTGATCTGAGGTTTGATTGACATGTGATGTACAAGATGATGTACAATGTGAGCGTATTCCATATGTGATACTTTGTTTGGTGAATAAATAGTGTGACACGATGCAAGCATTCACTTCTATTTCCTGAGGGATCCAGTGGCTGCAGCCACCTTATGTGCCTGAAGAGGAGATCTGCTGCCCTGTGATCCTGTGCTGGAATCTGTACATGAGGGGAGGTCAGTGTGGAGAGCTGTGGAGGATGACCTACTATTAGGGTCCATGTGTTAGTGATCCTGAAGGCCTTATGACCTGTGCGGGTCGCAAGAGGGAGGTGAGCGGGCAATTCAGCCGTTTGTGGATATCTCTGCACATTTATCAGCACAATTATCATTTTTTTTTCTTCTTCTTCAAGAATTGCTGTGGACTTTATATATGTTTTTTTGTATATTGTCAGGTGTTTTACACCTCACGGGACTTTATATATTTATTCATGTTTGTTTGCATGATCAGTTCTTAGGTTATGCGTTTATTGGGATGCACGTGTGTTTTGTGTTATATGGTGGGAACTGTTTTTTAGTTCCGGTGGGAGGTTTTTTAGCACATTGAGTCCTGTTGTGACTTAGTTGTTTGATTTGGAGCACTATTGGATCCTATTGGATTACTTGGGGCACCGATGATGTTATTTGGTCCTTTTAGGACCTCGTATTGACACTTGTCACACGTGATTATTTATGAGTTTTTTGGCACTATTTAATATTGTGTGTTTATGTTATTTGTGTCACCTATTTTGCACTGTTTCACTTATTCATTTATGTGTGAAGAATTCTTATGGTAGTAGCGCTGCATCATTTGTGTTTCATGGGACCCAAAATGTTATCATTCCACAATACTCCCCAATGTTTCTTAGAGATAACTGGTTAAAATCACAATTTCTCGAAAAGGGGTACAATTCTTGTGCATTAGAAAAAGCATTTAGGGAAGCGGATGCAAAAAATAGAACAGAGCTATTAATTCCTGGTTTGAAAAAAGACCCAAATGAGTCATTTAAAACTGCTTTTGTCACCACATACTCCACTCAGTATTAGAGGTCACTGAGCTGATCCCACTAATGATGGGCCTACCCGGAGGGTTAGTGGGATCCTTATGAACTTTGGGCAAAAATAATATGTCACAGGTAGACATGGAGCCATAGGAACCAAAAAGGATCTCTATTTTTTTATTTATGATTCCATTTTTATAACCCTCTTTAAAACTGCCTTTGTCACCACATACTCCACTCAGTATTATGACATTAAAAATATCTTTAAGGAACATTGGGGAGTATTGAGGAATGATAACATTTTGGGTCCCATCCTTCCTTTGGCCCCTCCTGTTATCTTTAGAGGGGCACCTCCATTGAGATTACTTGTAGCCCCTAATGTTATAGCTCCTTCTAAGAAACCTTCTATGTTTCATGAGATTAAGGATTATTTCCCCTGTAGAAGGTGTACAGTCTGTAAGTATAATACATGTAATAATAGAAACATTGAGACCTTTCATTCCATGATTACTAATAAATCATTTAAGATTAATAATTGTATCACCTGTACCACAAAAAACGTGGTTTATTTAATCCAATGTCCATGTGGGTGTCAATATATAGGACGCACCGTTAGGACACTACAGACTAGGCTAAAAGAGCATATTGCCAATATAAAGAAAGGTTTTCCCAACCATAGTGTTTCTAAGCATTATGCTCTTCACCATGAGAAAACCCCGAGGGAGCTCTGTTTATTGGTATTGACAAATTCTCCAAGAATCGGAGGAGCAGTTACACCAAGCGGGAGATTTCTACATTGGAAGTATGGTGGATTTACACTTTACAATCATATACACCATATGGTCTGAATATTGAATGGGACGTCAATCATTCATCAATAATAGTTAGCCGTTTCTTGTTACTTTATAACTATTTACACCTTTTAAGGTCAACTGGAGATGTTTATTTATGGTGCTTCTGTATTTATTTTTAATTTATGACACAAATATTTTGACGTTTTTATGTCTATTAAATGGGCAATTGCCATATCTTTTGTGAACACAAGATGGCGCCACGACCGGTAATGCGATGTCTTGCCCGTTTTTTTCTTTTCCCCCTCTGGCATACAATGGCTGATTACATGTTTTACAACAAGATAATGTATAGTATTGTTTCCAAGTATTTTTGTTTTATGCTTCTGGAAATGTGCTATTGGCAGGATATGCTGTGGTGATCCTGGTGCTTGTGCCCAATGATTCTCTTCCGGTTCCAGTGCATGCCTTATGAGAACGAAGGAGGAGGTGGTTCCCCTCTTCCCTATAAATATGTGCTGCGTTCTGACGCTGGTCACGCTGCTGCTGATGTCATTGATGATGAAACGTGTAGGGAATAGCCAGAGCATGTGACGTCAGCATGCACCGAAACGTGGCGGCCATCTTGTTGGTTGGAAACTTACCATTCATTTATATGGTGACATTCTGTTTTGATGTATGTTTTTTACTACATTTTGAGGCAATACATTTAATTCATCTTACTACACTATGAGGATTCTTTTTGCACTTTGAATGGGTTTGTCCTCTATGAGGATAATTCTTTTGTAGGTTCACCTTCCAGTCCATCTCTTGATATGAAAGTTTGGAACCAGAGAGTGCCCAGGTCCACGGCTTGCCTTTTGGAACTTATACAGCAAATTTTGACCCATCCATAACTGGGGGTCATCATGATCCGCTAAAGGAGAGGGGCCTGAACATGGAGCTCTGGGTCAGTGAGGAGAGGAGCTCCAGGCGTTGGAAGCTAGATGCTGCCAGAGCGTGACCGCTTGAACACCCAATAGCTTACTGGACCTGCGTGCCTGGACAGCAGGAGCTGTGGGAGCGCCTGCAGAGCCCCGTCCCGCTGTATCCCCGATCCCTGGTGATATCTCCGAGTCTCGCTTCATCCTGCTTCGTTGGCTCAGGCGGAGTGGTCTGCATTAGACATTGCCGTGGTGTCTGTGGTGGACCGTGCTGGGGAGGGGAAAGATTGTCATATGCAATGCGGGATGGAAATTCGATTACCGAATCCATAAATACTGACAACGTAATAGAGCAAAGTATGATGGATCAACAGGGCGCTATATCACAAATCACCACTAGAACCGAGATGGTGAAAATGTTCCCAAAACTGGAACTCTTTATGAAAAATGAAATGGCTGGGATACATACTGACCTGGGCGAATACTAACAAGAGTGGAAGAAGTAGAAGGGAGAATGGAAACCCAGGCCCAGCAGATAGTCAAATTGAAATCACAGGTAGAAGAGATGCAAAGGGAACAGCGGGAACTAGCATTCAAATTAGAGGATCAAGAGAATAGAGACAGAAGAAATAATCTGAGGATACGGGGCCTACCAGAAGTTTCTAGGGAGGAAGATTTGAGAGAAAAAATATGGAGGGTTTTCAATCCATAGATTGGAAGACCAGATTCAGACCCTTTAAAAATAGAAAGGTGGTGAGTTTTTTCTCTCTCTCTCTCTCTCTCTCTCTCTCTCTCTCTCTCTCTTTCTCTCTCTCTTTGTCTCCCTCTCTTTTCTCCCTCGGTTGCTGGCCCTTTCCCGTGCCCCATTATGGGGTTTTCTGTGAGGGGATCAGAGGGAGAGATTTGAATAAGGTTGGACGCCTGGAGGCCTAGTAGGTTAAGTTATTAATATCCCTTATGTTGGAAATGGGGGATCAGGTTAAGCTTCCATGTTTAGAGTCTTACCCTAAAATAGGAATCATCAGTGGGAGAAATCTACGTCAGATTCCAGGGCAATATGTAGGCCAGGGAGTTTTTAAGAGTAAGTTGGGTTTGGGAGGGGGCGGGAAATGGGAGAGGGTGGGAGGGGGGCAGATGGGGTAGGGTAGGTGTCCATCATATGAACATGTTTTGCCAGTCTACATGGAAAAATGGTGGCAGAGAAGAGAAGGGAAACAGTAAAAAGACATGAGTTTGATTAACATTATGACCTACAATGTGAAAGGGATAAATTCTCCAATTAAAAGACGTACAGTTTTGAGGGAGGTGCACCAACATTCTGTAGATGTGGTCTTCTTACAAGAGACACACGTAACTTATGACGCCATAGATAAGTTATACTCAAGGAATTATCCACACTGGCATTATGAAGACTCACCACTAAAGAGGGCTAAAGGAGTAGCAATTGGATTTTCAAAATACATAGGTTTTAAAGTGGAAGGGACATTGGTTGACCCAGAGGGTAGATATCTAGGCCTTTGAGGGAAAATACAGGGACAACATTACACTCTGATTAATGTCTACTGCCAAAACAGGAAGCCTGAAATATTTCCAAGAAGTACTCGGAAAGATAATGAATTTTAATAAAGGCTGTTTGGTTGTGGCTAGAGATGAGCGAATCGAAGTAGGCGAAGTGGAATTCGTTTCGAATATTGGAAAATTAGCATACTTTTGGATGCGCGAATCGAAATTTTTCCCTCAAATGGCGGCGACATGTGCGGCGACGGAGCGGGGATGTCTGGGAAGGCGCGCAGACAAGGCGCGCTGACCCATAATGCATTCATTAATGACATGTGATCGCATTAGCCAATCAGCAGCCAACCAGCCAGCACTGTGTAATGGTCGAGCTATAAATGGCGGCCATTTTAGAATTCTCCATTTGCATCCAGTCATTCAAGAGAGGCAGACCGCTCTGTATTAGGGACAGAGTTAGGGCCACAGAAACGTTACTCGGACACAGAATTGTTACTGAGGGCCATAGAACCGTTACTTAGGGCCACAGAAACTTTACTTAGGGACACAGAATTGTTACTCCGGGACAGACACAGAATTGTTACTCCGGGACACAGAGGGCCACAGAACCGTTACTCAGGGACACAGAATTGTTACTTAGGGCCACAGAACCGTTACTTAGGGCTACAGAAACGTTACTCAGGGACACAGAATTGTTACTTAGGGCCACAGAATTGTTACTCAGGGACACAGAATTGTTACTGAGGGCCACAGAACCGTTACTTAGGGCCACAGAATTGTTACTCAGGGACAGACACAGAATTGTTACTGAGGGTCACAGAATTGTTACTGAGGGCCACAGAACCGTTACTTAGGGCCACAGAATTGTTACTCAGGGACACAGAATTGTTACTGGGGGCCACAGAACCGTTACTTAGGGCCACAGAATTGTTACTCAGGGACAGACACAGAATTGTTACTCAGGGACACAGAATTGTTACTGAGGGCCACAGAACCGTTACTTAGGGCCACAGAATTGTTACTCAGGGACACAGAATTGTTACTGAGGGCCACAGAACCGTTACTTAGGGCCACAGAATTGTTACTCAGGGACAGACACAGAATTGTTACTGAGGGACACAGAATTGTTACTGAGGGCCACAGAACCGTTACTTAGGGCCACAGAATTGTTACTTAGGGCCACAGAATTGTTACTCAGGGACAGACACAGAATTGTTACTCAGGGACACAGAATTGTTACTGAGGGCCACAGAACCGTTACTTAGGGACACAGAATTGTTACTCAGGGACACAGAATTGTTACTGAGGGCCACAGAACCGTTACTTAGGGCCACAGAATTGTTACTCAGGGACAGACACAGAATTGTTACTCAGGGACACAGAATTGTTACTGAGGGCCACAGAACCGTTACTTAGGGCCACAGAAATGTTACTCAGGGACACAGAATTGTTACTGAGGGCCACAGAACCGTTACTTAGGGCCACAGAAACGTTGCTCAGGGACACAGAATTGTTACTGAGGGCCACAGAACCGTTACTTAGGGCCACAGAAATTGTTACTCAGGGACACAGAATTGTTACTGAGGGCCACAGAACCGTTAATTAGGGGCCACAGAATTGTTACTCAGGGACACAGAATTGTTACTGAGGGCCACAGAACCGTTACTTAGGGCCACAGAATTGTTACTCAGGGACAGACACAGAATTGTTACTGAGGGATACAGAATTGTTACTGAGGGCCACAGAACCATTACTTAGGGCCACAGAATTGTTACTCAGGGACACATAATTGTTACTGAGGGCCACAGAACCGTTACTTAGGGCCACAGAATTGTTACTCAGGGACAGACGCAGAATTGTTACTGAGGGACACAGAATTGTTACTGAGGGCCACAGAACCGTTACTTAGGGCCACATAATTGTTACTCAGGGACACAGAATTGTTACTGAGGGCCACAGAACCGTTACTTAGGGCCACAGAAACGTTACTCAGGGACACAGAATTGTTACTGAGGGCCACAGAACCGTTACTTAGGGCCACAGAATTGTTACTCAGGGACACAGAATTGTTACTGAGGGCCACAGAACCATTACTTAGGGCCACAGAATTGTTACTCTCAGGGACAGACACAGAATTGTTACTGAGGGACACAGATTTGTTACTGAGGGCCACAGAACCGTTACTTAGGGCCACAGAATTGTTACTCAGGGACACAGAATTGTTACTGAGGGCCACAGAACCATTACTTAGGGCCACATAATTGTTACTCAGGGACACAAAATTGTTACTGAGGGCCACAGAACCGTTACTTAGGGCCACAGAATTGTTACTCAGGGACAGACACAGAATTGTTACTGAGAGATACAGAATTGTTACTGAGGGCCACAGAACCGTTACTTAGGGCCACAGAATTGTTACTCAGGGACACAGAATTGTTACTGAGGGCCACAGAACCGTTACTTAGGGCCACAGAATTGTTACTCAGGGACAGACACAGAATTGTTACTGAGGGACACAGAATTGTTACTGAGGGCCACAGAACCGTTACTTAGGGCCACAGAATTGTTACTCAGGGACACAGAATTGTTACTGAGGGCCACAGAACCGTTACTTAGGGCCACAGAATTGTTACTCAGGGACACAGAATTGTTAGTGAGGGCCACAGAACCGTTACTTAGGGCCACAGAATTGTTACTCAGGGACAGACACAGAATTGTTACTGAGGGACACAGAATTGTTACTGAGGGCCACAGAACCGTTACTTAGGGCCACAGAATTGTTACTCAGGGACACAGAATTGTTACTGAGGGCCACAGAACCGTTACTTAGGGCCACAGAAACGTTACTCAGGGACACAGAATTGTTACTGAGGGCCACAGAACCGTTACTTAGGGCCACAGAAACGTTACTCAGGGACACAGAATTGTTACTGAGCTCCACAGAACCGTTACTTAGGGCCACAGAAACGTTACTTAGGGCCACAGAATTGTTACTCAGGGACAGACACTGAATTGTTACTGAGGGACACAGAATTGTTACTGAGGGCCACAGAACTTAATCCGTTACTTAGGGCCACAGAAACGTTACTCGGACACAGAATTGTTACTGAGGGACACAGAATTGTTACTCAGGGCCACAGAATTGTTACTCAGGGACAGACACAGAATTGTTACTCAGGGACACAGAATTGTTACTCAGGGACACAGAATCGTTGAATTAAAGAGTATGTCAGACAACATGCAGAGGAGTGGCAGAGGAGGCAATGTTTTAGGGAGTGAGCAGACGTGGCAGCAGAGGAAGGGGTCGAGGCAGCACTAGTCGCAGCCAGAGGCCAGTGCTCCCGGTGTCATCCAGCGGTCGTGTCTCCACCAACAACCCTGCCGTCATCGATTGGTTGGCTCGGTCGTCTCCTCTTCCCAGGTCACCTCTGACACCTACAGCCAACGGTCAGTGTGTACGTCAGACACAACCGTTAGTTGGCATGGCCCGGGAGCAAGCCCACTGAAATCACGTGTCCTCTACCTGCCCCTGTCCTTTGCTGTTCCCTCACCAAGCGAAGTATCGCATGCTGTGGGCTCAGCCCCACTGTACAGAACAGTGAGGAAGAGCTAACAGAGGGCGCGGTCAGGAACGGGGGGAGACATCCGCCTTTTCAGCAGCCAGGCGAAGAAGTACTGGCGAGGAGAGTGGCTCGGTAGCCGGTCTAGAGACAGGTCTGTCTCCTGACCCACACGCAGCCGAGGGGGCTAGTAGTGAGGCGGAGACCCTACTATTTGATGATGAGGAGGTTGATCGCACTTGGCAGCCTCGTCGTCATCAGGCAATTTCTTCCGCATCATCAGGAGAAGAGGGTGCCAGCTTGGCAGCAAGCGAAACAGTCGGTGGGTTGCCCAGGAGGCAGCAGGGTCGCAGCAGTGTCAGTGGAGCCAAACGGCCACGGAGTAGAGCACCAGCTCCACTGCAGCCTACCACCACGGCCAGTAGTGGTGCCAGTGCGCACGGAGGAAGTAGCAGTCAGCCAGTGAGGAGTAGCGGGGGCAAAGTTTCCTACTCGGTGGTGTGGCAATTTTTCGTCAAGCAAGCCGCCCGAGGAAGTAAACGTAGCCGTATGTCGACTATGTGGCCAGAAAGTCAAGCGTGGCCAGGGGGCCCATGTTGGGACTACAGCGTTGCGTCAGCATATGCAGCATCGCCATTTGGTGGCCTGGGAAAACCGTGATAAAGATACGGCGGTTCTGCCTGCCCCAGCCCCCGCTCCATCACCCGCTCCGTTACTTGCTCCGTCACCCGACGTCAATCACCCTCTATCAGCCAGTCAAGGCTCCAACACCTCTGCTGAGGGGGAGTTGTCGCTCGTTGGCATCTTCCGCTCGTTCAGATGCTCCTTCTCCTGCTACTCCTCTTCACGGATTCCGTCAGCAGTCTTTCTTGGAATCCGTTTCCAAGAGACAACAGTTTGCGAGCACGCACCCGACGGTGCAAAAGCTGAACGTCCTCCTGTCCAAGTTTGCTGGTGCTGCAGTCCCTCCCTTTCCAACTGGTGGACTCAGCACCTTTCCGAGAAATGATGGCTTGTGCCGCGCTGCGGTGGAGAGTGCCAAGCCGGCATTTCTTCGCAAAAAAGGCAGTGCCAGCCTTGCATTCACATGTAGAAGAGATGGTGGGCCAGTCTTTGAGCATGTCGGTCTCTGCCAAAGTGCACGGCAGCGCCGACGTGTGGAGCTGTAACTACGGTCAGGGACAGTACATGTCATTTACGGCCCACTGGGTGAACGTGGTGCCGGCACAGCCGCACCAGCAACTTGGACAGGTCACGACGCTTTTGCCTCCACGTTTGCACGTCCTTGGTCCAGCAAAGATGTCCGCCTCTACCACCTCTTCTTCCGCCGTGTCCTCAGCCGCCCGCCACCCCCGTGCCAAGTCCCATTACCCGACCGGCATATCACATGTGCAGGGCGCAACGGTGTCACGCTGTGCTGCACCTGGTATGCCTTGGCGAACGTAGTCACACAGGGGAGGAACTTCTGAGTGTAATGAACAGAGAAATCGACAGATGGCTGTCTCCGCGCAAACTGAAAATCGGAACCATGTTGACCAACAACGGAAAGAACATGGTGTCTGCTCTGCGTCAAGGAAGGTTGTGCCATGCGCCATGCATGGCTCACGTGTTCAATCTGGTTGTCAAGCGGTTCCTAAAATCCACCATCCCACTGCAAGACATCCTTAAAATGTCACGTAAACTTTGCATGCATTTCAGCCATTCCTACAGCGCAAAGCACACCCTCCTTGAGCTGCAGCGGCAGAACGGAATTCCACAGCATCGCCTGATCTGCGACGTTGCAACAAGGTGGAATTCAACCCTACACATGTTAGACCGCCTTTACGAGCAGCGAAAGGCCATCACCGATTTCCTGATGTTACAAGCGGATAAAGGTACTCCCCTGTGTAACTTAGATGTCAGCCATTGGCAGCTCATGCGTGACACCTGCCGCTTGCTCAGGCCCTTTGAGGAGGCCACGCTATTCGTGAGTCGGCAGGACTATGGGATGAACGACGTCATTCCTCTGTTGCACGTCCTGGAACAAATGCTGTAACAATGGCTGGTCAGGGTGCGGTAGCCTGAGACAGCACCCTGCCAACCGAGGTAGACAATCCCCTTGACTACTGGGCAACGAAACTTGACCTTTGGCCCCAACTAGCTGAATTTGCCCTTGAAAGGCTGTCATGCCCGGCCAGTAGCGTGGCATCGGAGCGCGTGTTTAGTGCGGCAGGAGATATTGTAACTCCGCGGAGGACACGATTGTCCACCCAAAGTGTGGAGAGACTCACGTTTGTGAAAATGAATCAGGCGTGGATTAGTCTGGATTTCAAACCACCAGTTCCTGACACAACTGACTAAATCCGCCATGAATCATGCCCCTGCCATGTGCCACTTTCAGGTCTCCGCACACTGCTGCTGGGTTCCATTTTGTCATAGGGTGCTGGCAGATTACGGGCCTCCCATAGCTGCTGCCAGGCCCCTAATCTGCCATGGGCCCCTGTACCGCCTCCTCACGCTGCTGCAAGGTCCACAGTGTCTCATGGGTCCCTGTACCGCCTCCCATTGCTGCTGCCAGGCCCCTAATCTGCCATGGGCCCCCCCGTACCGCCTCCTCATGCTGCTGCCAGGTCCACAGTGTGTCATGCCATGTGCCACTTTCAGGTCTCCTCACACTGCTGCTGGGTTCCATTTTGTCATAGGATGCTGGCAGATTACGGGCCTCACATTGCTGCGGCCAGGCCCCTAATCTGCCATGGGCCCCTGTACCGCCTCCTCACGCTGCTGCAAGGTCCACAGTGTGTCATGCCATGTGCCACTTTCAGGTCTCCTCACACTGCTGGTGTGTTTCATTTTGTCATAGGATGCTGGCAGATTACGGGCCTCACATTGCTACGGCCAGGCCCCTAATCTGCCATGGGCCCCTGTACCGCCTCCTCACGCTGCTGCAAGGTCCACAGTGTGTCATGCCATGTGCCACTTTCAGGTCTCTCTCACACTGCTGGTGTGTTTCATTTTGTCATAGGATGCTGGCAGATTACGGGCCTCACATTGCTGCGGCCAGGCCCCTAATCTGCCATGGGCCCCTGTACCGCCTCCTCACGCTGCTGCCAGGTCCACAGTGTGTCATGGGTCCCTG
>CATNWA010000655.1:0-39031 GCA_951230385.1 Staurois parvus
CGAAGGGTTTTCCCCCCGGGGCGACTCAACCATTGCACCCCCGGGCTGTGCTGACCCCTGCAAATTTCCCCCAAAGGGGCGGGAAAACCTCGACCCCAAAATTTGGGGGTTATGGGGGACTGCTTTTCGCGGCTTTTCCCCTGATTTTTTTCCCGGTAAATGAAAAGTTCACTAAAACTTTGCCCAAAACCGACAAAACCCCCGGGTTTGGCCCTGCTTTTTCCCACTCCTGCTACCCTTCTCCTAGCCTCTTTGACCTCATTGCATCCCTTCCCAAAGGGCTTCTTCCCTTGCATGCTTCCACCCCATTTCGCTACGGGAACAATCCCCAAAACCTCTTGAGGAACCACCCCCTCCCGCCCCGCCATATTCCTATTTTTCCTTTCGTGGCGGGAACTTGCGCTGCTGCGGGGATGCTTAAGGGCCGCCCCCAAATGCAAATACTTGCGCGAGCCATTTTACAGGGGAATTTTTTTCGCAACTCCTTTGCGTCTCTCCAGACAATCGTTTCCCTGGGCCTTTTGGCTAAGATCAATGTATATCGACCTTGCCTTTAGGGTGCCCCGGGTTTCCCCAGCTAGGGGGGTTTGAAAACACTTAAATCTATCCAAGCTTTTGGTTTTTTGGGGGGTTTTTCCCCTTTTCCCTGGGCCTTGTGGGAACCCTCAAATTAAATTGGGTTTTCACCTACTTGTTATTGGGTTTGGGGCTAGCCCCCCACACAGAACAGTTTTGATCTTCCCCCCACCCTTTTTTCACTCTGGGTTACTACCCCCGGGGGCAGTAGAGGGCTAAATAGCCTTTTCAAAGGCTAAGAAAAGGCGAAGTGAAGCCCCCGGGGAAGAAGAAAAAAGGGAACCCGACCAAGATCTCGGGGAACCCCCCTCCTGAAAACTCCTCTGCCCCAAAGATGGGAAGAAACAGACCGTAAAAGAAGCCAAGAACGCCACCCACCGCCAAGACCCCCGGGAGAAGCCCCCCTCCCCTCCACCTCCACTCCAGCCCCGTTTCCGGCCCTCAGACGGCCTCCCTCCCTTGGAGCCCCCTGATGAACCCAAACCCATTCGTGGGCGGCTGAAAAGGGGTGGACGGCAGAATCCCGGAGATGACCCCGGAATTTTTGGGGCAAGAAAATGTTTCCTTTGGGAACAAGGATTTGGGCAAACAAGCCCTTGGGTGCACCCATTCGTGAAAAGGTTTTTTTCCTTTCACATTTGCCCTCCCTACAGGGGGTGCAAAGGTATTTTAGGCGGAAGACCCGGGGACCCGACTCCCTCCCCAAAAATTTCGCTCCGAACTCTCCCATTAAAAGGGGAAACGAAAAAAGGATCACGGTGTCCATGGGGAACCCTCACCCCCCGGGCAAGACTTAGCCACCTACCTCCAAAGGTTTTGTGTCGTTTGAAGGACCCACCCGGGATCCCTAAAAAACCAACACTTCTGGATTTGGTAAGGGGGCCCTGTGTTTTGCGGGCTACTAAGAGATCGCCCCCTTTGGAGATCCCCAAACACCTGAAACCCAATGCTTTCCCCTGGGATCGCAAAAAGGCTCCTACACTACCCGGCCCTACCCCATCATGCCGCAATGGGGCCCCCCGGGCACAGGGTAAGGAATGCAGTTCTTTTTGTGGTTCTGTAGTCTGCAGGTCACAAACCCAAAGGTTGGGCCCCCAAGGGTCCAGAACCTGCAACCTTTTGTGGACGGTCCGAGCCCCCCTACAGAGACTGCCCAAAAAAAAAGCAGGACAACGGGGGGGCCCCCTGAGAAAGGGGGCCCCGCCACCAAACCACGCCACAAAACCCCAAAAGGGAACCCGGGTAAAGGAACCCCCCCCCACCCCCCCGGGTTTAACCCCTTCCCCTGGCCCCCCCTCCCCTAGTCCCCCCCCCCCTGGCCCCCGGGTCCCCCCCCCCCCCCGGGGCCCCCTGCCCCGGGCCCCCCTCCCCCTGGCCCTCTGCCCCGGGCCCCCCCCGGCCCCCCTCGGCCCCTGGTCCCCCTCCCCCAAACCCCCCCTTTGGGCCCCCCTCCCCCTGCCCCGGGTCCCCCCCCCCCCCCGGGCCTGCCCCTCCCAGGAGGTTTTTCCCCCCCTTCCCCCTGTCCCCCTGTCAGAAACCTTTTGCGGCGGGGTACAGGAAGCAAAAAGGGAGCAGGCCAGCCCGGCGGCGGAGGACACCTCCCTCTGCCACCAACGGCCTCCCCGCCCTCCAAATGCCGCGGGGCCCCGCCCCCAAATGGGGGAGGACCTCACACGCGGAGGAAGAAGAGGTGGAAAGAGATGGCCCCGGGCCCGGGTCGGAACCAATCACTCCCCCCCTTTTTCAATGGGGTTTCCCTAAAAAACGGGGCCCTTTTAATCAGATTTTCGGGGGCCAGGACACCTGTCTCCCTGCAGGGTCACAGAGGTCGCCCCCCCCCCTCCCCAGGGGGGGTAACCCCCCAGCCCCTCCCCCAACCCCCTTTTCTTTTCTTTTTCCCCCCAGGATGGCTGAATATCTATCTTTTCCATTAAATGTGAGGAGCATAATGGACGTGTCCTAGGAGTGCAGACTGTGCTGGCCTATCTTTCCATACACAGCAGAGTGATGTGTTACATGCTTCAGGAGTGCGCACGTCCCCCTCTGAGGAGGTACACTCATTTGTCCTCCCAGTGGACACCATGGTACCCTTCCTACTGGTCTGGGGGTGGCGATTGCAAGTCCGCAAGGGGTTAGCGGTTCCTTATCAGGGAAAGACGTTTCACTGTTTACGTCCGTCATTAGCTCGTCTGTGGCCGCCTTCGTTGTTCATAGATGGTTCTGGGCGGGGAGCCCGTTAGGCTCATCAACGGTGTACGCTCCCCCAAAGAACTCTCGGTCTGGAACTTTTCCCAAACCCTGCGGACGCCATACTCGCCACCACGAGAACATTAGTAATCGGCGGTGATTTTTAACTGTCCGATAGGAGGATGGGCGCAGCTCCACATGTACTGCAAAACCTCGACGCCACCATCGAAGCTGCTCTTGCGGGAGATGATTGCAGGAGGCCTCCCCTGCGAGACGCAGTGGATCCGTTGGGCGCGTTCCGTGAACTACTCATGTAGCCCGCCACCGATGGATCTGTGGCGCTCCAGGATTGACTTTGTGCTCACCTCCAGGGCATGTCAGGGCACCGCGGGTTTCTCCATGGTTCCCTGCTTTTTCTCTGACCACAGGCCATTCACTTTCAGGGTGGATCTGGGAAGGGCTTTGCCCCGGGCCCAGGCTCCTGAAGCTGAAATGCCACCCTGCTGGGCGATGAGGAACAGCTAGCGGAGCTCAGGGAAATCTACTGTGCTGGCGAGAGGAGAAGTCTTTCTTTCCTAAGGTCAGCGACTGTGGAGTTCGTGAAAGTCAGACTGCGCAGCTTCTTTCAGGCCAGGGGACGCCAGCAGTTGTGCCAGGAGGAAGGAACTCAGGAGGCTGCAGCTCAGCTGCATCCCTGCAGAGACCGTTCACCCACTGTGGCTGACGTGATGCAATAGACCTTTGAGGACACCAAAAGTGCTTGAAAAAGCACTTTGGGGAAAGAATCCAGGCCTTGTCTTCCGGGGGCCCAAAAGGGGGACCCATCTGGGAAAAAGGTGAGAAGTGCAACTCTTTTTTTTTTCAGAAACCCACTCGGGGACCACAACCCCCTGTCGGAGTTTCCGTGAAAAGACGGGAACACCCCCAAAAGGGGGAAGGAGGCCGGATGGAAGGGGGCAGCGCTACTACTCCCGCCCTCACTACCCCTAAAAAAACAAACTGGGAAAGGGGCCACGGGGTTCTTGTCAGGTATCTCTAACACATTGATCCTGCGGGTTTTGGGTCGGCCCCCAAACCCGCCCCCCTTAAAGGGTGGGGGAGCTGCACTCTCCCCGCAAAAACCCCTTTAGCAAGGCAGGACCCCCCGGGCCCTGCGACGGTCCCCCACCAGGGAGCTCTATTAGCGCTGGGGGGATCTCGGGCCCCGGGACCTGCTCAGCTGAAACGAGGAGAGGGTTTGGGGGAGGGAAAGGGATCCTTTCCTTTCCCGTTGGGGGGGGGGATGATCAAATCCTGTACAACTAAGGGGGGAGAGAGGGACTTAAAAAAATTGGCATCCCATCTTTTCTTCTAAACGGGACAAACAAACCCCCTCCCCCGGGGCAAGGCGAACAGACTAAAAGGCGGGTCATGGGACAGATCCCCAACCCGGTTTCAAAACTTGTGGCTTTCCCCTGGCCCCCGGATTGCGGACAGCCACCCGTTTGCCCCGGGAAAAGGGCCAATCCCAAATCAAACCCCGGGCCCCGCGGCCCGGGTCAGTCTTGATCAGGAGAAGGCCTTTGACCGTGTCTCCCAGGGGTTTAAGTGCAAGCCCTGCGCAGGTTTTTTTCCGGGGGGAAATTTTTTGTTCATATTTTAAACATCTTTGTAAAAATTGCATCGGGAAAATTCCGTGCAGGGAAACCCCGGGAAGACGGGCCCCCTTTCCCCGGTTCTCCCCGGGGGGCAGAAAAAGGTTTTCCCCTTCTCTCACCCTGTTTTTTTGTTTGCTGTATAGAGTTTTTCGCCGAATGCATCAAAAACGGAACCCAAAATTCGGGGGAATCACCGCCCCGGGGACCAGAAAACCCGGGAAGTGAATTTGGCTCGCTCTACAGGGAAAGTGTGACGGTTTTTCGGGTGCCAACCAGCGCCCATCGACCGGGCTCGCCAGACCTGCGAGGAATTTGGGGCCCCAATTTCCGGGGGAAAAAGGTCAACTGGGGGAAAGTCGGAAGTCTTTCTTTTTGGGAAAAGGGGTTTTCCTGCCTTTTTCTGCATCCTCCCCCTTTGGCTTTCAAGACAGACTTCAAAAAATTTTTGGGGATTTTGGTTTTGGTGCCGAGGGCGCACCCCAAAGCCCTTGGGGGAAGACGGGGCCAAAGATGCGCCAAAATTTGGATTTCCGGGACCTCAAAAACCCTCACCATCGAAGGGAAGAAAAACCGGGGTACTACCCGGAAACAAATTTCTCCCTGGGTTTTGCAGTCCCCTCGCCCAGTCGTGGCCCCCCCCCCGGGTTTTCAACCCCTTTTAAAAGGCCATCCCCAGGGCGGGGGTTTTTCCCCTTCATCGGGGCTCCAAGATGGACAAGTGAAGCGGGGCATCTTTTTCCAAGGAACCCCTCAAGGGGGGAAAGGCCCGTGCCCGCCCAATCGCCACCCAGCTGGGGTTTTCTTTCCCTTGCAACTGCGTCCGCAAAATTTTTGGGCCAAAAGCGGACAAAACGACTCGGGCCCGGGAAAACCAAATTTCCCGGGCTTTTTTCCCTTTTTCCTCTTTTGGGGGCCCCTGGGGGGGACATTTGGGATAGTTTCCATCCCCTACAACGGGGGACCCTCCTTGGTTCAAATTTGGGATACCTTCAATTTCATCGGGGACCCAAAGGGCGGGCAGGGAGCCCAGCCGACTTTTTGGAAGCCAAAAAACGATCTAAAAAGCCCCACCGAGCCAGCAAAAAATTTTGGGGGTGGGTTTTCCAGGCCTCCCTTTCCCGACACCTAAAGGGTTTGGTCTGGGGGAATGTTTCTTCCAACATCCTCACCAACGGGCACAAAGACCTGCATGGTTTGGCTATCCAGGGGACGCCTCTCAGGACTTTATGCTCCGGGAAACCCTTAAGCAATACAGACACTCCCCTTTCCCTGCATAAACCAAATGAAAAACCCGCCTACCAGGGTTTTCGGGGAGTCCCTCATTTGCTCAGGCCCTTTTGGGGCCCGGAACCTAAAATCAAGGACTTGTGCCACAGACACCAAAGACACTCACTTTGGGGGTTAAAATGGACTATTCTGGGAATTTTTTCTTTGGAGGACTTTGGGACCCCCTGGGGGTGCTTTTGCTTTTTTTAAGGGGACGCTTTAGGGTGCCCAAAAAGCGCCTCACCACCAGCGGAGAGGATGTCCTTTGAGGACGGCCGCAGACTGATCCTCAAACTGCCCCAGAGCCCTAATTTCCCTTTTTGGGACTTTAAGGGGGAAGGGGACGTCTAAGTTTTTCCCCCTTCCCCCCCCTAACCCCCCTTTGCTTTTCCTTTGCCCCTTTCAAAAAAAAGCTTGGGGCCTGTTTTTCCCCCCCCCCTCCCCTTTCCCCCCCCCCCCCAAAAACACCCGATGTCTATTGTTGATGGGTTTTTTTTTTCAGTTATCGTTTTTCGTCATGACATATGACAAAGGAAAGGGTATATTGTATTAGGAGGGCAAACAATTTTTTTGGGGTAAGGGGCGTCACCCCAGACGGGGTTTGGACCCGGGGGGTTTAAAAACCTCTGTGCACTTCACTCGGGAAATCAAAAACCGCGGGAGGGGAATGTATTTTTTTTTGCCTGAATGTATTTATCGTATGTTTGGAACTGTTTTGCTAGGGGTCGCTCGTGGGCAGTACGGGGGTGAGATTTCCCCCAATACACTAACATTTTTTTTTGGGATGCTTTTTTGCAATAAAAGTATCTTTTTAAATAAAAAGGGTTCTCCCAGGGCGAGGCTCAACCATTGCACCCGGGCTGGGGCTGCCCCCCTGCGTTTTTCCCCAAATGGGGAAACTCATTGCAAAATTTTGGGGGTATGGGGGACTGCGTTCGGGGCCCCTCCCCGATTCTTTTCTGGTCAATAAATAGTTCAGCAAAAAAGCTTTGCCCAAAAAAGATCGCCCACCCCCCCCGGGGGGCTGGGCTGTTTTTTTTCAGCTCCGCCCCTTCTCTCTAGCCCTCTTTGCCCCTTTCTTGCATCCCTTCCAAAGGGCTTCTTTCCCGTCCCAATAAACTTCACCCCCCTTTTCTGCGACAGGCCCAATCGCCAACTCGTGGGAACATCCCTCCCCTGCGCCATTTTCCCTATCCCTCCCTTTCGGGGGCAGGAAGTTTGCGCTCCCTGCTATGCTTAAAGGGGGGCCGCCTCCTTTTCAAATACAGGCTGCCCCAGTTTACACGGGGACTATTTCGCAACTCCTTGCGTCTCTCCAGACTTTGGGGGGGGGGAAAAAAGAGAAGAAAAAAAAAAAAAAAAAAAACAACAACACTCCTGCCCACTCTTTACAAAAGATTGCATTGCTCTGTGGCCTAGTTTCGCCAGATACCCAAAGCTCCCATAACGGGACAAAGCGGGGGCCCCAAACCCGGGGGGAGACTACCGGGCCCCTTTCCCCAAACTCATCTTACCGGCAGGGGAGTTTCCATGACACAAAGGGTGGTTCTCCCGGGGCGGGGCCCAACCATTGCACCCCCGGGCGGTGCTGACGCCCGGGCGATTTCCCCCCAAATGGGGGAAAAACCTTCAAACTGCAAAATTTTGTGGTAGTGGGGGACTGCTTCGCCTTTCACCCCTAAATTCTTTCTGTAAATGAAATTTTCACTAAAATTTTGGCTGCCCAAAACACCGGGGGCGGGCCCCTTTCAGCCCCTTTCTCCCTTCCCCTCTGCCTCTTTGAAACCGCATTGCACCCCTTGCCAAATGGTTTTTTTTCCGTCATGACTTCACCCCCCAAATTTCTGCTAAAAAGACAATCGCCAACTCGTAGGAACACCGCCCCCCCCCGCTGCGCCAAAATTCCCTATGCTTTCCTTTCGTGGCGGGAACTTCGCTGCTGTTTGGATGTTTAAGGGGGGCCCCCTTCCTATGCAAAAAACATGCTGACCCAGTTTCCCACGGGGACTTTTTCGCAACCCTTTGCGCCCTCTCCAGACTTTGGGGGGGGAAAAGAAAAAGAAAAAAAAAAAAAAAAAACCCAACAACACTTCCCTCCCTTCCCCCCTCTTTACACAGAGGCTTTTGCTCTTGGCCTAGCTCTGACAGTACCCAAAAGCCCCCCTTAACGTGGACAAACGGGGCCCCCAAACCCGGGGGGAGCACACCCGGGTTCCCCCCCAATCATACTTCCCTTTTCAGGGGGAGAAAACCAAAATCACGAAGGTGGTTCTCCTGTTTGTAGTGTTTTTCGCTACCCTCTGCCTTTTCGGGAAAGTGGGGGCTGGTTGCTTTTTTTTTCCTTGATCTTCAGTCTGCTGATATGAAACATGAAGCTCTGCTATGCGGGGGCCAAAAACGGGGAAAATTCCGGCTTATGCGCCGGGTTTAAAATTTTTTTCTGTCAGAATGGAGTTTAAAACAAAAAAAGACAAGAAAAAGGTTTGGGAGAACATTGTAAAAAGATTTGCTTTTTTGGGTTTTTTTCCATTTTGACGAACCCGGACAAGATTCTTGCTCTACGGGGTTTTCCCAACATCAAGGATTTTATGATATCCCCTTTTTGTAAATAAAGGACCTGCTCCGGGACTTTGTCAAAACGGAAAGGATATAAAAACCACCAGTTTTTGGGAAACTGTGTAAAAGTCACCCCCACAAAAATGGGGGAAAGGGGGATTTGCGATCGTTTTGTGGTGAAAATGACAACCCAAATAAAACCCCCGGGGGACATTACCAGCGGGTTTGGCCCAAATTTTTTTGGGGAAAAGGGAAAAATTTTTTACACAAAATTACCAACCATTTGGGTTATGACGGGGAAAAGGGAAAATCCCCTTTTTTTCTTTTAAAAAAAGGCTTTTTTTCCTCCACCCTTTACCCTTTTGGAAAATATAACGGGGACTTATTTTTTATAAATTGGCCAGTTTTTGCCGCATATCCATGTGAAAAGGGCCTTTCAACTGATTTATGAAAGGGAAAGGTCACAGTGCAAATTGTACCCCTTTTAAGCATGAAAACTGTGTTTAATTCCCAAAAAAAGCGTTGAAAATTTTTGTCTTCGTCCGGGCCATGTCTTTTCCCAAACTGCCCGAAACCGCAACAACCCTAAAAAATTGGGGGAAAAAAGCATTTTGATTCTCGGGGGGAACCATCCAAAATTGAGGAAAGTGCTTTTTCCCAAGCACCCACGGGCGGGCGTTTTGGGGGAATTTTAACATGTGACCGACTTTCGGGGCACATTAAAGCAAGAGAACCTCCCCAAAAACAAAAGTTCAGCTCCACCCCCCAACCCAATGAAAGAGGGGGTAGGGGCTGTTTTGGAGGAAAAGGGAAGGCTACAACAGGGAGGGAGCACGGGAAGAGGACCTTGTTCAAATGGATTGTAAAGCTACAGGGAAATCCAGAGAAGGAGAGCATTTTATTTGGAAAAAAATTTATTCAAACTTTTGGGTTAAACATCCGGAACATGCTGGCAGAATAAAAGGGCCAAGAAACCACGGAGGGGCTCCAAAGGGGTTTTTGGGAGAAAAAAACCCAAAGGCGGGAAGGAGGTCATGGGCGGGGGTTTGTAAATTTTTTCCCTGCCGGAAATTGTTTTAAAAAGAATATGGACCCAGTCTTTCTCCATGGATAATATCCCGGGAGCGATTATTTTTTTGGGAAAAAGGGGAACTTTTTTACTACCCATTCGCGGGCCCAAATCTCCGGGGGGCAAATTTTTTTGAGCATTGACCGGGTCCCCCAAACTAAACTGAGGGGGGAAGGGGGGAATTGGATCCCTCTGAAAAACAGAAAAGGAATTCCCAAGTAAGTCCCCTTTAAGAACTTTTTCCCCTTTAAATTTCACCATGGCGTTTTTGAAGGGTTTAAAATCCTTTAATGTCACGCAAAAAGGGAGCCAGCTAAGAAGAAGGACTTTTTTTAAAAACTTTTTGGGGGCCTTTAATGTAAGGGGGTTTTTTCCTGCAAGAATGGGGCCTATACCACACGGGAGAAATTTTAAAAAAACCCTTTTTTGAAAAGGGAACGGATTTCAGGGCCCCTTTTTTTGTGGGGGCCCGGGCCTCCCAAAGTGAATGGGAATGCAGGATTGCTTTTCCCTTTTTAAAAGGGCCACCCCAAGATTCAGCTTTCCCCAAGAAATTGTCCCAAAGGGAGGGGTTTTTGTTTGTTATTTGGCTATTTTTAAATTGGGAATCAAGTGGAATCTTTTAAATGTGGTATGCATGGGCCACCCCCCAAAAGATCGTATTGAGATTTTTGAAATTTTGGGAATGTCCTTATGGCAAATACAAAACCCAAATGTTTGGGTAGCGGGTAAATTTTAACTTGTTTTTAAAAACCCCCACAGACAGAAAACGGCCAGGTGGTGGGATTACTGAAAGTTTCACCAAACCTTTCTAAAAACCATTCTAACAGTTTTAAATTTAAAAAATTTTCTTTAGGGACCCTCAATAAAAACACATCTTTAACTAAAGGGGGTTTAAAATTAAAAAGGTAAAGATGCGGGGGCAAAAATTTTTATTATATTTTCGCTGCAAAAGGTTTTATTGCCTTTTTCCCCTCAAAACACAAAAAAAAATTTTTTTCCCAAGACCACAAGGTGGTGATTTTAAAAGTTTCAAACCCAGCTGAGAAAAAAGGGGGAAAGGGGGCCTTTTGGGAAGCTGAATAGCCCGCTAAAGGGTGAGAAAGTGAAAAAAGATTTAGAAGGGTTTTTAAAGGGAAATGGCAGACAAAAGGTTGAAACACGGGATATTTTTGACATGGGGGGATAAAGTAAAAAGAGAAATTTAAAACGTTTTTTCAAAAAATTGGGGGTTTCAAAAGCTAAAGAAAAAAGGGGATTTTTTTATCATTTAAATACCAGCTACAAACTTTTGTAAAAACTTAAAGCAAGGTTTTTCGTTTTAAAGGCGATTACATACTGGCAGCTAAAGAGAAATTAAAAAAAGATCGGGGGAAAAAGGAAAGGGGGTTCATTTTTAAAAGTCGTGTACACAAGTAGAGGAAATAAAAAATGAAACTAAATACTTCTTTAGGAAAATCCAAAATTAAAAGGGGAAAAAATTTAACAGAAAAGAAGGGAAAATCCAGAGGGGGCATAAAGGGAAAATTTTTTTGGGCCTTCTTTTAAAATCCCTGTATACACTAAAAATAAATTTAAATTGGGTTTATTTTTATGAATGACACACTCAAGGGTATAACTATGGTTTTGAACCAAGAAAATGGGAGAGGGGCCCAAATGGAGGTTTTTAAATGAAGATGAGCTTTTTTAAAAAACCATCCCCAAAATTTTTTAAAAAGGGGAAAATACCTGGGTTGGAAAGGGTTACCTATTGAATTTTAAAACCCGCGGGGTTTTTTGGGGTATTTTTTAAAAGGTTTTTTTACACCTCTTTTGAAATGTTTTCTGTGCATGGGGGCTGCCCCTTTTTTGGGAGGAGAGGAATCATTTTCTCTTCTTTCCAAAGGAGGGGGATAAAGCCCAATTAAAAAACTGGAGGGGCCCATAACACTTTTAAACCTGGAATTTTAAAAAACTTTTCCAAAGTCTTTTCAAACAAAACTGAAAAGAGTGAAAAAACAGAGTGATCCATTTTAAAAACCCTTTTGCGGGATCCCGGGGCCCTAGAATTCCCAAACCCCAAAACCCCAAACCCTTTTTAGGGGTTCCCCCATTTGGGACACTGAAGACCCCAAGCAAAGCCTGGCAATTCTGTCTTTTTTAAATTTTTAAAAAAAGCGTTTGAAACCCATATCAATTGGGATTTAAATTTTAAAGTTCTGCGCAAAAATTTGGGATTCCAACGGCTTTCCTGGGCCCTTTTAAAATCATTTTACAACAAATGTTAAAAACCCGTCAGGTTTTTAGTCCAAAGGGTTTTAAAGACAGATGGGTTTTTGCCCTTTAAGTGTGGTTCAAGCAAAAAAGGGGTTTCCCCTTTTTCCCCCATTAAATATTTTTTTCCCCGTTTCCCTTGAGCCCCTTTTATTCTCCCCTCAGGAAAGATAAGGGATCAGAGGATCCATTCCAAAGGAAATGGAGGGGGTTTCAGGTAAAAGTAACTGGATACATGGAAGGGTATTGGGAATATTGTGCACGACCCCCCCACTGTTAAAAGAGCAATTAAAAAAAACAGAAAATTTTTTTGGCGCTTTTGGGGTTTTTAAATTTAAAAGTAAATTAAAAAACATAAATGGAAGTGGGGAAAAATTTGGGGGGGCCCCCTTTTTTGATTTCCAAAAACAAAAAGAAGGAATCCCATCAAAAACTTTGGGGACTATTTTTACTTCTAAAATGAGGGAGAAGAGTCCTGGAATTGGTTTACGGGAAAGGAAAAAACAGGGAAAGGTTATAGGGTGGACAATCGAAAAGGGTTTTTCCTATTGAAGGGAAAATTTTAATTTATTAAAATTTTTTCTGTTGCCTTTTTTTACTGGGACCCTAGCTCTCCAAAGTTTTCCCTCCAACCCAAATTTTCATTTTTACCCCAAGTTGTCCGAAACGTGTTTTTTTTTGCTGGGGCTCAAAAATTTGGGGAGGGGTTAAAAAAAATATACAAAGATGAAACCCCCAAGAAAGGTGGGGAAAAGGTATGCCCCCAATTTTAAACGCTTTTTTGCAAAAAAATACTTGGTTCTATGTCTTCAAGCCTACAAAAAAGGATGTTTTTGGGTCTTTTTTTCTAAAAATTTCGCAGTAGGGTTTAAAGTTTAAGGGAAACATGGTTTGGGACACTTTAAACGCCTTTAAGAGCCCAAAACTGCTTTCACCCTCCCTTGGTTTTTTTAGCCTTTTTTTTCAAACCCTCATCCCCGACTTCAACTTGCAAGGTAAAACACGGGGGGATCCCTAACAAGTTAAAGCTAAACGTATTTTAGTGCTGCAGAGACCTTTTTTGGGCCCTATCACTTTTTAAATCCCCGAAGGATTGCCAAATCTATTTTGGTCCCAAAAGTTTTGCCTAAACACTCCCTTTAAAAGCCAAAAGGGTTTAGCAGGGCCTGTTTTTCATGATGTCTGCCTACCAGAGTTTTTTCAGCCCCAAAAAAACTTTTGTTTCCCTTAGCTGAGTCCCAAGGGCCTCCTGTGGATCCCCAAAGAGACATAAAGCACCTTCTTGGAATTTTCATTTATCCAAAGAACCTGGAAGGGGGGTAAAACCGGGTTCTTGAAAAGGGTTTTCGGGAAATTTAAGGGTGTAGATTATTTATTGGTTCTTTGGAAAAGGGGGAAACAATTTCCAAGGGTAAATTTGTAATCCTATGGAAAAAGATTTTTTTCAATTTAAAGAAGCTTTGTGGAAAGTCCGAAACAAAATAATTTTCAATTCTAACGAGGGGTGCAGGTACCAGTCATGAGAGATGACATATCTTTGAGTTTTAGTGTAAATTGCATTTCTACGTTTTGCTTGATGAGAAAACATCACAAACACAATAAGTAAAACTTTGGTGCAAAGAATCCTGGTATTGACTTTTCCAATGTGGTTTGTATTAATGAATTAACAGAATTGGTTTGTATGTAAAAGTGAAATCTGTACCTATCCTTATGCTTAACATTGAATGTTGAACATTGTATACTATGATTTGCTTCAATTTAACAGTTATTTAAAAACGAAGGTGGTTCTCCCAGGGCGAGGCTCAAACCATTGTGCAATCTGGCCTGTGTGTGGATGGACCCCTGCGTTTTCCCCAAATGCGGAGAAACTCGGGACTGCATAATTTGTGGGTTAGTAGGGGGACTGCGTTTTCGCGCTCTCCCCTGATTCTTTCTGGTCATTGATAGTTCAGCTAAAAAGCTTTGTCTGACGACATAACACACCGGGTGGGCTGCTTTTCAGCTCCTGCTCCCTTCTCTCTAGCCTCTTTGCACATGCCATTGACATCCCTATGCCATAAATGGCTTCTTCCGTGAATGACTTCACTCCCAATTTCTGCTTCAGGGGACCATTCGCCAAACTACTGTAGGAACAGCCCCCCTCCCGCTGCGGCCATATTCCCTATGCTTCCTTTCGTGGCAGGAAGCTTGCGCTGCTGCTGGTTGCTTTAAGGGCCGCCCTCCTATGCAAATACAGGCACGGTGACAAGCAGTTTACACTGGGACTTATTTCGCAACTCCTTTTGCGTCTCTCCAGACCATCGCCTCCCCTCTTCGGCCTTTTGACTAATGATCAAGTGTAGTATTCGAACCTATGCCTTTAGGGTGTCCCGGATTCCAGCTAGGGACGTTGAGAAACACTTGAATTCTATCCAAGCATTTTGGGTCTGCTGTGGGGTAACCCTTCTTCTCGGCCTTGTAGGATCGGTCGATTAAATTGCAGGCTTCTTCATCCTATTCTTGCTGCTTTGGAGTTTGAGGCTTTGACCCCCCTACACAGAACGAACGTTTGTGATCTTTCCCCCCCCTTTGTTCACTTCTGCGTTACTACCTCCGGGCAGTAGACGCTCAATAGCCTTTTCAAAGGCCTAAGTCAAGCGAGAGTGAAGCCCGCCGAGGAAGAAGAAGGAGAAAGGAACCCGAACAAGATCTCTGGGAAAGCCCTCCTGAGAACTCCTCTGTGCCCAAGATTGGGGGAAGAAGACAGAATACAGACCGTGAAGAAGCCATCAGAACGCCACCGACCCGCCAAGACCCGGGAGAAGCCCCCTTCCGCCTCCAACCTACACTCCAGACCCGCTCCGGCCCTGCAGACGGTCCTCCCTCCCTTTGGAGTCCCTGGATGAAGCAGACAGATCGTGCTGCGGCTGAAAGAGGTGGACGGCTGAATCCCGGAGTTGAACCCTCCCGGAAGTCTTTGGTATAAGAAAATGGATCCTTGAACAAGGAATTTAGCAAAGCAGAGACCCTGTCAGGTGTGCAGTCATTTCATGAAAGGTTTGTACCTTGTCACATTTTGTCTCCCTACAGGTGTGCAGAAAGGTCACTGGGAGGGCAGTGCAAGACCGCAGGACCGGACTCCCTCTTCCGAAAGTTATCGCTGCGAACTCACACCATATAAAAGGGACGAAAGAAGGATCACGTGGTTCCATGAGGAACCCCACACGTTCCCCCGGCAGAGACATAGCCACATACCTCCAAAGGTTTTTGTGTCGTGTTTTGAAGGACCCAGACCCGGATACTAGACACCAACAGCTTTCTGGGACTGATTAAGTGGGCTGTGTGTTTGCAGGGCTACTAAGAGATCGACCCTCTGGAAGATCTCCAACACCTGCAACAATGCTTCTCCTTTGGGAATGGCATCAGGGCACTCTTCAACTACCCCTGCACCTACCCTAGACCATGCAGCAAGTGCGGCACAGCCGTGGCACGAGGGTAAGGAATGCAGTGTGCCTTTCTTGTAGGTTCTGTTAGGGTTTTTCTTGACAGGTCAACGAGAAACCAAGGATTGCCCAATGGTACAGAAACCTGCAACCTCTTGTGGACGGGTCACGGAGAGCACGTCTACAGAGACTGCCAAGTAAAGAAGCTGGGACGTACGGCCGGGGCCTCTGAGCAAGGGCCCGGGCCACAACCAAACCAGCGCCACAAAAAGCCTCCAAAGTGGACCCGGGTAACGAGGAAACCCCCCCACCAGGCCCCAGGTACCCCTGGCCCCTGGTACCCCCAGCCCCTAGTCCCCGCCGCCCCTTGTCCCCCTGCCCCTAGACCCCTGGTCACCCTTGCCACTGCCCCTTGTCCACCCTGCCCCTAGGTCCCACTGCCCCTGGTCCCTCTGTCCAGGCCCACGACCGCCCCTTCGGCCCCCTGGTCCCCCTTGCCCTTACCCCCCCCTTGCCGGACCCCACCTGCCCCTCCTGCCCACGGTCCCACCCCCCCCGGTCATGTTCCTCCCTGGAAGGACTTCCCGCCCCTTCCCCCCTGTCCACCCCTGTCAGCAACTCCTGAGCGGCGGGGTACAGGAAGCGGAAAGAAGGAGCAGGCCAGCACGAGCGGCGGGAGGAACACCTCATCTGCCCACCAAGCGGCCTGCCGTCCTCCCAGAATGTGCCGCAAGCGCCGGCCGAAAACCGTGGGGGGAGGACCTAGACACGCTGGAGGATAGGAAGAGGTGGAGGAAGAGATGGCTCTGGACCCAAGTCGTAACCAGGATCACTCTCCACCGACTTCACTGAGGGTCCTCAAACAAGAGGTCCTTCATGCAGATTGGTCTGGGCCTGGACACCCTGTCAGGCTGCAGAGGTCAACAGAGTGTCGCCCCCCCCACTCCACCAGGGGAGGTAAAGCACCAGCCCCTGCCGACTAAACCCCTTCATCTCTTTCCCTGGATGGCTGAGAGATTATCTATCTTTTTCCATTAATTGTGTGGTCGCATTTAAGGACGTGTCTAGGAGGCAGTCTTGTGGCATGTACCTTTCTTTCCCCCGACGACAGCAGAGTGTGTGGTGTACATTGCTTCAGGAGTGCGCACTTGCATCATCCCCCTCTGAGGAGGTACACTCATTTGTCCTCCCAGTGGAACACCATGGTCCATCCTACTGGTTCTGGGGGCTGGGGGCGATTGCAAGTGCCGTCAGGGGTTGCGGGGTGTTTCTTATCAGGGGATGTCGTTTCACACTGTCTGACTCCGTCCATGAGCTCGTCTGTGGCCGCCTTCTGGTCATAGATGGTTCGTGGGCGGGGGAGCCCGTTAGGCTCATCAAAAACGTGTACGCTCCCCCGGACGAAGAACGCGCGGCTGAGGAACTTTTCCAAACCTGCGGACGCAACTCGCCACAACGAGAACCAGTAGTAATCGGCTGGTGATTTTAACTGTCCGATAGAGGAGGATGGGCGCAGCTCCAGCATGTACGCAAAACTCGACAGCCACCCTCGAAGCTGCTCCGGGAGATGATTGCAGAGGCCTCCCTGCGAGACGCAGTGGGATCCGTGGGGCGCGGTTCCGTGAACTACTCATGGAGCCGCCCGATGGATCTGTGCGCTCCAGGATTGACTTTGTGCTCACCTCCAGGGCAGTCAGGCACCGCGGGTTCTCCATGGTTCCCTGCTTTTTCTCTGACCACAGGGCCATTCTTCTTTCAGAAGGGTGATCTGGGAGGTAGAGGGCTTTGCCCCGTGAGGGGCCCAGTCTCCTGGAGCTGAATTGCACCCTGCTGGGCGAACTTGAGGAACTGTCTTCTAGCGTCCAAAAGCTCTATCGGAACTCTCCTCTCTACGGTGTGCTGCCTGGCGAGCACCAGCATGTCGATGAGGAGAAGTCAGTGGAAAACAACTGAGCCAGTTTCTTTCCTAAGGTTCAGCGACTGGTGGGAGTTCGTGAAAGTCAAGCTGCGCAGCTTCTTTCAGGCCAGGGGACCGCCAGCAAGTGTGTGCCAGGAGGAAGGAACTCAGGAGGCTGCAGCGTCAGCTGCAGTCCCTGCAGGACCTTCACCACTGTGGCTGGGACGTGAGGCAAGACCTGGAGGACACCAAGAAGTGCTTTTGAAAAAGCACTTTGAGGAAGAATCCAGGCACATTGTCTTCCGTGCCAAAAGTGGAGCATCTCGAGAAAGGTGAGAAGTGCAACTCTTTCTTTTTCAGGAAACTCCACTCAGGACACACACCCCTGTCGGAGCTGCGTGACAAGACTGGAAACACTCCAGAAGGGGAAGGAGGCCGTGATGGAAGTGGTCAGCACGACTACTACTCCGACCTCTACTCCCCTAAAGAAACAAACTCGGAAGCGGCCGACAGGTTCTTGTCAGGTATCTCTAACACTATTGATCCTGCAGGTTTGTCGGCCACCAACGCCCCCTTGACGTTGGAGGAGCTGCACTCTGCCGCTAAATCCTTTTAGGCAAGGCAGGACCCCGGGCTGCGACGGTCTCCCAGCGGAGCTCTATGTAGCGCTGTGGGATCTCGTGGGCCCGGACCTGCTCGAGCTGTACGAGGAGATGGTGGTGGAGGGCAAGATGCCTCCTTCGTTGAGGGAGGGGATGATCACGATCCCGTACAAGCGTAAGGGGGAGTAGATGTGACTTGAAAAATTGGCATCCCATCTCTCTTCTGAACGTGGACTACAAGATCCTCGCCAAGGTCATGGCGAACAGACTGAAGGCTGTCATCGGACTGATCATCAACCCCGGATCAGACTTGTGGGCATTCCTGGCCGCAGGATTGCGGACAGCCTAGCGCTTGTCCGGGACACGGTCCAATACATCAAGGACCGCCGTGTGCACGCGGACCTGGTCAGGTCTTGATCAGAAGGCCTTTGACCTTGTCTCCCATGGGTTTTATGTGCAGAGCCCTGCGCAGGTTTGGTCTCGGGGAAATGTTTTGTTCATATGTTGACATCATGTATAATGACATCTGTAGTTCCGTGCAGGTGAACGGCTGGAAGACTGACCCCTTTCCCGGTTCTCTCCGGGGTCAGACAAGGCTGTCCTCTCTCACCTCTGCTTTTTGTTTGCTGTATAGAGCTCTTCGCCGAATGCATCAGACGGAATCCAGAGATCGAGGGAATCACCGCACCGGGACCAGACAGACGGGAAGTGAAGTGCTCGCTCTACATGGACGACGTGACGGTGTTCTGTGCCAACCAGCGCTCCATCGACCTGCTCGTCCAGACCTGCGAGGACTTCGGCCAAGCTTCGGGGGCAAAGGTCAACTGCGGGAAGTCGGAAGTCATGCTCTTCGGAAAGTGGTTCCTGCCTTCTTCTGCATCCATGCCCTTTGGCATCAAGACAGACTTCATGAAGATTTTGGGAGTTTGGTTTTGGTGCCGAGGGCGCGCAGCCCTGAAGTCTTGGGAGGAGAGACTGGCCAAGATGCGCCAAAAGTTTGGACTCTGGAGCCTCAGAGACCTCACCATCGAAGGGAAGACACTGGTACATACTGCCTCGCAGCGAGATTCTCCCTGTGTTGCAGTACCTCGCCCAGGCCTGGCCCCCCCGGGTCAACACCTGCAAGGCCATCACCAGGGCGGTGTTTTCACTTCATCTGGGGCTCCAAGATGGACAGAGTGAAGCGGGCAGTCATGTTCAAGGAACCCCTCAAGGGCGGTAAGGGCGTGCCCGACATCGCCACCCAGCTGAGGGTGTTCTTTGCTTGCAACTGCGTCCGCAGAACTTTGCCAAGACGGACTACGGACTCTGGCGGGAACGCAATGTCTCGCTTCTTCCTGTTGCCTCTCTGGAGGAGGTCCCTGGGGTGGGACACTTGGGATAGTTCCATCCCCTACAACTGGGACACTCCTTGGTTCTACTTGGATACCTTCAAGTTCATCAGGGAGCAAGGGCTGCAGGGAGTCAAGCCGGACTTGTGGAAGCCAAAGACGATCTACAAGCTCATCCGAGCCAGCGACATTTTGGAGTCGGTTCCAGGCCTGCCTTCAGACACCTGCAAGGTGGTCTGGAGGAATGTTTCTTCCAACATCCTCACCAACAGGCACAAAGACCTGGCATGGATGGCTATCCAGGGGGGACTGCCTCTCAGGACATTTATGCATGCCAGGAACCTGAGCAGATACAGACACTGCCCCTTCTGCATCATCCATGAGGAAACGTCCTACCACGTTTTTTCTGGGAGTGCTCATTTGCTCAGGCCCTGTTGGGGGCCCTGGAACCTGAACTCAAGGACTTTGTGCCACAGACAGCCATCACTCACTTTTGGGGGTGTTGAAAGGACTATTCTGTGGAACTTTTTCTTTGGAGGACATTGACGGCGCCTGGCGGGTGCTGTGCTGTTTTAAGGACGCTTTTATGGTGCGCCAGAGAAAAGCGCCTCATCCACCAGCGGGAGAGGATGTCCATTGAGGACTGCCGCAGACTGATCCTCAGTCTGCTCAGAGACTATTCCTTGTTGGACTTTAAGGAGGAAGAGGACGTCTGAAGATTTCCCCCTTCCCCCTACTCCCCCTTGCGTGTCTTTGTCCCTTCAATAAAGCTTCGGGCCTGTGTTTCCCCCTTCCCTCCCCTTCCCCCCCCCCCACACACACCCGATGTCTATTGTTGATAGTGTTTCTTTTTCAGTTATCGTTTTCGTGCATGACATAGTGACTAGGAAATGTATAGTGTATTAGGATGCTACAGTTTTTGGGGTAAGCGGCGTCATGCATGACGTGGTGATCCGGGGGATTCATCCTCTGTGCACATCACGTCAGGCATCATACCGCTGAGCGAATGTATTTATTTGCCTGAATGTATTTATCGTATGTTTGGAACTGTATTGCTATGTGGTGCGCTGCGTCGCAGTACAGGGTGAGATGTACCCCGATTACACGTAACATGTTGTTTTTGATGCTTCTGCAATAAAAGTATCTTTTCAATCAAAAAGGTGGTTCTCCCAGGGCGAGGCTCAACCATTGCACTCCGGCTGTGCTGACCCCGTCTGACGACACACCGGGTGGGCTGCTCTTTCAGCTCCTGCTCCCTTCTCTCTAGTCTCTTTGCACCTGCATTGCATCCCTTGCCAAATGGCTTCTTCCGTGCATGACTTCACTCCCCATTTCTGCTACAGGACAATCGCCAACTCTGTAGGAACAGCCCCCTCCCGCTGCGCCATATTCCTATGCTTCCTTTCGTGGCAGGAAGCTTGCGCTGCTGCTGGATGCTTAAGGGCCGCCTCCTATGCAAATACATGCGCTGACGCAGTTTACACTGGGACTATTTCGCAACTCCTTTGCGTCTCTCCAGACATTGGGGGGGAGAAGAAGAAGAAGAAAAAAAAAAAAAAAAAAAAACTACAACACTCCTGCTCCACTCTTTACACAGATGTGCATTGCTCTGTGGCCTAGCTCTGACAGATACCCAGAAAGCTCCCATAACGTGGACAAAGCGTGGCCCCAACCGGGGAGCACTAGCCGGTCCCTTCCAACTCATACTTACCTGGCAGGGGAGATACCATGATCACGAAGGTGGTTCTCCCAGGGCGAGGCTCAACCATTGCACTCCGGCTGTGCTGACCCCTGCGATTTCCCCAAATGCGGGAAACTCGACTGCATAATTTGTGGTAGTGGGGGACTGCGTTCGCGCTCTCCCCTGATTCTTTCTGGTCAATGATAGTTCAGCTAAAAGCTTTGTCTGACGACACACACCGGGTGGGCTGCTCTTTCAGCTCCTGCTCCCTTCTCTCTAGCCTCTTTGCACCTGCATTGCATCCCTTGCCAAATGGCTTCTTCCGTGCATGACTTCACTCCCCATTTCTGCAGAAAAAAAAAAAAAACTACAACACTCCTGCTCCACTCTTTACACAGATGTGCATTGCTCTGTGGCCTAGCTCTGACAGATACCCAGAAAGCTCCCATAACGTGGACAAAGCGTGGCCCCAACCGGGGAGCACTAGCCGGTCCCTTCCAACTCATACTTACCTGGCAGGGGAGATACCATGATCACGAAGGTGGTTCTCCCAGGGCGAGGCTCAACCATTGCACTCCGGCTGTGCTGACCCCTGCGATTTCCCCAAATGCGGGAAACTCGACTGCATAATTTGTGTAGTGGGGGACTGCGTTCGCGCTCTCCCCTGATTCTTTCTGGTCAATGATAGTTCAGCTAAAAGCTTTGTCTGACGACACACCGGGTGGGCTGCTCTTTCAGCTCCTCCTCCCTTCTCTCTAGCCTCTTTGCACCTGCATTGCATCCCTTGCCAAATGGCTTCTTCCGTGCATGACTTCACTCCCCATTTCTGCTACAGGACAATCGCCAACTCTGTAGGAACAGCCCCCTCCCGCTGCGCCATATTCCTATGCTTCCTTTCGTGGCAGGAAGCTTGCGCTGCTGCTGGATGCTTAAGGGCCGCCTCCTATGCAAATACATGCGCTGACGCAGTTTACACTGGGACTATTTCGCAACTCCTTTGCGTCTCTCCAGACATTGGGGGGGGAGAAGAAGAGAAAAAAAAAAAAAAAACTACAACACTCCTGCTCCACTCTTTACACAGATGTGCATTGCTCTGTGGCCTAGCTCTGACAGATACCCAGAAGCTCCCATAACGTGGACAAAGCGTGGCCCCAACCGGGGAGCACTAGCCGGTCCCTTCCAACTCATACTTACCTGGCAGGGGAGATACCATGATCACGAAGGTGGTTCTCCCAGGGCGAGGCTCAACCATTGCACTCCGGCTGTGCTGACCCCTGCGATTTCCCCAAAATGCGGGAAACTCGACTGCATAATTTGTGGTAGTGGGGGACTGCGTTCGCGCTCTCCCCTGATTCTTTCTGGTCAATGATAGTTCAGCTAAAAGCTTTGTCTGACGACACACCGGGTGGGCTGCTCTTTCAGCTCCTGCTCCCTTCTCTCTAGCCTCTTTGCACCTGCATTGCATCCCTTGCCAAATGGCTTCTTCCGTGCATGACTTCACTCCCCATTTCTGCTACAGGACAATCGCCAACTCTGTAGGAACAGCCCCCTCCCGCTGCGCCATATTCCTATGCTTCCTTTCGGCAGGAAGCTTTGCGCTGCTGCTGGATGCTTAAGGGCCGCCTCCTATGCAAATACATGCGCTGACGCAGTTTACACTGGGACTATTTCGCAACTCCTTTGCGCGTCTCTCCAGACATTGGGGGGGAGAAGAAGAGAAGAAAAAAAAAAAAAAAAAAAAACTACAACACTCCTGCTCCACTCTTTACACAGATGTGCATTGCTCTGTGGCCTAGCTCTGACAGATACCCAGAAAGCTCCCATAACGTGGACAAAGCGTGGCCCCAACCGGGGAGCACTAGCCGGTCCCTTCCAACTCATACTTACCTGGCAGGGGAGATACCATGATCACGAAGGTGGTTCTCCCAGGGCGAGGCTCAACCATTGCACTCCGGCTGTGCTGACCCCTGCGATTTCCCCAAATGCGGGAAACTCGACTGCATAATTTGTGGTAGTGGGGGACTGCGTTCGCGCTCTCCCCTGATTCTTTCTGGTCAATGATAGTTCAGCTAAAAGCTTTGTCTGACGACACACCGGGTGGGCTGCTCTTTCAGCTCCTGCTCCCTTCTCTCTAGCCTCTTTGCACCTGCATTGCATCCCTTGCCAAATGCTTCTTCCGTGCATGACTTCACTCCCCATTTCTGCTACAGGACAATCGCCAACTCTGTAGGTAGGAACAGCCCCCTCCCCGCTGCGCCATATTCCTATGCTTCCTTTCGTGGCAGGAAGCTTGCGCTGCTGCTGGATGCTTAAGGGCCGCCTCCTATGCAAAAATACATGCGCTGACGCAGTTTACACTGGGACTATTTCGCAACTCCTTTGCGTCTCTCCAGACATGGGGGGGGGAAGAAGAAGAGAAAAAAAAAAAAAAAAAACTACAACACTCCTGCTCCACTCTTTACACAGATGTGCATTGCTCTGTGGCCTAGCTCTGACAGATACCCAGAAAGCTCCCATAACGTGGACAAAGCGTGGCCCCAACCGGGGAGCACTAGCCGGTCCCTTCCAACTCATACTTACCTGGCAGGGGAGATACCATGATCACGAAGGTGGTTCTCCCAGGGCGAGGCTCAACCATTGCACTCCGGCTGTGCTGACCCCTGATTTCCCCAAATGCGGGAAACTCGACTGCATAATTTGTGGTAGTGGGGGACTGCGTTCGCGCTCTCCCCTGATTCTTTCTGGTCAATGATAGTTCAGCTAAAAGCTTTGTCTGACGACACACCGGGGTGGGCTGCTCTTTCAGCTCCTGCTCCCTTCTCTCTAGCCTCTTTGCACCTGCATTGCATCCCTTGCCAAATGGCTTCTTCCGTGCATGACTTCACTCCCCATTTCTGCTACAGGACAATCGCCAACTCTGTAGGAACCCCCCCTCCCGCTGCGCCATATTCCTATGCTTCCTTTCGTGGCAGGAAGCTTGCGCTGCTGCTGGATGCTTAAGGGCCGCCTCCTATGCAAATACATGCGCTGACGCAGTTTACACTGGGACTATTTCGCAACTCCTTTGCGTCTCTCCAGACATTGGGGGGGGAGAAGAAGAGAAAAAAAAAAAAAAAACTACAACACTCCTGCTCCACTCTTTACACAGATGTGCATTGCTCTGTGGCCTAGCTCTGACAGATACCCAGAAAGCTCCCATAACGTGGACAAAGCGTGGCCCCAACCGGGGAGCACTAGCCGGTCCCTTCCAACTCATACTTACCTGGCAGGGGGGAGATACCATGATCACGAAGGTGGTTCTCCCAGGGCGAGGCTCAACCATTGCACTCCGGCTGTGCTGACCCCTGCGATTTCCCCAAATGCGGGAAACTCGACTGCATAATTTGTGGTAGTGGGGGACTGCGTTCGCGCTCTCCCCTGATTCTTTCTGGTCAATGATAGTTCAGCTAAAAGCTTTGTCTGACGACACACCGGGGTGGGCTGCTCTTTCAGCTCCTGCTCCCTTCTCTCTAGCCTCTTTGCACCTGCATTGCATCCCTTGCCAAATGGCTTCTTCCGTGCATGACTTCACTCCCCATTTCTGCTACAGGACAATCGCCAACTCTGTAGGAACAGCCCCCTCCCGCTGCGCCATTCCTATGCTTCCTTTCGTGGCAGGAAGCTTGCGCTGCTGCTGGATGCTTAAGGGCCGCCTCCTATGCAAATACATGCGCTGACGCAGTTTACACTGGGACTATTTCGCAACTCCTTTGCGTCTCTCCAGACATTGGGGGGGAGAGAGAAGAAGAAAAAAAAAAAAAAAAACTACAACACTCCTGCTCCACTCTTTACACAGATGTGCATTGCTCTGTGGCCTAGCTCTGACAGATACCCAGAAAGCTCCCATAACGTGGACAAAGCGTGGCCCCCAACCGGGGAGCACTAGCCGGTCCCTTCCAACTCATACTTACCTGGCAGGGGGGAGATACCATGATCACGAAGGTGGTTCTCCCAGGGCGAGGCTCAACCATTGCACTCCGGCTGTGCTGACCCCTGCGATTTCCCCAAATGCGGGAAACTCGACTGCATATTTTTGTGGTAGTGGGGGACTGCGTTCGCGCTCTCCCCTGATTCTTTCTGGCAATGATAGTTCAGCTAAAAGCTTTGTCTGACGACACACGGGTGGGCTGCTCTTTCAGCTCCTGCTCCCTTCTCTCTAGCCTCTTTGCACCTGCATTGCATCCCTTGCCAAATGGCTTCTTCCGTGCATGACTTCACTCCCCATTTCTGCTACAGGACAATCGCCAACTCTGTAGGAACAGCCCCCTCCCGCTGCGCCATATTCCTATGCTTCCTTTCGTGGCAGGAAGCTTGCGCTGCTGCTGGATGCTTAAGGGCCGCCTCCTATGCAAATACATGCGCTGACGCAGTTTACACTGGGACTATTTCGCAACTCCTTTGCGTCTCTCCAGACATTGGGGGGGGAGAAGAAGAGAAAAAAAAAAAAAAAAAACTACAACACTCCTGCTCCACTCTTTACACAGATGTGCATTGCTCTGTGGGCCTAGCTCTGACAGATACCCAGAAAGCTCCCATAACGTGGACAAAGCGTGGCCCCAACCCGGGGGAGCACTAGCCGGTCCCTTCCAACTCATACTTACCTGGCAGGGGAGATACCATGATCACGAAGGTGGTTCTCCCAGGGCGAGGCTCAACCATTGCACTCCGGCTGTGCTGACCCCTGCGATTTCCCCAAATGCGGGAAACTCGACTGCATAATTTGTGGTAGTGGGGGACTGCGTTCGCGCTCTCCCCTGATTCTTTCTGGTCAATGATAGTTCAGCTAAAAGCTTTGTCTGACGACACACCGGGTGGGCTGCTCTTTCAGCTCCTGCTCCCTTCTCTCTAGCCTCTTTGCACCTGCATTGCATCCCTTGCCAAATGGCTTCTTCCGTGCATGACTTCACTCCCCATTTCTGCTACAGGACAATCGCCAACTCTGTAGGAACAGCCCCCTCCCGCTGCGCCATATTCCTATGCTTCCTTTCGTGGCAGGAAGCTTGCGCTGCTGCTGGATGCTTAAGGGCCGCCTCCTATGCAAATACATGCGCGACGCAGTTTACACTGGGACTATTTCGCAACTCCTTTGCGTCTCTCCAGACATTGGGGGGGAGAAGAAGAGAAAAAAAAAAAAAAAAAAAAACTACAACACTCCTGCTCCACTCTTTACACAGATGTGCATTGCTCTGTGGCCTAGCTCTGACAGATACCCAGAAAGCTCCCATAAACGGGACAAAGCGTGGCCCCAACCGGGGAGCACTAGCCGGTCCCTTCCAACTCATACTTACCTGGCAGGGGAGATACCATGATCACGAAGGTGGTTCTCCCAGGGCGAGGCTCAACCATTGCACTCCGGCTGTGCTGACCCCTGCGATTTCCCCAAATGGGAAACTCGACTGCATAATTTGTGGTAGTGGGGGACTGCGTTCGCGCTCTCCCCTGATTCTTTCTGGTCAATGATAGTTCAGCTAAAAGCTTTGTCTGACGACACACCGGGTGGGCTGCTCTTTCAGCTCCTGCTCCCTTCTCTCTAGCCTCTTTGCACCTGCATTGCATCCCTTGCCAAATGGCTTCTTCCGTGCATGACTTCACTCCCCATTTCTGCTACAGGACAATCGCCAACTCTGTAGGAACAGCCCCCTCCCGCTGCGCCATATTCCTATGCTTCCTTTCGTGGCAGGAAGCTTGCGCTGCTGCTGGATGCTTAAGGGCCGCCTCCTATGCAAATACATGCGCTGACGCAGTTTACACTGGGACTATTTCGCAACTCCTTTGCGTCTCTCCAGACATTGGGGGGGGGGAGAAGAAAGAAAAAAAAAAAAAAAAAAACTACAACACTCCTGCTCCACTCTTTACACAGATGTGCATTGCTCTGTGGCCTAGCTCTGACAGATACCCAGAAAGCTCCCATAACGTGGACAAAGCGTGGCCCCAACCGGGGAGCACTAGCCGGTCCCTTCCAACTCATACTTACCTGGCAGGGGAGATACCATGATCACGAAGGTGGTTCTCCCAGGGCGAGGCTCAACCATTGCATTGCACTCCGGCTGTGCTGACCCCTGCGATTTCCCCAAATGCGGGAAACTCGACTGCATAATTTGTGGTAGTGGGGGACTGCGTTCGCGCTCTCCCCTGATTCTTTCTGGTCAATGATAGTTCAGCTAAAAGCTTTGTCTGACGACACACCGGGTGGGCTGCTCTTTCAGCTCCTGCTCCCTTCTCTCTAGCCTCTTTGCACCTGCATTGCATCCCTTGCCAAATGGCTTCTTCCGTGCATGACTTCACTCCCCATTTCTGCTACAGGACAATCGCCAACTCTGTAGGAACAGCCCCCTCCCGCTGCGCCATATTCCTATGCTTCCTTTCGTGGCAGGAAGCTTGCGCTGCTGCTGGATGCTTAAGGGCCGCCTCCTATGCAAATACATGCGCTGACGCAGTTTACACTGGGACTATTTCGCAACTCCTTTGCGTCTCTCCAGACATTGGGGGGGGAGAAGAAGAGAAGAAAAAAAAAAAAAACTACAACACTCCTGCTCCACTCTTTACACAGATGTGCATTGCTCTGTGGCCTAGCTCTGACAGATACCCAGAAAGCTCCCATAACGTGGACAAAGCGTGGCCCCAACCGGGGAGCACTAGCCGGTCCCTTCCAACTCATACTTACCTGGCAGGGGAGATACCATGATCACGAAGGTGGTTCTCCCAGGGCGAGGCTCAACCATTGCACTCCGGCTGTGCTGACCCCTGCGATTTCCCCAAATGCGGGAAACTCGACTGCATAATTTGTGGTAGTGGGGGACTGCGTTCGCGCTCTCCCCTGATTCTTTCTGGTCAATGATAGTTCAGCTAAAAGCTTTGTCTGACGACACACCGGGTGGGCTGCTCTTTCAGCTCCTGCTCCCTTCTCTCTAGCCTCTTTGCACCTGCATTGCATCCCTTGCCAAATGGCTTCTTCCGTGCATGACTTCACTCCCCATTTCTGCTACAGGACAATCGCCAACTCTGTAGGAACAGCCCCCTCCCGCTGCGCCATATTCCTATGCTTCCTTTCGTGGCAGGAAGCTTGCGCTGCTGCTGGATGCTTAAGGGCCGCCTCCTATGCAAATACATGCGCTGACGCAGTTTACACTGGGACTATTTCGCAACTCCTTTGCGTCTCTCCAGACATGGGGGGGGGGGAGAAGAAGAGAAGAAAAAAAAAAAAAAAACTACAACACTCCTGCTCCACTCTTTACACAGATGTGCATTGCTCTGTGGCCTAGCTCTGACAGATACCCAGAAAGCTCCCATAACGTGGACAAAGCGTGGCCCCAACCGGGGAGCACTAGCCGGTCCCTTCCAACTCATACTTACCTGGCAGGGGAGATACCATGATCACGAAGGTGGTTCTCCCAGGGCGAGGCTCAACCATTGCACTCCGGCTGTGCTGACCCCTGCGATTTCCCCAAATGCGGGAAACTCGACTGCATAATTTGTGGTAGTGGGGGACTGCGTTCGCGCTCTCCCCTGATTCTTTCTGGTCAATGATAGTTCAGCTAAAAGCTTTGTCTGACGACGACACACCGGGTGGGCTGCTCTTTCAGCTCCTGCTCCCTTCTCTCTAGCCTCTTTGCACCTGCATTGCATCCCTTGCCAAATGGCTTCTTCCGTGCATGACTTCACTCCCCATTTCTGCTACAGGACAATCGCCAACTCTGTAGGAACAGCCCCCCCCTCCCGCTGCGCCATATTCCTATGCTTCCTTTCGTGGCAGGAAGCTTGCGCTGCTGCTGGATGCTTAAGGGCCGCCGCCTCCTATGCAAATACATGCGCTGACGCAGTTTACACTGGGACTATTTCGCAACTCCTTTGCGTCTCTCCAGACATTGGGGGGGAGAAGAAGAGAAGAAAAAAAAAAAAAACTACAACACTCCTGCTCCACTCTTTACACAGATGTGCATTGCTCTGTGGCCTAGCTCTGACAGATACCCAGAAAGCTCCCATAACGTGGACAAAGCGCGTGGCCCCCAACCGGGGAGCACTAGCCGGTCCCTTCCAACTCATACTTACCTGGCAGGGGAGATACCATGATCAAGGTGGTTCTCCCAGGGCGAGGCTCTCAACCATTGCACTCCGGCTGTGCTGACCCCTGCGATTTCCCCAAATGCGGGAAACTCGACTGCATAATTTGTGGTAGTGGGGGACTGCGTTCGCGCTCTCCCCTGATTCTTTCTGGTCAATGATAGTTCAGCTAAAAGCTTTGTCTGACGACACACCGGGTGGGCTGCTCTTTCAGCTCCTGCTCCCTTCTCTCTAGCCTCTTTGCACCTGCATTGCATCCCTTGCCAAATGGCTTCTTCCGTGCATGACTTCACTCCCCATTTCTGCTACAGGACAATCGCCAACTCTGTAGGAACAGCCCCCCTCCCGCTGCGCCATATTCCTATGCTTCCTTTCGTGGCAGGAAGCTTGCGCTGCTGCTGGATGCTTAAGGGCCGCCTCCTATCAAATACATGCGCTGACGCAGTTTACACTGGGGACTATTTCGCAACTCCTTTGCGTCTCTCCAGACATTGGGGGGGAGAAGAAGAGAAAAAAAAAAAAAAAAACTACAACACTCCTGCTCCACTCTTTACACAGATGTGCATTGCTCTGTGGCCTAGCTCTGACAGATACCCAGAAAGCTCCCATAACGTGGACAACATATGATGCAGGCAAAGCATATACATTGATTGGGTGAAAAGTCCACTGGGTTTCTGCGTGTTCGTCCATCCGTGTTGATATCTTCCAATCATTGTCCCCAAAGAGACTCATTCCCTTTTATGGGGGTTGTTTACATTAAAAGATACTTTTCTCCTAATGAGTCACCAAGGGCGAGACTCCGGATGAAGGCGCCATCTTAATTATCATCATTGTTCTGTCAACCTATATCTGATTGTTTACTTAAGAGAGTAAGGAATTTAAAGGGCAAGAAACAGACAGTAGCAAGGCTATAAAATTGTCATTTTACTGATCATCTAATAAAACGTGGACTGTCTATCACAATCCACTACAATCCCCCCTTAAAATGGCTATTTTATTCCTGACTGTCCCTATGTCCTCTGATGTCCTAACTGCCTGGTGGCCCTCCCTCTGGAACTCTTTTAAGACGCATATAGAGCCCCTGAGTGGCTAATCCATCCCTAGAGTCTCGATACGTCCTGAGAAGGCCACAGTCAGGCACTGTCTTTCCCTGCTTATAGTTGTCTGTTAGGGGGGGGGGAAATTTGTAGCATTCCCCTTTTTTTTTTTATAAGCCTGAAATATGATGATCAGGGGCCATAGTCTGTAAGGGAGTATAGGATTCCCTTTTTCTTCACGGGGGAGTTCAACATTGTTATAGTTCAGGAATGTAGGGGAGATCTCGTTCACAGCTTTCCCTATTAGCCTCTTAATGCAAGGGATCACACAGCAGGCGACTATTGCCATTAGAATGATAATACCCAGGATAACCATCCCTGCGTGGGTGAGGGCTTTCTGCCAGCCACTCAGCCATCCAAACCACTGATCCCAGGGATGTGTAATACCTGAGTTTTCCTTAAGCTCATTTGACAGGTCCTCCAACCTCTTGATGGCCAGTGTCACCTTCCCATTTGGGCCTGTGTTATCTGGGATATACGTACAGCAGGTCATGGTCTTTGGTATCATTTTACAGGCCCCCCCCTTTTTCAGCTAATAACATATCGAGTGTCATACGATTTTGAAAGACCATGTTAGAAGTAGCCTCCAACTGCTCTGCTATCCCCTTTAAGGCATCTCGTGTGTAGTTTACAAACCGTTGTTGATTATAGTAGATGTAGTTTATCCAATCTACATTCTTGTTCTCAGTGATGAAGAGGAATAGGGATTCAAATCCCGCGGCCACCTGGTCTCTGGCCTTGAATTCATCGGGTACCCCCCTTGGGACTCCTATCGCATCTATATAGACATGGGGGTCAAAACTCCCTTGTGGGGCACTTCGTTTGTGCTTGGTTGCATGGGGGGGGGGGGGGGATGGGCGGCATGGGCGGCACCTTAAGTAATGGATCTGAGAAGATGTGCAATGGCATTATGGCATGGAGGCGTGGGGATTGGGAGAAGGGAGAGAATGATTAAGGGGGGCCAACCACTCTTTTGAAAGGTATATATCTTTCAGTTGGAACTCACAATGGTGGATTGTGCCACCTCTGGGGTATAACACCCCTAGAAGGTAAGTTCCCTGATCTCCGGATTCTCTATGGTCAGAGTAAGGGGGATGGCTACAGTGAATTGCTTGTTCATTTTTGTGGATCACCTATCTACCTTAGGGGTGGTAAGTGAGTGTCATTCGGGAAATTAGAGATTTTCCATACCGGTCTTTCCGCTCTACTGCACTTTGTGGCTTATACCCCCAAACCGGTCTCGTGTTCCATCCCACTGATCCCCAGTAGCCACAATCTGCTCCCCAATAATTATCTGTAACACATATATATATATATTGTGGAGGCAATGGGGACAGGTGTGTTCTTGCACAGGCTATGATTGAAGAAAAATGTTGCTACTTGTGTGTTGGATGAGTTATACCAAAACTGGGTGGAGTCACCCTTGTGAGTGATGGCCACCTGTTGGCCCCTCCCATTTCCACCAAAAAAGGATATGCAACACAATCATTGTGGTGTGGGTGACACGGACAGGGCCTCGTCCTCTGGAGCTGGAACCTTCTTGCAATGTGAGGCGTGTATCCAGGTGGACTTTCCCTCCAACTTCACTGAAGTGGCAGTCAACAGGAGCACCTGGAAAGGACCGTCATATCTGGGTTCCAATGTATGTTTTCGCAGAAACTTTTTGACCAAGACCCAGTCTCCAGGTTGTAAAGTGTGTGTTCCTATGTCCGCCTCAGGATCTGGAATGGAGGAGAATACTTGCACATGGATATTAGTCAACACACACGTGTCAAAGATATCACATACTTTGTCAATGAGTCAAACTGCAACTGTATTGCTGAGGATAGTAGGTACCCAGTCTAGGGGCGGACCCAAACAAAATCTCATAGGGAGACAACCCATGACTCCCCTTGGTGTGTATCTAACGCTGAAAAGAGCAATAGGCAAGGCAGATAGCTGTCCGGCCATCCCATGCCTACCTCTTGGGCCATTTTTAACATTCTTGACTTCAGGACCCCATTTAGGCGCTCTACCTTCCCACTACTCTGGGGATGATAGGGTGTGTGTGAAACGCAAGTGTGACCCCCAGAGCCGACCAGATCTCTTTTGTAACATTGGCAGTAAAAGCCGGTCCCTGATCACTTTCAACCACCTCGGGCACTCCGTATCTGCAGACTATCTCCGTGAGCAGCTTCTTGGCAGTGGTTCTTGCCGTCTGGTTGGTTACTGCGAATGCCTCTGGCCATCCTGAGAACATATCCACCACCACTAGGGCATATTCAAATCGTCCACTTTTTGGCATCTGGATATGATCTATCTGGATCCTCTGAAATGGATATAGTGCCCTGGCCAGATGCTTGCTTGGAGGTTTCTCAGGTCTTCCAGGATTGCACTTGGCACATACAACACAAGACTTACAGAATCTGTCTGTGTAAGCCGTAATTCCGGGTGCCACATAGTATTTACTGATCAAAGAGTTCATTAGCATCTTGGACAGGTGTGACGCTCCATGTGCCCACTGCACTGTTGCCGGATATAAGGATCTGGGAAGCAAAACCTTCTTCCCCACCACCCACAATCCTTTGTCCTCAACTGCTCCTTTCTGCATCCATTCCTTCCTTTCTTCTTCTGAAGCATTATCCTGGGCTTCCTGGAGTTGGTTGTCCTTGGGCTGATGAATTAGCACAGGCATCACCTCACTGCACATCTTTTCATCCTCTTCCTGCTCCCTGACCGCAGCTTGCTTAGCAGCCATGTCTGCCAGATGATTTCCTTTTGCTTCCATAGTGGTCAATTTACCGTGGGCCTTCACCTTCAGTATGGCCACTTGGGCTGGTAGTAAAAGTGCTTCCATAAGGTGGTTGATCGCCTTTCCATGCTTTACAGGAGTCCCAGCTGCCGTGAGAAAGCCCCTCATTTTCCAGATTAGGGCCAAAATCAAGTGCAACCCCCAGTGCATATCTGGAGTCCGTGTAAATGTTAGCTGTCTTTCCTTTTGTTAATTCACAGGCTTTGGTGAGGGCCCTTAGTTCAGCCTCTTGTGCAGACATAAAAGGTGGAAGAGGTCTAGCTTGCAGTACCATTGTGTCGGTAGTCACAGCATATCCAGTGTGGTAGGTGCCAGCATTATCTGCAAAGCGGGATCCATCCACAAAAAGTATTAAGTCAGGATTTGATAGGGGCGTATCATGGACTGTTGGTAGGTGTGTAGTTTCTGCCTGCATAAGTTCCAAACAGTCATGTACCACATCCTCTGGTGCCACGTCTTTGGTGTCTTCTTCTGCTTCGTCTACCCCCCCCTGGAAGAGGGAGAAGAGTTGCAGGGTTTATCTGGGTGCATCTGACCAGGGTGACATGATCAGGTAAAAGAAGGGAGCCTTGCAGTCGCAGATGCCTGGCGGCAGATAGATGTTTTGGTGGGGTTTGGTTCAGTATTGCGGTAATGTCATGGGGGGCCAGAAGTGTGAGTGGATGTCCTAAGACCAAATCTGCCGTTTTATCCAGAGAAGATGAGCAGCAAAAACAGCCCTCAGACAGGAGGGACCACCTCGTGCAACCGGGTCTAGCCTGCAGGAGTAATAACCCAGAGGCCGGAGGCGACCCCCATGGCGTTGTGCCAGAACTCCTGTTGCATGACCCTGTCTCTCAGCCACAAAAAGCTTGAAGGGCTCATCATAATCTGGTAGACCTAATGCAGGTGCAGTGGAGATGGCTTTTTTCAGGCGATGGAAATCAAGTACAGCTTCTTCTGTCAGGGAAAAGGGTTCAGATTTCAGGGCATCATAAAGGGACTGCATCAAGACGGAAGCTTCTGGGATCCAGGAACGACAATAGGAAACCAACCCTAGAAAAGCATGCAGGGTTTTTGGTCCCTGAGGTATTGGGACATTCTGGATAGCCCGTACTCTATCCGGTGTGAGGTGACGAGTGGCTTGGGAAATGCAATGTCCCAAGAAAATGACAGAAGTTTGGCACCACTGTAACTTGTCCTTAGAAACCTTGCAGCCCTGTTCAGCCAAGTGGTGGAGGAGGCTCAGAGAGGCGATTTTTCCTTCAGAATGGTTGGTGGCACATAGGAGCAAGTCATCCACATATTGGAGCACTATGACTTCCGGGTGTGACTGTAGCCAGGTGCTGAGGATAGTAGTTGTCATGGCCTTTGTAAACTGGCTTGGCGAATCTTGGGCCCCTTGGGGCATACCTCTCCAGGTATACTGTCGGCCAGCATGGGTAAAGGCGAAGAGAGGGGTCCAGCGGAACACTGAAGAAGGCATTTGCAAAGTCAATAACTGTGTACACTTGGGCTGTGGGAGGTACCCCTGCAAGCAGGGTGTGGGGGTTTGGTACAATGGGGGTTTCCAAAATAGTTGCCTCATTGACTGCTCTCAGATCTTGAACCATGCGATATTTGGTGGGCTCACCTTTTGGAGTTCTTTTCTTCACTGGGAAAAGGGGTGTATTGCATGGGGACACACAGGGAATTAATGCCCCATTTTCCAGAAGTATATTGACTTGTTTGGAGATGGCGTCCATCTGGGCTTGCTTCAGAGGATATTGAGGCTTCCGTGGCAATGGTGCTCCAGGCTTAAGCTGGACTAACACTGGAGCAACTTTCAGATGGCCAATATCCTCAGGGCCGGTGGACCAAAGAGTGAGTGGCAGCTCCTGTAAGGCCTGTTCTACATGGTCTGGCAAGGGGTGGCCTGAAACTTCCTGTAGAGACATCATCAGTGGTAATGAACATAGAGCCGAGGTGTCTTCCTCTCCCAAGGGGGTGGAGAGCTGAATGGTGCCATCTGGTTGGTAGGATATAGTTGCTTGCAACCTGGACAAGACATCAGCTCCCAGCAGATTCACGGGCAAGTATTTGACACCACAAAACGAGACAGGATTGGGATTGGGTAAGGTGCCGATATGTAGAGGTTTTGTAAGCCAACTGCGTTGTGGGCAGCCGTCTACTCCAACGCAGGAAACATCAATGTTTGAGAGGTATGTTTCATTGGGTAAATCTTCTCTCCGCAAAACGCTTCTGGCTGCACCTGTGTCCACTAAGAATTGTGTGTAGGATGTCCCTCGATGGGGACAGTGACCTTTGCTAGGGGCCCACTAGCACAATATCCGTGAGAAGAAACTGTCATAAGGGGAGTGGACACAGGTTTGCCCCTGTCCTATTGGAGAAGGTTTAGATGTTCTTGGGTAGGACCTGTGCGTGGGGGTCCTGGAAGCGGTGGAGGTGGTGGCATTGCAGACTCTTCCCACCCTGAGTTGTAGTCATTGGGTCGTCGTGAACGTCTGGGAGCTCTGCATTCCCTTCTGAAATGTCCTGGTTTTCCACAGTTGAAGCAGATAAGTGGGTTTCTTCTGGAGACCTGCTCTCCAGCCGACAACATGAGTGGTGCCGGCTTCCGGGCCACCTGGGCGGTCTCTAGACCTTTTGCCACCAATAGCAGTATATCCAGGTGGAGGGTACGGTACTCTGGACGGGCAGTGATCAAACCCTTGCGAACAGACTCCTTTAGTCCTGATACAAATGCAGAGGCCAGCATTTGAGTATGTACCTTGTTATGGACACTGAATCCCAGGTCTGTAAACACCTGTGTTAGTCTGGTATGGAACTTTTTTCCACCGACTCAGTCTTGTCTTGGGTAATGTCCTGCAATGTGGTTGCCTGGTCCGCCAGTCTCTCTCTGGCCCACTGCTGCAACTGGTCACAGAAAGAAATTCCCGAGGCATAAGTGGTGTCCTCATTTGGCTTTACTCTGGTGAGATCCTTTTCCATTATAGGCCAATATGCATCCCCAGCCTTGATCTCACACAGACTGACCAAATCCCTCCAGGCTGTGTGGAATAGGTCTTGTGGATCTGGCTATGCGCCGGTAAAAAGGCATCGGGTGTTTCTCCGGGTCCGGGAGAGTTGTGACTAGTGCGGAGGCTTGGGATGGAGTGAAGGCCACATACATGATAGGAGCATCAGGTAGGTTGGGCACCGGGCGGGGATGGTCTCCTTCAGATCCTTGGGGGCGATAGACAGGATTGTGGTAAGTGGAAGAAAAGGGATGAGGTGCTGAGTCTGCTTCCATTCCAGACTCATACATAGATAATTTTTGACGTTGGGGTTGTGTGGTTGGGGGAAGTTGAACGAGTGGTTTGCTTTCTGGACCATGGCCTTCTGAGAACGGATCATTCTGTTGGGAACGAATGGAAACAGCATCATCCTCTCGGGTACCCTGGCGGACTGCCGCAGCCACTGTCTTTTCTTGAGCCCATCCTCTTCTGTCTGGCAGAGAGGTAGGGGTTACCACATCTGTAAAATTCCAGCCCTGCCATTCTGTGGGTGTCTTCAGTTCAACTTGGTCTGAAGCCTCTGTTTGTTTTGGTGGTGGTGGTACTACAGGCATCAGGGGTGTGTGGAGGGCCGAAGGTGGTTGGGAGCCAGAGACAGTAAGCACTGGGCACAAGGTGTGTATGGTGTATCGGTGTACTAAGCCCAGAGTCAACATGGCTTCCGGTGGCCTCACTGGGCGCCGCCATCTTTGAAGAGGGCGGAAGCGGAAGGGGCGGGGCCGGAGGCGGAAATGGAGGTGACTGAGTTGGAAGCATTGGATGTTGCATAGTCAGCTTCCGGTCACATCCCTTGCAAATCTCCTCCCACCCCGGATTCTTAACTGAACACCCCTTTACATATCCGGAGGTTCTGACTACACGGTATGCAAAAATCTGGGCTCTCGGGGTGGGGCCTTCCTGTATTTCCACATGCCTCGCACCTCCAGGACGGGCCATCATCATAGGGGGGCGCGCCTTGCTGGGCGCATCTCCTTTCCTGTAATATACATATACAACTCCCCTGTCCTGATCCAGTTTTTGCTCCACCCACCCCTCCTGATGTAGGGTGCGGGCCACATTAAACCAAGTTTCTGCTGTCTTTAACATGTTATATTTCAGTAGAAGCCCTTTCTTCTCTTTACACAGCTTTCTCCAGTCCTCCGCCTGCAACCTCCCACCGTTCTTACATGTTCCACCCAGCTTGTTTAACTGTTTTAACTTTTTTACATACTCTGGTCCCCTCTCTCTCCTCCACCAGTTCACAAGCAAACGAACTGTTCTCTGGCTTTATAAGTTTCTGTCCCATTTTGTTTTACTTCCCTCCCGGGGACCCTAAGGTGGTCCCCAAAGCCGTCACTCTGTTCTGAAAGTGCTGTGCCGTGAGACAGTGGAACCCCACGCAGCACTTTGCCCCCCCCCCTTCTTCTCCTCCAGTAACTTCCCTATTTTTCAGCTACACTGAGAATAATGTACATTAACCCTGTAAACCAATATATCAGGATCTACGATTGTCACCGTACCACTACTTGTAGTACTTTCACGAATCCCCACTCTTTCGTGGTGTACACCAAACATTAATCCACATACACAGTGTGATCATGACATAGTATTTCAGACACGCCTGTCAGGAGTAAAATGTTTTTTTTTTTTTTTTTTTTTTAGTTTTCTTTTTCCCCCACAAGCCAATCCCTGGCTGTGGTTTTTTTCCCCCGTGTCGCCATTACTGCGACTACGAGTTTCCCCTCGACAGTCACCATCACCACGACTGCGAGTGCCCGGCACCCTCTCTCAAATCAGAGTGTATCCTGTCCACTCCTGACGAGGAATATTTTGCCGTAATTCTCTCCCCTCCCTCACAGGCGCATCAACAACAACCCAACCAATCACACTGGTACACACAGACAACACAAAAGACAAGACATATCACACTGGTAGATGACGTTACACTGACAGGTGGGTTCAAAGGAGCCCCGGGCAAGTATACCTGTCACTTTGCTGATCAACGGACAGCCAGACGGGTGAGTAGTCCCGCTGGGCAATTCCAGACTACGCAGGTAAGGAATTATTAGACATAAAAATTCACTTACCGCTTTTGGAGGTGATCAGTCTCCGCGTCTGGAATGCTCCACACGGTCCCCCTCATCCACTCTGGGTCGGGCTGATCCCGTGTTCAGAACCCGGGCCCCACGTTGGGCGCCAAATGTCTTGGACTCGGTCACTTACAGACCATTTACCGTGATCTACCAGTGAGCCAAATTAATATGAGAATACGTGCACGTGGAAGTAAGACACTGACACTTCGCAGTTTGCCAACTTCCTAAAATTCTGTTTTATTGAGGAACTAACAGTATCATTTATAGGGCATATGATGCAGGCAAAGCAAAACAGCCCCCTCCCGCTGCGCCATATTCCTATGCTTCCTTTCGTGGCAGGAAGCTTGCGCTGCTGATGGATGCTTAAGGGGCCGCCTCCTATGCAAATACATGCGCTGACGCAGTTTACACTGGGACTATTTCGCAACTCCTTTGCGTCTCTCCAGACATTGGGGGGGAGAAGAAGAGAAGAAAAAAAAAAAAAACTACAACACTCCTGCTCCACTCTTTACACAGATGTGCATTGCTCTGTGGCCTAGCTCTGACAGATACCCAGAAAGCTCCCATAACGTGGACAAAGCGCGGCCCCAACCGGGGAGCACTAGCCGGTCCCTTCCAACTCATACTTACCTGGCAGGGGAGATACCATGATCACGAAGGTGGTTCTCCCAGGGCGAGGCTCAACCATTGCACTCCGGCTGTGCTGACCCCTGCGATTTCCCCAAATGCGGGAAACTCGACTGCATAATTTGTGGTAGTGGGGGACTGCGTTCGCGCTCTCCCCTGATTCTTTCTGGTCAATGATAGTTCAGCTAAAAGCTTTGTCTGACGACACACCGGGTGGGCTGCTCTTTCAGCTCCTGCTCCCTTCTCTCTAGCCTCTTTGCACCTGCATTGCATCCCTTGCCAAATGGCTTCTTCCGTGCATGACTTCACTCCCCATTTCTGCTACAGGACAATCGCCAACTCTGTAGGAACAGCCCCCTCCCGCTGCGCCATATTCCTATGCTTCCTTTCGTGGCAGGAAGCTTGCGCTGCTGCTGGATGCTTAAGGGCCGCCTCCTATGCAAATACATGCGCTGACGCAGTTTACACTGGGACTATTTCGCAACTCCTTTGCGTCTCTCCAGACATTGGGGGGGGGAGAGAAGAAAAAAAAAAAAAAAAACTACAACACTCCTGCTCCACTCTTTACACAGATGTGCATTGCTCTGTGGCCTAGCTCTGACAGATACCCAGAAAGCTCCCATAACGTGGACAAAGCGCGGCCCCAACCGGGGAGCACTAGCCGGTCCCTTCCAACTCATACTTACCTGGCAGGGGAGATACCATGATCACGAAGGTGGTTCTCCCAGGGCGAGGCTCAACCATTGCACTCCGGCTGTGCTGACCCCTGCGATTTCCCCAAATGCGGGAAACTCGACTGCATAATTTGTGGTAGTGGGGGACTGCGTTCGCG
>CATNWA010000656.1:0-39086 GCA_951230385.1 Staurois parvus
CTTTTTTTTTTTTCCCCAAAACTACTACCCCTCTTCCCTCTTTCCATTCCGCCTCCTTCATGTGGAAAAGCAAAACACTTTATTCTTTTCCTGTCCTCATCCATCCTGTGTCTTCCTCTATTACAACCCTATCTATTCCTCATCCATGGTGTTCTCCAAACTCTATCTATAACCCTTCCTACCATCATGTCTATCAATTCTTTAATTTCCCCTCCAAACACCTCACTTTCTCAGCTAGAACCACTTAACTCTCTTCATAAATCACTACAAATCCATTAAACTGTGTTCATCAATTACCTTCCACCTTCTAATTTTTACCCTCTCCTTCCATCATGTCCACTTTTCCCCACTGTGGTCCTCCCAACACCTTTCATCTTTTCCACCCTCCCCTTTCAGTCTCATCATTCCATGGTGTTTTACTCCAACACCTCTCCTTAGAATCTTATATAACCGGGGACGTTTTTTTCAGTCTCATCATTCCATGGTTCCCTCTACCTCCTCATCACATAACCCTATTCCTTTCACCATGTCTTATTTTCCATAGTTATCTCCCAATTTTTGTGTGGTTCTTTTCTCTAACCCCTTTTTTTTCCATTCTTGTCTTATTTCATCATTATCTGTGTTTGGCATTTTTCAACACTGATTCATCTTTTTAACACCCCATCCTTCCTTCTCCATGTTCGATTAGGTCCCTCTTTGTTTTGTTCACATTTCCTCCCTTCTCCATAACCCCCTCTTTTTATCCTTCCTTTCCTCATCTTTCCTTGAAATTTGTCCTCCTCCACCACCTCATTTATTAACCCCCCTTCCCACTCTTGGTCTTTCATTCATTCCATTTTTTTCCTCATTTAACACCGATTATCTGTTTTTCTATTAATAATCTTCATTTCTTATCCTAATCTTCCATGGTTTTCGTCCATTCTCTCAAACATACAATGGTATTTCCAACCAACTCCCTACACTCATTTCCTCATCTATTTCCTTCCACCCACCTACTCATACTTACTACCCAAATTCCTCTCTCTTCATCATCTTTCCATATATTCCATGGTGTGCTCCCCCCAACACCTCCCCAACACTCCGAATCCCCCTCTCCTTTCCATCATCCTTCTACCATCACTATCCCTTTTATTATCTCCTACCTACATCCATCCTTAAACCCTCCCTTCTCCCATCATGCTCCTATCCAATCCATGGTTGTCCCCCAACACCTCCTCATCATAACCCTCTCCTTCCAAAATGTCTGGTTTCCCTTCATAATTCCACCTTCCTCCCAAACCTCCTGGTGTCTCCATAACCCTTCCCCCCATCATGTCCCATCATTCCCACTCCCAACACTCCTCATCTATAGAAACTCCCTCATCCTTGACATCATGTCCTCATCATTCTCTAATGGTGTCAATCCCACTACCTCTCATCTATAACCCCCCCCTTCCATCATGTCCTCATCATTCCATGGTGTCCTCCCAACATCCTCATCTATAACCCCTCTCCCTCCCATCATGTCCTCATCATTCCATGGTGTCCCTCCAACACTCCTCATCTATAACCCCCTCTCCTTCCATATGTCCTCATCATTCCATGGTGTCCTCCCAACACCTCCTCATCTATAACCCCCTCTCCTTCCATCATGTCCTCATCATTCCATGGTGTCCTCCCAACACCTCCTCATCTATAACCCCCTCTCCTTCCATCATGTCTCATCATTCCATGGTGTCCTCCAACACCTCCTCATCTATAACCCCCTCTCCTTCCATCATGTCCTCTTCATTCCATGGGTGTCCCTCCAACACCTCCTCATCTATAACCCCTCTCCTTCCCATTCATGTCCTCATCATTCCATGGTGTCCTCCCAACACCTCCTCATCTATAACCCCTCTCTCCCATCATGTCCTCATCATTCCATGGTGTCCTCCCAACACCTCCTCATCTATAACTCCCTCTCCTTCCATCATGTCCTCATCATTCCATGGTGTCCTCCCAACACCTCCTCATCTATAACCCCTCTCCTTCCATCATGTCCTCATCATTCCATGGTGTCCTCCAACACTCCTAATCTCATCTATAACCCCCTCTCCTCCATCATGTCCTCATCATTCCATGGTTTGTCCTCCCAACACCTCCTCATCTATAACCCCCCTTCCTCATCCATGGTCCTCATCATTCCATGGTGTCCCCTCCCAACACCTCCTCATCTATAACCCCTCTCCCTCCATCATGTCCTCATCATTCCATGGTGTCCTCCAACACTCCTCATCTATAAACCCCTCTCCTCCCATCTGTCCTTCATCATTCCATGGTGTCCCTCCCAACACTCCTCATCTTCATACAACCCTATCCTCTCCTTCCATCATGTCCTCATCATTCCATGGTGTCCCTCCAACACCTCCTCATCCATAACCCCCTCTCCTCCCATCATGTCCTCATCATTCCATGGTGTCCCCTCCAACACCTCCTCATCTATAACCCCTCTCCTCCATCATGTCCTCATCATTCCATGGTGTCCTCCAACACCTCCTCATCCAAAACCCCTCTCCTTCCATCATGTCCTCATCATTCCATGGTGTCCCTCCAACACCTCCTCATCTATAACCCCTCTCCCCTCTATGTCCTCATCTTCATGGTGTCCTCATGTCCTCTCATTCCATGGTGTCCTCCCAACACTCCTCATCCATAAACCCCCTCTCCTTCCATCATGTCCTCATCATTCCATGGTGTCCTCCCCAACACCTCCTCATCTATAACCCCCTCTCCTTCCATAATTGAGGTACTTTTTTCCTCATCATTCCATGGTGTCCTCCAACACCTCCTCATCCATAACCCCTCTCCTTTCATGTCACCTCATCATTCCATGGTGTCACTCCCATCCACACCTCCTCATCTATAACCCCCTCTCCTTCCATCATGTCCTCATCATTCCAGGGTGTCCTCCCTCCAACACCTCCTCATCCATAACCCCTCTCCTTCCATCATGTCCTCATCATTCCATGGTGTCCTCCCAACACCTCCTCATCTATAACCCCTCTCCTTCCATCATGTCCTCATCATTCCATGGTGTCCTCTCCAACACCTCCTCATCCATCAAACCCCCTGTCCTTCCATCATGTCCTCATCATTCCATGGTGTCCCTCCAACACCTCCTCCATCTATAACCCCCTCTCCTCCATCATGTCCTCATCATTCCATGGTGTCCTCCCAACACCTCCTCATCCCATAACCCCCTCTCCTTCCATCATGTCCTCATCATTCCATGGTGTCCTCCAACACCTCCTCATCTATAACCCCCTTCTCCTTCCATCATGTCCTCATCATTCCATGGTGTCCCCCAAAACCTCCAATCCCTCCTCCTCTCCTCTCCATATGTCCTCCTCATTCCATGGTGTCCTCCAACACCTCCTCATCTATAACCCCCTCTCCTTCCATCATGTCTCTCATCATTCCATGGTGTCCCTCCGAACACTCCTACTCCTAACTCCCCTGTCCTTCCATCATGTCACTCAATCAGATTCCATGGTGTCCCTCCAACAGTCTCCTCATCTATAACCCCTCTACTTCCATCATGTCCTCGGGATCCATTCCATGGTGTCCTCCACCACTCCTCCCCATAACCCTGTCTTCCAACTCATGTCCTCATCTCCAGGAGGGGTCTCCCTGTTGCCATGGTTCCTCTGCATTCCTCAGTCTAGTGTTATATTTTGAGGTATATTTGTATCCTCATCCATCCTCCTCTCCACCTGTCCATCCCAGTCACATCAATTTTCGTCACCCTCTCTTCCCAGCTCACCTTCTGCACTTGGTTCCGGCTGCCATTGAAATGAGAGATGATTCTGTCCACCGATGACCCAATGGCGATGAGGAGACCTGGTGGGGGAGGGTGGAGACATGTAATCAGGACAATTAGTAGAAGCCCCCGATACCCCCGACATGACATCTACTCAGGAAGTCTCTCGGTGTCTCCCAGCTCTACTGTGATATATGACAACCCTGGGAAGAGTCTGTCCCCTCCCTCCTTGTGTCATAGTCCCCTCCTCTTCTGGGCGTGTCTACTGTCGGTGCTGGCCCAGCTCCTCCACCCCTCCCCTACAATATACATGTTATAAGAAGACTGTCTGGTGTCGGTGTCATGGCCGCCCTGAGTGTCATGTGACAAGTCCGCTGCAGAAATTCTGAAAAGACGGCAATTTACTTTTCTTGTCATGTTGTAGGAAGTCTCCGCCCCCATCCGCCATCAGCGGCTCGCCTGCGCCACCTGCAGGAGGGAGAGGACGAAACGTGTTATTAATCAGTACAGAGTCCATCCCACCCAGGACTCCTATTATATCCCCTCCCACCCAGGACTCCTCCTCCTCTGTATATAAGTCAGCCTTTATCCATCCCACCCAGGACTCTCCCCCTCCTCTGTATATAAAGTCCGCCTTTATCCATCCCACCCAGGACTCCCCCCCCCCCCGACTCCTCTCTGTATATAAAGTCCGCCTTTATCCATCCCACCCAGGAAACTCCTCCCCCCCCTCCTCTGTATATAAAGTCCGCCTTTATCCATCCCACCCAGGACTCCTCCCCCCCCCCAGACTCCTCCTCCTCTGTATATAAAGTCCGCCTTTATCCATCCCACCCAGGACTCCTCCCCTTCCTCTGTATATAAAGTCCGCCTTTATCCATCCATCCCACCCTCTGTATATAAATCCTGGACACATCCTCCTCCACTTATAAAGTCCCTTTACCACCCCAGACTGCTCCCCATTCAAGACACGCCCTTCTCTGTATAAATAGATTCTCCGCCCCACCCCATCCTGAACACACCTCCTTCTCTATATATAAAGTCCCTTTACCACCTGGACTCCTCCCCACTCTGGACACGCCCCCTTCTCTGTATATTTAGTCTTTTCAATTCCAGACTCCTCCCCCATCCTGGACACGCCTCTTTTTGTATATAGCGCTCCTCTCTGACCCCAGACTCCTCCTTATCTTGGACACGCCTCCTCCTATGTATATAGATAGGGATGAGATCACTATATAGAGAGGGGGCGGGGCAACCAGAATTCTTTGCCCTGGTGTTGTGGGAAGGAAATCCCAACTTATATAGAGGTATGGGGAGGGGTGGTATATAGAGGTATAATATGGGGGAGGGGTGGTATATAGAGGTATAATATGGGGGAGGGGTGGTATATAGAGGTATAATATGGGGGAGGGGTGGTATATAGAGGTATAATATGGGGGAGGGGTGGTATATAGAGGTATGGGGGGGTATAATATGGGGGAGGGGTGGTATATAGAGGTATAATATGGGGGAGGGGGTGGTATATAGAGGTATAATATGGGGGAGGGGTGGTATATAGAGTATGGGGGGTATAATATGGGGGAGGGGTGGTATATAGAGGTATGGGGGGTATAATGGGGGAGGGGTGGTATATAGAGGTATGGGGGTATAATATGGGGGAGGGGTGGTATATAGAGGTATGGGGGGTATAATAAGGGGGAGGGGGTATAATATATAGAGGTATTTGGGGTATAATATGGGGGAGTATAGAGGTATGGGGGGGTATAATAAGGGGGAGGGGTGGTATATAGAGGTATGGGGGGTATAATATGGGGGAGGGGGGTATATAGAGGTATGGGGGGGTATAATATGGGGGCGGGGTGGTATATAGAGGTATTTGGGGGTATAATATGGGGGAGGGGTGGTATATAGAGGTATTTGGGGGTATAATATGGGGGAGGGGGGTATATAGAGGTATGGGGGGGTATAATAAGGGGGGGGTGGTATATAGAGGTATGGGGGGTATAATATGGGGGAGGGGGGTATATAGAGGTATGGGGGGTATAATATGGGGGAGGGGGGTATATAGAGGTATTTGGGGGTATAATATGGGGAAGGGGTGGTATATAGAGGTATTTGGGGGGTATAATATGGGGGAGGGGGGTATATAGGAGGTATGGGGGGTATAATATGGGGGAGGGGGGTATATAGAGGTATGGGGGGGTATAATATGGGGGAGGGGTGGTATATAGAGGTATTTGGGGTATAATATGGGGAGGGGTGGTATATAGAGGTATGGGGGGTATAATATGGGGGAGGGGGGTATATAGAGGTATGGGGGGTATAATATGGGGGAGGGGTGGTATATAGAGGTATGGGGGGTATAATATGGGGGGGGTTTTTATATAGAGAGGTATGGGGGGGTATAATATGGGGGAGGGGGGGTAGGTGGGGGGGTATATGTTATGGGGGGGGGTGGTATATAGAGGTATGGGGGGTATAATATGGGGGAGGGGTGGTGGTATATAGAGGTATGGGGGGTATAATATGGGGGAGGGGTGGTATAATAGGGGGGGGGGGGTGGTATATAGAGGTATAATGGGGTTTATAATATGGGGGAGGGGGTGGTATAATAGAGGTATGGGGGGTTGGGTATATATGGGGGAGGGGTGGTATATAGAGGTATAATATGGGGGAGGGGTGGTATATAGAGGTATGGGGGGGTATATATGGGGGGGGGGTGGTATATAGAGGTATGGGGGGTATAATATGGGGGGGGGGGGTGGTATATAGAGGTATGGGGGGGTATAATATGGGGGAGGGGGGGTATATAGAGGTATGGGGGGGTATAATATGGGGGGAGGGGTGGTATATAGAGGTGTGGGGGGGGTATAATATGGGGGAGGGGTGGTATATAGAGGTATAATAAATGGGGGAGGGGTGGTATATAGAGGTATGGGGGGTATAATATGGGGGAGGGGATGGGAAGGGTCACGTGATGTGGGCGGGTCCCGGGGGGGTCTCTGTCACTCACCCCTCCTATAATAGTCTCGTTGTTTCCTCTTCGGATCGCTGATTGGCTCTCACGTCACGTGGTTCCTGTGACGTCATTTCCCGGCTCTAGTCCCTCCTTGGAGTGGGCGGAGACCCTAAAGAACATCCTAATTCCTACACTTCGCTCCGCCCACCTCACGCGCGGTCCGATGGGTGTGGCTTTGGGGAAGGTCCCGCCTCTCCGTGTGTCACCTCCGCCGGGATTGGGGGAAATTTTAGGCGCCAATGTGCCTCTAACCCTTTCGTCACCAGTGTGATCCCAGAATACCCCTCCCCCTCCGGGGATACCCCTCCCCCTCTAGATATGCAGACTCCTCCCCCTCCGGGGATACCCCTCCCTCTCTAGATATGCAGACTCCTCCCCCGAGATTTTTTGGGGTGAGCCATGTGCAGCGCTGCCATTGGTGGATTGTACAGCTGAAGCTCAGATTACAGACTCCGCCCCTCTAGACTTCCAATCAGAGCGCAGCCACCCTCACCCCTGTACACCCCCAACACATATTAACCCCTCCCCCCCAGGATCCCCCCCCCTCAGAGGATTCCCCCCAGGATCCCCCCCCCCAGAGGATTCCCCAGGATCCCCCCCCTTAGAGGATTCCTCCCAGGATCCCCCCCTCAGAGGATTACCCCCCAGAATCCCCCCCCCCCCTCCAGAGGATTCCCCCCAGGATCCCCCCCCCCTTAGAGGATTCCCCCCAGGATCCCCCCTCCAGAGGATTCCCCCCCAGAGGATCCCCCCTCCAGAGGATTCCCCCCAGGATCCCCCCCCCCTCAGAGGATTCCCCCAGGATCCCCCCCCTCCAGAGGATTCCCCCCCCCCGAGGATTCCCCCCAGGATCCCCCCCCAGGACCCCCCCCCTTAGAGGATTCCCTTCCAGGATCCCCCCTCCAGAGGATTCCCCCCAGGATCCCCCCTCAGAGGATTCCCCCCCAGAATCCCCCCTCCAGAGGATTCCCCCCAGGATCCCCCCCCAGAGGATTCCCCCCAGGATCCCCCCCTCCAGAGGATTCCCCCCCCCAGGATCCCCCCCCCTCCAGAGGATTCCCCCCCCAGAATCCCCCCCCCCCCTCCAGAGGATCCCCCCCCCCCCAGGATCTCCCCCCCCTCAGAGGATTCCCCCCCAGAATCCGCCCTCCAGAGGATTCCCCCCAGGATCCCCCCCCGAGGATTCCCCCCAGGATCTACCCCCCCCCCCCCGAGGATTCCCCCCAGGATCCCCCCCTCCAGAGACCCGTGTTGTGTACATACAGACAATCTCTGGCCACCAATGGCGATCACATATATATCGGTGGTGTAGCACAGCTCCGCCCCCTGTCGCAGTACTCCTCCCATACGGCAGCGGGGGAGGGGCAATGACCAGGGCAGACCAGACGCTTGGGTGACTCCGTGTGTTCGGGGTGTACAGGGATGAGGTGACCACCCTACACTAGAGACTGGGGGGGTCATCCTGGGAGAGGATGGGGGAGGGGTAGTCAGGTGATGGGGGAGGGGTCAAGGGAGGGGTAGTCAGGTGATGGGGGAGGGGTCAAGGGAGGGGTAGTCAGGTGATGGGGAGGGGTTGAAGGAGGGGTAGTCAGGTGATGGGGGAGGGGTTGATGGAGGGGTAGTCAGGTGATGGGGGAGGGGTTGATGGAGGGGTAGTCAGGTGATGGGGAGGGCCTGAGGGAGGAGTAGTCAGGTGATGGGGGGGGTTGAGGGAGGGGTTGTCAGGTGATGGGGAGGGTCTGAGGGAGGGGTAGTCAGGTGATGGGGGCGGGGGTTGAGGGAGGGGTTGTCAGGTGATGGGGGAGGGGTTGAAGGAGGGGTAGTCAGGTGATGGGGAGGGGAGGGAGGGGTAGTCAGGTGATGGGGGAGGGGGTTGAAGGAGGGGTAGTCAGGTGATGGGGAGGAGTTGATGGAGGGGTAGTCAGGTGATGGGGAGGGGAGGGGTAGTCATGGGTAGGATGAGGGAGGGGTTGTCAGGTGATGGGGAGGGCTGAGGGAGGGGTAGTCAGATGATGGGGAGGGGTTGAGGGAGGGGTAGTCAGGTGATGGGGGCGGGGTTGAGGGAGGGGTAGTCAGGTGATGGGGGAGGGGTTGAAGGAGGGGTAGTCAGGTGATGGGGAGGAGCTGAGGGAGGGGTAGTCAGGTGATGGGGGAGGGGTAGTCAGGTAATGAGGGAGGGGTTGTCAGGTGATGGGGGCGGGGTTGAGGGAGGGTAGTCAGGTGATGGGGGGGGGTTGAGGGAGGGGTAGTCAGGTGATGAGGAGGGGGGGGTAGTCAGGTGAATGGGAGGGGGTAGTCAGGTGATGGGGAGGGGTTGAGGGTCAGGGGTCCCAATGTTAGGTGATGGGAGCGGGGTTGAGAAAGGGGTAGTCAGGTGGGGGGGAGGGTTTGAGGGAGGGGTAGTCAGGTGATGGGGGCGGGGTTGAGGGGGGGGTAGTCAGGTGATGGGGAGGGTTGGGGGTTGTCAGGTGATGAGGGGTTAGTCAGGTGATGGGGGGAGGGGTAGTCAGGTGATGGGGGGAGCTGAGGGAGGGGTAGTCAGGTGATGGGGAGGGGTTGAGGGAGGGGTAGTCAGGTGATGGGGAGGGGTTGAGGAGGGGTAGTCAGGTGATGGGGGGGAGGGGGGGTTGTCAGGTGATGGGGAGGGGTTGAGGGAGGGGTAGTCAGGTGATGGGGGAGGGGTTGTCAGGTGATGAGGAAGGGGTTGTCAGGTGATGGGGAGGAGCTGAGGGAGGGGTTGTCAGGTGATGAGGGAGGGGTTGTCAGGTGATGGGGCGGGGTTGAGGGAGGGGTAGTCAGGTGAGGGGCGGGGTTGAGGGAGGGGTAGTCAGGTGATGGGGGAGGGGTTGTCAGGTGATGGGGGAGGGGTTGTCAGGTGATGGGGCGGGGTAAGTCTGGTGATGAGGGAGGGGTAGTCAGGTGATGGGGGAGGGGTTGTCAGGTGATGGGGAGGGGTAGTCAGGTGATGAGGGAGGGGTAGTCAGGTGATGAGGGAGGGGTAGTCAGGTGATGGGGCGGGGTTGGGGAGGGGTAGTCAGGTGATGGGGGGGGAGGTTGAGGGAGGGGTAGTCAGGTGATGGGGGAGGGGTTGTCAGGTGATGGGGGAGGGGTTGTCAGGTGATGGGGGAGGGGTTGGGTCATCTTGGTCCCAATGTTTCGTTTCTCTTTATCGGTTGGTGGATGGGTGTCATGTGACTCAGGCCGGAGGTGACACCTATGAGGGGCGCCCTCTGATTGGATGTTTTGTGGGGGGTTTGTAGGTAGAGGAGGAGTAACCTGTGTGTGGCGAGTCGGCGGTGGGGGCCCTCGGTGGCCCCGTCTCTCGGCTCCTGGTCCTAGGGAAAGAGCGGGGGGGGACAGCAGGATGGCCACATCTGGGGTGTCCAGTAGGGGGAGCATTGCTCGCTGAGGGGGGAGAAGAGGCCCCTACAGGGGACAGGCGGACAGGAAGTCTGGGGTACCAGGTCTGCAGGGGCAGGGCAAAGCAACGGGGAGCCTCCAGGGCGGAGCCATGTGGTAAAAGAGCAGGGGCGGAGTCAGATTAGAAGCGAGCCGAAGGAGGAGCCTAGAAGTTGGTGGAGCGCCAAACACTGAAGGGAAATGTGTCCGCCAGGTCAGCACCGGGTGTGCAGGGTGAGAGGGCGGAGTCATGCCATGGGGGAGGGGCATGCATACAGAGAATAGTGAGGGGAAAGGGTGAGCAAGAGGCCAAGGAAGTGCGGGGGTGGGGGTGGGGGGTGGGGGGGAGAGGAGAGAGTTAGTCTGAGAATGATCATAAGATACAATATCCCCCCTAGTAGTAAACACTGCTCCGCCCACAGGGGGCGTGGTCAGTGCGCCGCCTCCCCAATCAGATTGCGTGGGTTCTGCCTCTACAGTCCTCCGTCTTGGTGGAAACACTCAGCCATGTTACCGCCATTGTGTCCATCACCAACCGCCATCCAGACCTATCATGGAGGACCAACTCACCCCTCTGCAGCCTCCACCTTTTGTCCTCCATCTTGTATTAGGCCACGCCTTTATCACCAGAAAGCCGGAATGTGGCCGGGTGAGCCTCCATCTACTTTCCAGTGACCACAGAGCCTCCATCTTGTATTTAGTCATCTCCAGACAACCACCAGCATGCTGGCCTGGAACCCTTCACCTCATCTACTCCACGTTGAGGAGCCAGCCTCCATTGTGTAACTCATGCCTCCATCTTGCTGTGGTTCCACCACATCTCCATATGGATCGCATGGTTCCGATTGGTCCACTTCCATACTTTGCATCTTCCGGAGAAAGGCCATTCCACTCGGAGAATGTCACATCCCATCAGTGAGATATTCGTGGTGGTGACTGCCATTGATGTCCTAGGTCTGGAGGCCACGTATGATTCTGGTTGATGTCCTAGGTCTGGAGGCCACGTATGATTCTGGTTGATGTCCTAAGTCTGGAGGCCGCGTATGATTCTGGTTGATGTCCCAGGTCTGGAGGCCACGTATGATTCTGGTTGATGTCCTAAGTCTGGAGGCCACGTATGATTCTGGTTGATGTCCCAGGTCTGGAGGCCACGTATGATTCTGGTTGATGTCCCAGGTCTGGAGGCCACGTATGATTCTGGTTGATGTCCTAGGTCTGGAGGCCGCGTATGATTCTGGTTGATGTCCCAGGTCTGCCTACGTGGAGGCCACGTATGATTCTGGTTGATGTCCTAAGTCTGGAGGCAGCGTATGATTCTGGTTGATGTCCCAGGTCTGGAGGCCACGTATGATTCTGGTTGATGTCCTAGGTCTGGAGGCCGCGTATGATTCTGGTTGATGTCCCAGGTCTGGAGGCCACGTATGATTCTGGTTGATGTCCTAAGTCTGGAGGCCGCGTATGATTCTGGTTGATGTCCTAGGTCTGGAGGCCACGTATGATTCTGGTTGATGTCCTAAGTCTGGAGGCCGCGTATGATTCTGGTTGATGTCCCAGGTCTGGAGGCCGCGTATGATTCTGGTTGATGTCCTAAGTCTGGAGGCCACGTATGATTCTGGTTGATGTCCTAAGTCTGGAGGCCACGTACGATTCTGGTTGATGTCCTAGGTCTGGAGGCCACGTATGATTCTGATTGATGTCCTAAGTCTGGAGGCCACGTATGATTCTGATAGATGTCCTAGGTCTGGAGGCCACGTATGATTCTGGTTGATGTCCTAGATCTGTAGGCCACGTATGATTCTGGTTGATGTCCTAGATCTGGAGGCCACTTCTGATTCTTGTTGATGTCCTAGATCTGGAGGCCACATATGACTCTGGTTGATGTCCTAGGTCTAGAGGCCACGTATGACTCTGGTTGATGTCCTAGATCTGGAGGCCACTTATGATTCTGGTTCATGGCCCATGTCTGGAGGCTACATAAGGTTCTGGTTGATGTCCTAGGTCTGGAGGCCACGTATATTTCTGGTTGATGTCCTAAGTCTGGAGGCCACGTATGGTTCTGAGATGTCCTATGTCTGAAGGCCACATATGATTCTGTTTGATGTTCTGGGTTTGGAGGCCATATATGATTCTGTTTGATGTCCTAGGTCTGGAGGCCACGTATAGTTCTGAGATGTCCTACGTCTGAAGGCCACGTATGATTCTGTTTGATGTTCTGGGTTTGGAGGCCATATATGATTCTGTTTGATGTCCTAGGTCTGGAGGCCACATATGGTTCTGGTTGATATCCTAAGTCTGGAGGCCACGTATGGCTCTGAGATGTCCTAGGTCTGCAGGCCATGTATGATTCTGTTTGATGTTCTGGGTCTGGAGACCAAATATGATTCTGATTGATGTCCTAGGTCTGGAGGCCACGTATGGTTCTGGTTGATATCCTAAGTCTGGAGGCCACGTATGGCTCTGAGATGTCCTAGGTCTGCAGGCCATGTATGATTCTGTTAGATGTTCTAGGTCTGGAGGCCGCGTATGATTCTGGTTCTGGTCCCCAGTCTTTGGATTGGCTTTTCCCATCTCCAGGCGGTTTGGTAAGGACACAGTGGGCACATTGTTGGGTGGAATATGTGGCCATATTTCATGGCTGAGTGTTTTTACCAATTGACCATCATTGTACATTCTTGTCTTTCCTAGAATTCCCCCTCCCCCCCCATACTATTCACCATGGCCTTACCTTCTAGGCCCTCTGTAGTCACCACCATCCGCCATTCCTCTCCGCTGCACCCCCGCCTTGTTCTCCTTTGTGAGGGCTTCCTCCTTTCTGTTGTACACGTTGCTGAATGATGCGGGTGAACGGAGCTTCCCCATCCTCATGGTCATGACGGACAGCGAGTCCACCAGCGTGCCGGCTTGGTGATCATTCCGTGCCCATAGTCTATGTGGGGCTTCTGCTGTGTCCAGCTCTTGTAGCTTCATATCTGCTTTCTGAGCTCCTCTGGCCGGCCCGATGTTGCCCTCTTGTGTCCCTCGTTCTTGCCCATCACTCTCTCTTGTGGGGTCTTGATGGTTCTTTCTATCTATGAAGTAATGGGAACTGTTTGGTACCTCCATTATTAGCTGGGTATCCGCAGCATTAGTGGTCCCCAAGTTTTGTGGCCCCTTGACCACAGCGATGGGGGCTTTTACATGTTGACTGATCTGCTTGTTGACAGAATTGCGATATCTCAGTTCCCTGAAGGTGGTGACCTCTTTTCCTTCTGGCAGAGGTTGAGCTTGTGGCATCACCAGCCCATGGTAGAAAGCTGAGGCTGTGAGTTCGTTTACCGGTGGCTGCTCCACATCTGGAGAAAAAACTATTAGCCAATCACTTTTATCCTTCTTTAGCTGCGCCGGGCCCCCGCTCTTCCGCCTTCTTTGAGCCAGTTTCGTGGAAGGAGGTGATCGTCTTTTTGGGGGTTTGTGCTGAAGGCTCATCTGGCACAGAGAGGTTTGGGAGAAGATCTCCATCCAAAGGCCATCGGTGAACATCTGTTTGGTTTGCATTGGCAACGTCCCTCTTTTTCTGCAACATCCGGTTGGAGTTTTGGATCCACAACTTCATCCACGTCCATGGAGGTAGAATACAATGATGGCGGATCGGGCTGTTGAGTGTCTAGAAGGGAATTGCAGTTGCTGTCTAAGACCGTGTCTGAGCTCCAGTCAATGAATGGGACATCATCTGGGAACATGTTGTTGTTGATGGTGTTCTCAGGCATGTTACTCCTTGGCTCAGAAGCCAGAGCAGTGATTGGGTGTGAAGAATCTATGGAGTCATCTAGGGAAGAAGAAGGAGAGTTCTCTCTCTCCACATCAAGAGGAATGATGTCTGGTTGCTGGTCTGGTGTCTCCAGGTCATCTTGAGAATATTCCTTGTAGTACATAGACACCGGAGAATCATCCAATGTGAAATCTGAAGAGCTACTGCTGTCTGTGGAGGGAGATGATGGAGATAGGGGACTCAGCGGGAAGGTCATCTGGAGACAGATAGTCGTCACACAAAATTGTCTCCAGGTTCTCACTGGAGCTGTACTTTATGGTCTCTGCATGGCAGGAATGCTGGTCACAGCACTGGCAGGGCACAGATGGGTCATTGGAATTGGCGTCCACCAATAGCATATCCGAAGTGCCTTTATATTGGTTTTGATGGGCAGGAACATCTTTCAGGCTTGTGTCCTGACCCACTGGGTCTTCCATCACCTCAGACCGCATGGTCAGTTGAACCCCAAGGGACACATGCTGTAGGTGGACATAATTCAGGTTGCTAATGAGGGCTTTTCTAGAGGTCAGCATCTTGTGATTGGTCCCGAAAGCTCTCACTCAATGGAAACGCTGACTGAGCTCAGAGCTAGTCACCAAGAACCTTTGTCATGATGAAGAAAGTGGCCAAAGCCTCTTCCAGTGGATACAAAAGTCCTTCATCAGAGGAGATGTCCCATAACGAGTCAGTTCCTTCTATCCAAAAAGGGACTTATCTGGTCAGCAGAGTTTTTCTTGTGGGACAACCTGCAGAAGAGAAGACAAGAACCGGGCAGGTCCAACAAGAGGTTATTCATCCCGTCTCATCAACAGGACTTACAAACACAGAGCACATCGTGGGAGAACGACGGGAACACATGTGAAGACAAACTACAAATTGTTGCTGGAGGACAGGATACAACTGAATGGACCACCAAGACCAAATGGCCTCTCCAAGCATGGATTACACACAAATATGGTGGAGTACAGACCAGGACAGAAGTGGAAGCTGCAGAGGGAACATTACAGGAAGAACATCAACAGATGACGATGAATCCGACACCTTTCCTGGCTTGGTTTACAGATGGCATTTTCCCTCATTTCTCCTTCTGTAGGATATTTTCTGACCCATTTGCCTCCAACCTTCCACCCCGGGGTCAGTGTTCCCGATTTTCATGTGATGGAAAAAATGGTCTAAAGATTATTGGAGATGTCTCCTGCATGGGTTTGTTTCAGCAGATTGTACACCATTTCCTCTCCTCTCATGAATAATTCACAAGCCTCAGTTTATTAACACTCAGATCTCCAGTGTGAGGAGCTCTCTGAACCTGGGTGCTGTTATGTCATCTGCAACCAATCTCCTCATCTCTGGATCACACATGGCTGCCTCTACCCCATCCCATAATCCTTCTCCTTGGTGGGCCCCGTGTCTCCCATCCCAGAAACCTTCTCCTTGGTGGGCCCATGTCTCCCATCCCAGAAACCTCCTTGGAGGGACCGTGTCTCCCATCCCAGAAACCTTCTCCTTGGTGGGCCCGTGTCCCCCATCCCAGAAACCTTCTCCTTGGTGGGCCCGTGTTCTCCCATCCCAGAAACCTTCTCCTTGGTGGGCCCATGTCCCCCATCCCAGAAAGCTTCTCCTTGGTGAGCCCATGTCCCCCATCCTATAAACCTTCTCCTTCGGTGATCCCCGTGTCTCCCATCCCAGAAACCTTCTCTTTGGTGAGCCCATGTCTCCCATCCCAGAAAGCTTCTCCTTGGTGAGCCCATGTCCCCCATCCTATAAAACCTTCTCCTCGGTGAGCCCGTGTCTCCCATCCCAGAAACCTTCTCTTTGGTGAGCCCATGTCTCCCATCCCAGAAACCTTCTCCTTGGTGAGCCCATGTCCCCCATCCTATAAACCTTCTCCTTGGTGGGCCCATGTCTCCCATCCCAGAAACCTTCTCCCTTGGTGAGCCCATGTCCCCCATCCTATAAACCTTCTCCTTGGTGGGCCCGTGTCCCCCATCCTAAACCTTCTCCTTGGTGGGCCCATGTCTCCCATCCCAGAAACCTTCTCTTGGTGAGCTCCATGTCCCCCATCCTATAAACCTTCTCCTTGGTGGGCCCATGTCTCCCATCCCAGAAACCTTCTCCTTGGTGAGCCCATGTCCCCCATCCTATAAACCTTCTCCTTGGTGGGCCCAGGTCTCCCATCCCAGAAACCTTCTCCTCGGTGGGCCCGTGTCCCACATCCCAGAAACCTTCTCCTCGGTGAGCCCGTGTCCCCCATCCCAGAAACCTTCTCCTTGTGAGCCCATGTCCCCCATCCCAGAAACCTTCTCCTTGGTGAGGCCCGTGTCTCCCATCCCAGAAACCTTCTCTTTAGTGAGCCCATGTCTCCCATCCCAGAAACCTTCTCCTTGGTGAGCCCATGTCCCCCATCCTATTAAACCTTCTCCTTGGTGGCCCATGTCTCCCATCCCAGAAACCTTCTCCTTGGTGAGCCCATGTCCCCCATCCTATAAAACCTTCTCCTTGGTGGGCCCAGGTCCCTCCCAGAAACCTTCTCCTTGGTGGGCCCATGTCCCCCATCCTATAAAACCTTCTCCTTGGTGGGCCCAGGTCTCCCATCCCAGAAACCTTCTCCTCGGTGGGCCCGTGTCCCCCATCCCAGAAAACCTTCTCCTTGGTTGGCCCGTGTACCCCCATCCCAGAAACCTTCTCCTTGGTGAGCCCATGTCCCCCATCCCAGAAACCTTCTCCTTGGTGGCCCATGTCTCCCATCCCAGAAACCTTCTCTTTAGTGGCCCATGTCTCCCATCCCAGAAACCTTCTCCTTGGTGAGCCCATGTCCCCCATCCCAAAACCTTCTCCTTGGTGGGCCCATGTCTCCCATCCCAGAAACCTTCTCCTTGGTGAGCCCATGTCCCCCATCCCAGAAACCTTCTCCTTGGTGAGCCCATGTCCCCCATCCTATAAACCTTTTCCTTGGTGGGCCCATGTCCCCCATCCATAAACCTTCTCCTTGGTGGGCCCATGTCTCCCATCCCAGAAACCTTCTCCTTGGTGGCCCGCGTGTCCCCCATCCCAGAAACCTTCTCCTTGGTGGGCCCATGTCCCCCATCCTATAAACCTTCTCCTTGGTGGGCCCATGTCTCCCATCCCAGAAACCTTCTCCTTGGTTGGGCCCATGTCCCCATCCCAGAAACCTTCTCCTTGGTGGGCCCATGTCCCCATCCCAGAAACCTTCTCCTTGGTGAGCCCATGTCCCCCATCCCAGAAACCTTCTCCTTGGTGGGCCCATGTCTCCCATCCCAGAAACCTTCTCCTGGTGAGCCCATGTCTCCCATCCCAGAAACCTTCTCCTTGGTGAGCCCATGTCCCCCATCCTATAAACCTTCTCCTTGGTGGGCCCATGTCTCCCATCCCAGAAACCTTCTCCTTGGTGGGCCCATGTCCCCCATCCCAGAAACCTTCTCCTTGGTGGAGCCCATGTCCCCCATCCTATAAACCTTCTCCTTGGTGGGCCCATGTCCCCCATCCTATAAACCTTCTCCTTGGTGGGCCCATGTCTCCCATCCCAGAAACCTTCTCCTTGGTGAGCCCATGTCCCCCATCCTATAAACCTTCTCCTTGGTGGGCCCGTGTCTCCCATCCCAGAAAACCTTCTCCTCGGTGGGCCCGTGTCCCCATCCCAGAAACCTTCTCCTCGGTGGGCCCGTGTCCCCATCCCAGAAACCTTCTCCTTGGTGGGCCCGTGTCCCCCATCCCAGAAACCTTCTCCTCGGTGGGGGGCCCGTGTCCCACATCCCAGAAACCTTCTCCTCGGTGAGCCCGTGTCCCCCATCCCAGAAACCTTCTCCTTGGTGAGCCCGTGTCCCCCCATCCCAGAAACCTTCTCCTTGGTGAGGCCCGTGTCTCCCATCCCAGAAATCTTCTCCTTGGTGGGCCCATGTCTCCCATCCCAGAAACCTTCTCCTTGGGTGCCCATGTCCCCCCCGTAAACCTTCCCCCCTTCCCAGAAACCTTCTCCTTGGTGGCCCATGTCCCCCATCCTATAAACCTTCTCCTTGGTGGGCCCATGTCTCCCATCCCAGAAACCTTCTCCTTGGTGAGCCCATGTCCCCCATCCTATAAACCTTCTCCTTGGTGGGCCCAGGTCTCCCATCCCAGAAACCTTCTCCTTGGTGAGCCCATGTCCCCCATCCTATAAACCTTCTCCTTGGTGGGCCCATGTCTCCCATCCCAGAAACCTTCTCCTTGGTGAGCCCATGTCCCCCATCCTAGAAACCTTCTCCTTGGTGGGCCCAGGTCTCCCATCCCAGAAACCTTCTCTAGGTCAGTGGCCCGTGTCCCCATCCCAGAAACCTTCTCCTTGGTGGGCCCGTGTCCCCCATCCCAGAAACCTTCTCCTCGGTGGGCCCGTGTCCCCCATCCCAGAAACCCTCCTTGGTGGGCCCGTGTCCCCCATCCCAGAAACCTTCTCCTCGTGGGCCCTGTCCCACATCCCAGAAACCTTCTCCTTGGTGAGCCCGTGTCCCCCATCCCAAACCTTCTCCTTGGTGACCCGTGTCCCCCATCCCAGAAACCTTCTCCTCGGTGGTGGGCCCGTGTCCCCCATCCCCAGAAACCTTCTCCTCGGTGGGCCCATGCCTGCCCTCTTCCCTAGATTTAGTGATCCTGGGGCTTGCCCCACCCCCCTTTAAGACCGAACACATATTAATGACACCGCTTCTGTGGCTGATTTAATGTAGAGAAGACCCGGGGTCATTATATGTGTTCATCTAGGAGTGACCCACCCCATTCTTTTCCCCAGATCAATGACCCACCCCACCCCCTTCCCTAGATCCAGTGACCCACCCCACCCTTCCCTAGATCCAGTGACCCCACCCTACCCCCCCAGGTCCAGTGACCTAACCCTGCCCCCTTCCCCGAGATCCAGTGACCCAACTACCCCCTTCCCCAGATCCAGTGACCCACCCTACCCTCTTCCTCAGATCCAGTGACCCACCCTACCCTCTTCCCCAGGTCCAGTGACCCAACTACCCTCTTCCCAGGTCCAGTGACCCAAACTACCCCCTTCCCCAGGTCCCAGTGACCCAACTACCCCCCTTCCTCAGGTCCAGTGACCCACCCTACCCCCTTCCCCAGATTTAGTGACCCAACTACCCCCTTCCCCAGGTCCAGTGACCCACCCTACCCCCTTACCCCAGGTCCAGTGACCCTTCTACCCCCTTCCCCAGGTCCAGTGACCCACCCTACCCCTTTCCCAGATCCAGTGACCCACCCTACCCCTTACCCAGTCCAGTGACCCTTCTACCCCCTTCCCCAGGTCCAGTGACCCACCCTAAGAAACCCCCTTTCCCAGATCCAGTGACCCATCTACCCCCCTTCCCCAGATCCAGTGACCCACCCTACCCTCTTCCTCAGATCTAGTGACCCACCCTACCCCCCCCTTCCCCGGGTCCAGTGACCCAACTACCCCCTTCCCCGGGTCTCCAGTGACCCACCCTACCCCCTTTCCCCAGGTCCAGTGACCCAACTACCCCCTTCCCCAGATCCAGTGACCCACCCTACCCCGTTCCCCAGATCCAGTGACCCATACTCCCCCTTCCCCAGATCCAGTGACCCACCCTACCCCTTTCCAGGTCCAGTGACCCTTCCTTAGTACCCCCTTCCCCAGGATCCAGTGACCCACCCTACCCCTTTCCCAGATCCAGTGACCCATCCTACCCCCTTCCCCAGATCTAGTGACCCCACCCTACCCCCTTCCCCAGGTCCAGTGACCCACCTTCCCCCCTTCCCGGGGTCCAGTGACCCCACTACCCCCCTTCCCCAGGTCCAGTGACCACCCTACCCCCTTCCCCAGGTCCAGTGACCCACCTACCCCCTTCCCCAGATCCAGTGACCCATCTACATCCTTCCCCAGGTCCAGTGACCCATCTACCCCCCCTTCTCCAGATCCAGTGACCCAAGTACTCCCTACCCCCTTCCCCAGATCCAGTGACCCACCCTACCCCCCTTCCCCAGATCCAGTGACCCACCCTACCCCCTTCCCCAGATCCAGTGACCCACCCTACCCCCTTCCCCGGGTCCAGTGACCCACCTACCCCCTTCCCCAGATCCAGTGACCCACCCTACCCCCTTCCCTGGGTCCAGTGACCCAACTACCCCTTCCCCAGGTCCAGTGACCCACCCTACCCCCTTCCCCAGGTCAGTGACCCAACTACCCCCCCTTCCCCAGATCCAGTGACCCATCTACCCCCTTCCCAGATCCAGTGACCAACTACCCCCTTCCCCAGGGATCCAGTGACCCACCCTACCCCCTTCCCCAGATCCAGTGACCACCCTACCCCCTTCCCCAGATCCAGTGACCCACCCTACCCCCTTCCCCAGGTCCAGTGACCCACCCTACTCCCTTCCCCAGATCCAGTGACCCACCCTAACCCCCTTACCCAGGTCCAGTGACCCTTCTACCCCCCCTTCCCCAGGTCCAGTGACCCACCCTACCCCCTTTCCCAGATCCAGTGACCCATCTACCCCCTTTCCCCAGATCAGTGACCCACCCCTACCCCTTCCCCAGGTCCAGTGACCCAACTACCCCCCCCCCCTTCCCCAGGTCCAGTGACCCAACCCTACCCCCTTCCCCAGGTCCAGTGACCCGACCCTACCCCCTTCCCCAGGTCCAGTGACCCACCTACCCCCTTCCCCAGATCCAGTGACCCATCTACATCCTTCCCCAGGTCCAGTGACCCACCCTACCCCCTTCTCCAGATCCAGTGACCCAAGTACTCCCTTCCCCAGATCCAGTGACCCACCCTACCCCCTTCCCCAGGTCCAGTGACCCACCCTACCCCCTTCCCCAGATCCAGTGACCCACCCTACCCCCTTCCCCAGATATCCAGTGACCCAACTACCCCCCCCTTCCCCAGATCCAGTGACCCACCCTACCCCCTTCCCTGGGTCCAGTGACCCACTACCCCCTTCCCCAGGGTCCAGTGACCCACCCTACCCCCTTCCCCAGTCCAGTGACCCAACTACCCTACCCCCTTCCCCAGATCCAGTGACCCATCTACCCCCTTCTCCAGATCCAGTGACCCAACTACCCCCTTCCCCAGATCCAGTGACCCACCCTACCCCCTTCCCCAGATCCAGTGACCCAACTACCCCCTTCCCCAGATCCAGTGACCCACCCTACCCCCTTCCCCGGGTCCAGTGACCCAAACTACCCCCTTCCCCAGATCCAGTGACCCACCCTACCCCCTTCCCCGGGTCCAGTGACCCAACTACCCCCCTTCCCCAGGTCCAGTGACCCACCCTACCCCCTTCCCCAGGTCCAGTGACCCAACTATCCCCTTCCCCAGGTCCAGTGACCCCAACTACCCCCTTCCCCAGGTCCAGTGACCCACTACCCCCCTTCCCCAGGTCCAGTGACCACCCTACCCCCTTCCCCAGATCCAGTGACCCACCCTACCCCCTTCCCCAGATCCAGTGACCCATCTACCCCTTCTACCCCAGATCCAGTGACCCAACTACCCCCTTCCCCAGATCCAGTGACCCACCCTAACCCCCTTTCCCGGGTCCAGTGAACCAACTACCCCTTCCCCAGGTCCAGTGACCCACCCTACCCCCTTCCCCAGGTCCAGTGACCCACCTACCCCCTTCCCCAGATCCAGTGACCCATCTACCCCCTTCCCCAGATCCAGTGACCCATCTACCCCCTTCTCCAGATGCAGTGACCCAACTACCCCCTTCCCCAGATCCAGTGACCCACCCTACCCCCTTCCCCAGATCCAGTGACCCACCCTACCCCCTTCCCCAGATCCAGTGTGACCCACCCTACCCCCTTCCCCGGGTCCAGTGACCCAACTACCCCCTTCCCCAGATCCAGTGACCCACCCTACCCCTTCCCCGGGTCCAGTGACCCAACTACCCCCTTCCCCAGATCCAGTGACCCACCCTACCCCCTTCCCCCAGGTCCAGTGACCCACCCTACCCCCTTCCCCAGGTCCAGTGACCCAACTATCCCCCTTCCCCAGGTCCAGTGACCCAACTACCCCCCTTCCCCAGGTCCAGTGACCCAACCCTACCCCCTTCCCCAGGTCCAGTGACCCACCTACCCCCTTCCCCAGATCCAGTGACCCATCTACCCCCTTCTCCAGAACCAGTGACCCAACTACCCCTTCCCCAGATCCAGTGACCCACCCTACCCCCTTCCCCAGATCCAGTGACCCACCCTACCCCCTTCCCCAGATCCAGTGACCCACCCTACCCCTTCCCCGGGTCCAGTGACCCAACTACAACCCCCTTCCCCAGATCCAGTGACCCACCCTACCCCCTTCCCCGGGTCCAGTGACCCAACTACCCCCTTCCCCAGGTCCAGTGACCCACCCTACCCCCTTCCCCAGGTCCAGTGACCCAACTATCCCCTTCCCCAGGTCCAGTGACCCAACTACCCCCCTTCCCCAGGTCCAGTGACCCAACTACCCTACCCCCTTCCCCAGGTCCAGTGACCCACCATACCCCCTTCCCCAGATCCAGTGACCCACCCTACCCCCTTCCCCAGATCCAGTGACCCATCTACCCCCTTCTCCAGATCCAGTGACCCAACTACCCCCTTCCCCAGATCCAGTGACCCACCCTACCCCCTTCCCCAGATCCAGTGACCCACCCTACCCCCCCCTTCCCCAGATCCAGTGACCCACCCTACCCCCTTTCCCCGGGTCCAGTGACCCAACTACCCCCTTCCCCAGATCCAGTGACCCACCCTACCCCCTTCCCCGGGTCCAGTGACCCAACTACCCCCTTCCCCAGGTCCAGTGACCCACCCTACCCCCTTCCCCAGGTCCAGTGACCCAACTACCCCCCCTTCCCCAGGTCCAGTGACCCAACTACCCCCCCAACCCCCTTCCCCAGGTCCAGTGACCCACCCTACCCCCTTCCCCAGGTCCAGTGACCCACCTACCCCTTCCCCAGATCCAGTGACCCATACTATCCGAACCCCCCTTCCCCAGATCCAGTGACCCATCTACCCCTTTCCCCAGATCCAGTGACCCATCTCACTCCATTCCCTGTGCTCTGCTTTCACTCCTCCATTCTGACAGTATACATTGATCCTGTGATGTCCCCTTCCACCGCCCACACATATAGGACATACCACACCTGTCACATGTAAAATATCACACCACCATATACATGACATCTACATGGAGGAAACATACCTGACACCTGCACATGACATCTACATGGAGGAACATACCTGACCCCTGCACATGACATCTACATGGAGGGAACATAGCTGACCCCTGCACATGACATCTACATGGAGGAAACATACCTGACACCTGCACATGACATCTACATGGAGGGAACATACCTGACACCTGCACATGACATCTACATGGAGGGAACATACCTGACACCTGCACATGACATCTACATGGAGGAACATACCTGACACCTGCACATGACATCTACATGGAGGGAACATACCTGACACCTGCACATGACATCTACATGGAGGAACATACCTGACCCCTGCACATGACATCTACATGGAGGGAACATACCTGACCCCCTGCACATGACATCTACATGGAGGGAACATACCTGACCCCTGCACATGACATCTACATGGGAGGGAACATACCTGACCCCTGCACATGACATCTACATGGGGGACCATACCTGACCCCTGCACATGACATCTACATGGGGGACATACCTACCCCTGCACATGATCTACATGGGAGGAACATACCTGACCCCTGCACATGACATCTACATGGAGGGAACATAGCTGACACCTGCACATGACATCTACATGGGGGAACATACCTGACCCCTGCACATGACATCTACATGGGGGAACATTCCTGACCCCTGCACATGGCATCTACATGGAGGAACATACATGACCCCTGCACATGACATCTACATGGGGGGAACATACCTGACCCCTGCACATGACATCTACATGGGGGAACATACCTGACCCCTGCACATGACATCTACATGGAGGAACATACATGACATCTACATGGAGGGAACATACCTGACCCCTGCACATGACATCTACATGGAGGAACATACATGACATCTACATGGAGGGAACATACCTGACCCCTGCACATGACATCTACATGGAGGAACATACATGACATCTACATGGAGGGAACATACCTGACCCCTGCACATGACATCTACATGGAGGGAACATACCTGACCCCTGCACATGACATCTACATGGAGGGAACATACCTGACCCCTGCACATGGCATCTACATGGGGGGAACATACCTGACCCCTGCACATGGCATCTACATGGGGGGAACATACCTGACCCCTGCACATGACATCTACATGGAGGAACATACATGACATCTACATGGAGGGAACATACATGACACCTGCACATGGCATCTACATGGGGGGAACATACCTGACCCCTGCACATGACATCTACATGGGGGAACATACATGACCCCTGCACATGACATCTACATGGGGGGAACATACATGACATCTACATGGAGGGAACATACATGACCCCTGCACATGACATCTACATGGAGGGAACATACCTGACCCCTGCACATGACATCTACATGGAGGGAACATACATGACACCTGCACATCTACATGGGGGGATATGACACACGGGATGTAAACAAGTCTGATATATATACATGTAGGATGGACGGCGGTGGGATGATGGGGATGGAAGATGGAGGATGAGGATGGAGGATGATGAAGCTTGAGGAGGATGATGAGGATGGAGGATGATGAAGAGGGAGGAGGAGGAGGAGGATGATGAGGATGGAGGATGATGAGGGAGGAGGAGGATGGAGGATGATGAGGATAGAGGATGATGGAGGAGGATGATGATGGAGGAGGAGGATGAAGATGGAGGATGAGGATGATATGTCCTCTCCGGATGGACCCCTCAGTCACATACATTGTATCCTATTGTAGACAGGGATGATGATGCAGCTCTCCTCCATGGTGGGGGGAGGGGGGGTCATTTTATGTGTCTGCAGAATTTGGGGGACCCCAATGTGCCCCCCATCCATCCTGTCACCCCAAACCTATCCCTCCCCCCCCCCATCACCTTCACATCCAGCGGGTACCGCAGCCTCCAGGATGAGGGTGGAGATTCTGCATCCAGGAGGAGGAGGGGAGGACCAGCATGACATCATCATCCCCGAAGGGGGGGGAGGGGATCAGCTGACGGATGAGAATTCTCCGGATAGACAGACAATAAGATTATCCTCAGATTCCCCGACTGAGGCGGAGGATGGAGATCACAGACATGGGGATCAGAGGGGCAAAGCTGCCAACATCGTCATCTCCATCCGTCATCCTCATCCCTATCCATCCTCCTCACCCATCATCTCCATCTACCATCCCTCATCCATCATCTCCATCTGCCGTCCTCATCCATCATCTCCATCCACATCCGTCATCCCCATCCATCCTCATCTGTCATCTCCATCCATCCTCCTCACCCATCATCCTCATCTACCATCCTCATCCATCATCTCCATCCACATCTGTCATCCCCATCCATCCTCCTCATCTGTCATCTCCATCCATCCTCCTCGTCCATCATCCCTATCCATCCTCCTTATCCATCATCCTCCCCCCCATCCATCATCATCATCCGTCCTCCTCTTCCATCATCTCCATCCGTCCTCATCTGTCCTCCACATCCATCATCATCCGTCCTCCTCTTCCATCATCTCCATCCGTCCTCATCTGTCATCCCCATCCATCCTGCTCATCCGTTCACCCTATCCATCCTCATCCATCCTCCTCATCTGTTTCCCCCGTCCGTCATCTCCACCCGTCCTCCTCTTTTATCCCCATCTGTCCTCCTCATCTGTTACCCCCGTCCGTCATTTACATTCATCATCCCCATCCGTCCTCATCTTTTATCTCCATCCGTCCTCCTCACCCATCATCCCCATCCATCCTCCTCACCCATCATCCTCATCCATCCTCCTCATCCGTCCTCCTCATCCATCCTCCTCATCCGTCCCTCCTCACCCATCATCCCCATCCGTCCTCCTCACCCATCATCCCCATCCATCCTCCTCATCCATCCTCCTCACCCGTCCTCACTCACCCGTCCTCACCCATCATCCTCATCCGTCCCCTCCTCACCCATCATCCCCATCCATCCTCCTCACCCATCATCCTCATCCATCCTCCTCACCCATCATCCTCATCCATCCTCCTCACCCGTCATCCCCATCCATCCTCCTCATCACCCATCATCCCCCTCATCTGTCCTCACCCATCATCCCCATCCATCCTCCTCACCCATCATCCCCATCCATCCTCCTAACCCATCCTCCTCATCCGTCCTCCTCACCCATCATCCCCATCCATCCTCCTCACCCATCATCCCCATCCATCCTCCTAACCCATCCTCCTCATCCGTCCTCCTCACCCATCATCCCCATCCATCCTCCTCACCCATCATCCCCATCCATTCTCCTCACCCATCCTCCTCATCCGTCCTCCTCATCCGTCCTCCTCACCCGTCCTCTCCTCATCCGTCCTCCTCACCCATCATCCCCATCCATCCTCCTCACCCATCCGTCACCCTGGAACACATGTAGGAAGTTTGTCTGATACAATGTAATGGGGAATGTCATCTGACTTCCTGGCGTGATGATCCCGCCCCCTTCCTGGACATCATCCAATCAGAGACATGGTGGTCCTTGCTGCGGGGGGGGGGGGGGGGGGGGGTTCTGCTCATTTCCTGTCTCAGTCACATAACAGGAAGTCAGAATAAAATTGCCCTGGCCGGGGGGGGAGGGGGGTGTGACAGCTGGGGGAGGGGCTTCTGGGGGGGCTCTGTTCTTTGGTGGGTGTCGGGGGGGGGGGGGGGGGACTCCCATGTCTCTCCGAAACACAGAGAAGATATAATCAGCAGAAACCTGAAGTGAGAACTGTCAGTGTGACGTCTCCGGTCTCCTCCCCCCCCCCCGGGTGTGCGTTCCCATGGTGTCACCTGTTGTCTGTCTGTTGGCTGCTCCTCCTGGAGGTTCCTACATGATGGGGTCAGTCCGGTGTCAGTTCTCGCCTCGTGATGGGGTCAGTCTGGTGTTAGCCTCGCCTCGTGATGGTGTCAGTCTGGTGTCAGTCTCGCCTCGTGATGGGGTCAGTCTGGTGTCAGCCTCGCCTCGTGATGGTGTCAGTCTGGTGTCAGCCTCGCCTCGTGATGGGGTCAGTCTGGTGTCAGCCTCGCCCTGTGATGGGGTCAGTCTGGTGTCAGCCTCGCCTCATGATGGGGTCAGTCTGGTGTCAGTCTCGCCTCGTGATGGGGTCAGTCTGGTGTCAGCCTCGCCTCGTGATGGTGTCAGTCTTGTCAGTCTGGTGTCAAGCCTCGCCTCGTGATGGTGTCAGTCTGGTGTCAGCCTCGCCTCGTGATGGTGGGTCTGGTGTCAGTCTGGGGTGTCAGCCTCGCCTCGTGATGGGGTCAGTCTGGTGTCAGCCTCGCCTCGTGATGGGGTCAGTCTGGTGTCAGCCTCGCCTCGTGATGGTGTCAGTCTGGTGTCAGTCTCGCCTCGTGATGGGTCAGTCTGGTGTCAGTCTCGCCTCGTGATGGGGTCAGTCTGGTGTCAGTCTCGCCTCGTGATGGGGTCAGTCTGGTGTCAGCCTCGCCTCGTGATGGGTCAGTCTGGTGTCAGCCTCACCTCGTGATGGGGTCAGTCTGGTGTCAGCCTCGCCTCGTGATGGGGTCAGTCTGGTGTCAGCCTCGCCTCGTGATGGGGTCAGTCTGGTGTCAGTCTCGCCTCGTGATGGGGTCAGTCTGGTGTCAGCCTCGCCTCGTGATGGGGTCAGTCTGGTGTCAGCCTCGCCTCGTGATGGGGTCAGTCTGGTGTCAGTCTCGCCTCGTGATGGGGTCAGTCTGGTGTCAGCATCACCTAGTGATGGGGTCAGTCTGGTGTCAGTCTCGCCTCGTGATGGGGTCAGTCTGGTGTCAGCCTCCCCTCGTGATGGGGTCAGTCTGGTGTCAGCCTCGCCTCGTGATGGGGTCAGTCTGGTGTCAGCCTCGCCTCGTGATGGGGTCAGTCTGGTGTCAGCCTCGCCTCGTGATGGGGTCAGTCTGGTGTCAGTCTCGCCTCGTGATGGGGTCAGTCTGGTGTCAGCATCACCTAGTGATGGGGTCAGTCTGGTGTCAGTCTCGCCTCGTGATGGGGTCAGTCTGGTGTCAGCCTCGCCTCGTGATGGGGTCAGTCTGGTGCCAGCCTCGCCTCGTGATGGTGTCAGTCTGGTGTCAGCCTCGCCCTGTGATGGGGTCAGTCTGGTGTCAGCCTCGCCTCGTGATGGGGTCAGTTTTGGTGTCAGCCTCGCCTCGTGATGGGGTCAGTGTCACCTGGTTATGTCCTCAGTGTGGGGTGTAATATTTGTTTTTATTGTTCCTGTGGGGGCTGCCCCTATTCCTGAGTGTAGAATCCCTGAGCTACAGACACCCAGTCCGGGGTCCCAGGGGGGAGGAAGAGCTTCTCTGATGGAATCACCCAATCCGGAAAGTGCTCATAACGTGCACAGGGATGGTGGGAACTCCTCATAACGTGCACAGGGATGGTGGGAACCCGATAATGGGCACAGCAGGTGTACAGACCGGGAACTCGGCACAGAGATGGTGGTAACCCCCCATAATGGGCACAGGGATGGTGGGAACCTCTCATAATGGGCACAGGGATGGTGGGAACCCCTCATAGTGGGCAAAGGAATGGTGGGAACCCCTCACAATGGGCACAGGGATGGTGGGAAACCCCTCATAATGGGCACAGGGATGGTGGGAACCCCTCATAATGAGCACAGGGATGGTGGGAACCCCTCATAATGGGCACAGGGATGGTGGGAACGCCTCATAATGGGCACAGGGATGGTGGGAACCCCTCATAATGGGCACAGGGATGGGGGGAACCCCTCATAATGGGCACAGGGATGGTGGGAACCCCTCATAATGGGCACAGGGATGGTGGGAACCCCTCATAACGTGCACAGGGATGGTGGGAACCCCTGATAATGGGCACAGCAGGTGTACAGACCCGGGAACTCGGCACAGGGATGGTGGGAACCCCTCATAACGTGCACAGGGATGGTGGGAACCCCTCATAACGTGCACAGGGATGGTGGGTGTAGCAATCGTGCGCACAGATATGGACGTGGACAACCATGTTGCTAATGATCCTCCATCTTGTGTCATTCTCACTCCAAATCAGTCCCCCCCCCCTCCCCCCCCTCACTTTTTGTTGTATGGCATGTGGTCTGGTGTGGCTGAGTTCAGGAGTGCACAGGGCACAGCTGGATACACTTCATGGTTGTAAACCCAACTAGCTGATTCCAGGGTGTCTGTTAGACTCTTGCTCTGAGCTGATCGTAAAGCTGTAAACCCGTCAGTCACTGGACATGAAAGCATTCCAGAGTGGCAGAAAAACCTACATCCCACATGAAACCCACTTTGTCATACAATTTCATAACGCCCGGCAGGAAGAAGGTACAATAAAACCAAGCATACATTCGGAGAGGTCAGTTTAATACGAGTCACCTGATACCTTACACCCCTAGATTACGTCTGAGAGCAGAAAAGCGATATCTCTTTACCCCTCACAGGCAGATATGTCATATGTCATGTCTGGACGTTCAGCAGATGATTCTGCATATTATCCTGCTAGTGGATAGGATGCTACATGTACCTAGGGATGGTTATTGACCCTGATATAAACTGGGAGGGATTTTGGTCCTAGCTTGGGTCTCCGCCTAAAACCCCTCCCCAAATGAGGCGATTGGCCCTTGGCTTCAGAGACACCCCCTGCTGGGAGTGTCAGGCCTGAGAGGTAAGATGAGGAGATTCTCCCATTTAACATCGGAACCAACTTTGGGAGAATCGGCACCCTTCTGTTCAGGGCATTCGAATCTGCCTAACCCAAGGCTGACGGCAAGTATTTACCTCCCTAAACTTCCTTCTGTTACCTCTCTGCTGTGTGATTGTTCTCTGTATATATATATTGGTTACATCTTTCCTGTAAATATTTTTATTGCACCCGTCTGACCTTTTAGTAATAAATCCTATTTTCTGAAAGTGTTGAACTGTTTGTAAAGCTCTTTAATGTAAACTAAGAACTCCTGTCTCTGAAGAGCGCTACTGTGTGTGTTTAACCCTCTGTATACTGTGCCTGCGGTGACCGTGGTATACAGACGATTATCCAATCATCATAGTGTTATCGCCGAGTTTCCTCTTTCTCTGTACAATAGGAGGTGGTGGCAGTGTGAAGGGTTAATTGACCTGACCCAGTAACAGTCGCTCCCAGGCTGCCGGTACATCGATTGTGGTCCATTAGCTGGAAAATCGTTGTGCAGGGTGCAGCTGGGCGTGGCATTGTTACGCATGTCACAGCGCGGTTTTAGATTGGCTAGTCCTTCGGTCACGAGTTTGGTGAGAAGGGCTGGGATCTGACGCCACGCCCATCACAGTGGGAACCCCTCATAATGGGCACAGAGATGGTGGGAACCCCTCATAATGGGCACAGCGGGTGTACAGATCCAGGAACTCAGCACAGGGACGGTGGGAACCCCTCATAATGGGCAGAGACGGTGGGGACCCCTCATAATGGGCACAGAGACGGTGGAGACCCCTCATAATGGGCACAGCGGGTGTACAGACCCAGGAACTCAGCACAGGGATGGTGGGAACCCCTCATAATGGACACAGGGACGGTGGGGACCCCTCATAATGGGCACAGGGACGCTGGGACCCCTCACAATGGGCACAGGGATGGTGGGGTCACCTTGGTGTCATTCTGTATGGAAATGCTGATCGCCTGGCTCGGGCTCTGCCATCATTGGGCCCCAGTTCCGGGTCAGTGGCGAAGAATCGCACTAATCAGCACTCAGCCAGAGCGAGTGGTATTTCCACAGATGTGCAGCCATGGCGGGCAGTATGGGGGCGGGGCCCTCCCCTCAGCATGCGCACAGTGTGACCAGCGGGGTCTCTCAGTAATGACTCTCGAGTCGGAGAATGATGAAAAATACTTTTATCACATCCATTTTATTGAGTCCATCCGTCCCCCGAATCCTCCAATGGGAGAGCGGGGCTCCGACAACATGGCCGCCAGTGTGGGGCGGAGTTCTGCGGATACAGTCATAGAATACGCCTGGGAAGAGATCCGGACAAACATGGCCGCCCGGCTTATTACAGTCCTGGGAATACAAATGATACAGACAAGGCAGCTAAATGAGGAGAGGAGGCAGCTGGGGGCGCCCCGATGGTGGGGGGGGCGGGGGGGGGGGGGGGGGAGAAGGGGACGCCCCGATGGTGGGGGGCAGGAGAGGGGGCGCCCCGATATGGGGGGGGAAGGGGGCGCTGAGGGGGCGCTCCGACATCAGGGTAGACGAGATGGGGGGGTGGGCGGCATCCCCACGTCAGGGGCGTCCTCTGCTGCGTTAGGTATAACGAGGTTCCGGCTCTGGCTTCCGGGCGGGGCGGGTCACTTCTGCCTCTTGTAGATCTTGCGGGCGAGGCCGAGGAATATCTCCTTGGACAGCCATTGGCATGCTGGGAGATGAGGGTCCGCAGACGCTGGTTAGCTCTCCTCCTCGTACGCCAGTGTAGACCGCCGCCAGATCCAACTCCTCGTACACACCACCTTCACCCGCTGCACTCCTCCGCCCCCGCCTGGGCCATAGTTCTCCTGCAGAGCACAGAATGGGAGGGGTCAATCCTACAATCTGCAATCAGCAGGCCGGGGGTCGGGGGGTTACAACCCTCCTCCAGTCAGGGTTCAGAGGAAGGGGGGGGGTCACATATCCTCCTCCAATCAGAGCTAGAACCTGGGGAGGGGTTGATTACAATCCCCACCCCTTCCCCAATGACAGTCAGAGCCCCGCCCCTCAATCCCTCCAATCAGGACAGTAACCCCACCGCCTCCACCCACCAATCGGGTCAGATTCAGGGGGGAGGGGTCTTACAATCCAGAGGACTGGTACCAGAACCCACCCCCCTTCATTCAACAATCAGGGGTCAAATCCCAGCGCTGGGTAACACCCCCCGCTCCTCTGCCCACCATCAGAACCAAAGCACAAGCTCCGCCCCTGCAGACTGTACCCACCTCCAGGATCCTCCTCTGCTCAGGACTGACCCGCCTCAGAGCTTCCACCACCAGCCAGCCGCATTTATTGTCCTGGATATCGGTGCCGATCTTCCCGTCACCCCCCCGGGGTCCCCGTAACAGTCCAGATAGTCGTCCTACAAGGGAAGCCAGAGGATCAGCACAACAGCCAGGAGACGGCCATTCCCAGGAGAGGAGCTCCGCCATGGCATTGCCAGATGATCAATTGGCTGACCCACCCACACACCAGATAGCCCTCCCCAGACTGCCACCCCTGCAGAGAGGACCACCACCCACATCACCAGATAGCCCCTCCCGCAGATTAACTGTCCCTCCAGACAGCAACCACACCCACATATCAGATAGCCCCTCCCCCAGACTGACATCCCTGCAGAGGCCCCCCCACACACCAGATAGCCCCTCCCGCAGATCACTGTCCCCCTCCAGAACAGCAACCACATCCCCACATACCCCCTCCCCAGACTTGGCATTTCCCCAGGGACAGCAGCCCCACCCAGACACCAAATAGCTCCACCCCCAGACTGACATCCCTGCAGAGTGGCCCCACCTACACACCATTCAGCCCCTCCCTCAGATCAACATCCCTTCAGACAGCAGCCCCACCCCCACACATGGTAGCCCCTCCTCCAGAATGAAATCCATGCAGACAGCAGCCCCACCCACACACCAAATAGCTCCTCCCCCACAATGAAATCCCTGCACAGTGGCCCCACCCACACCAAATAGCTCCTCCTCCAGACTGACATCCCTGCACAGTGGCCCCACCCACACACCAAATAGCTCCACCCCCAGACTGACATCCCTGCAGACAACGGCCCCACCCATACACCAAATAGCTCCTCCCCCGGACTGACATCCCTGCAGACAGCGGCCCCACCCACACACCAAATAGCTCCACCCCCAGACTGACATCCCTGCAGAGAGCGGCCCCACCCACACACCACCAAATAGCTCCTCCCCCACAATGAAATCCCTGTAGACAGCGGACCCAAATAGCCCTCCCACATCCTGTAGACAGCGGCCCCACCCACACCAAATAGCTCCACCCCCAGACTGACATCCCTGCAGACAGCAGCCCCACCCACACACCAAATAGCCCCTCCCCCACAATGAAATCCCTGCAGACAGCGGCCCCCCACCCACACACCAAATAGCCCCTCCCCCAGACTGACATCCCTGCAGACAGCGGCCCCACCCACACATACCAAATAGCCCCTCCCCAGACTGACATCCCTGCAGACAGCGGCCCCCACCCACACACCAAATAGCCCCTCCCCCAGACAGCTCCTCACACACCAAAGACTTCCATCCCTGCTAACATCCCTGCATAGAGAGGCCCCACCCACGCCCTCCTTACAAAGAGACCCTCACAGGCCCCTCCAATGAGACACCTCAGTAGCCCTCCCCCGAGGCTCACCTGGATCTGGAAGAACTCGCCCATCTCCAGCAGGATGGTCCTGGCGTTGCCGTGTTCCTCCTCCCGTCTATGCCGGCCTGCAGGATACGGAGAGATACGGGGTGAGGGGGACACACCCTAGGCTGTAACGCAGCGAGGGGGAGGGAACATTCCGGCCCAGGGGAGGGAACATTCCCGCCCCCACGTCACACCCACAACTCACCATGTACATGGCGGCAGCCACAGGGAGGTAGAAGGAGGTAAAACGCCGTCTTGTACTTCACGATGGATTTATACCTGTCCAGAGAGGCGGGGATTACAACAGTCCGACCGAATGTGACAGCAGAGACACCTAGGAGAGCTCCGTCGCCCATCCACAATACCTCACCTGGACTCCGTTGTACCGGTCCAAAAATCCACCTTCCCCGGCTGAGAGGTGATGAGGTCCAGAGCCTGGCCCAACTCTGTCTGGTAGGAGGTCTGAAGAGGCCAAGAGAGAGTGGAGATGAAAAGAGGAGGAGGATAGGGGAGGGGGGGGGGCGGTAAGGAGGAGGGGGGGGGAGAGAGGGGGAGGAGGGGGGGGGAATCAGAGAGGGAGGGGGGAGAGAGGAGGGGGAGAGGGGGGAGAGAAGAGAGATGGGGAGAGGGGGGGAGAGAGCGGAGGGGGAGGCGGAGAGAGGAGAAAAAAGAGAGGGGGGGAGAGAAGAGATGGGAAGGGGGGGGGTAAGGAGAGAGAAGGGGGATGGGGGGGAGGAGAGAGACGGGGGAGGGGGGGGGGAGAGAATAGGGGAGAGGAGAAAAGCTTTTTAGAGAGGGGGGGGGGAGGGAGGAGGTAGGAGAGGAGAGGAGGGGGAGGGGGGGGGGGAGGGGGGGGAGAGGGTGAAGGGGGGGGAGAGAGATAAAGGGGGGGGAAGAGAGGAGGTTTGGGGGGGGCAGGAGAGTGAGAGGAGATATCAGCATCCCGAGGAGGAGGTAGGAGAGGGGGAGAGAGGAGGAGGGGGGGGAGAGAGGAAGGAGGGGGGGCAAGAGGTGAGAGAGAGGGGATGGGGGGGAGAGAGGTAGAGCTTTGGGGGAGAAAGAGTAGAGGAGGCTCTTGAAATTTGTGACGGAGCTCGAGATGGTCTTTTGGGCTCTCTCGGCCAGTGAAGAGTGAGATAGGGCTTGGGCGAATGTGGAACCACCATGAGATAACCCCCCCATCATCCCCCCCCCCCCATCCCCCATCAACAATCCATCAACCACAACCCATCCATCAAAAACAACACCATCCCAACATCCCAAACCCCCACCAATCAACCCCATCCCACCCCACCACCAAATCATACATCCCCCCCCACCATCCATCATCATCCCTCCAAACATCCCACTCCCACCCACCAATCACACCCATTATCACCCCACCCCCAAATTTCACACCCCACCATTCCATCCCCCCCCCATCCACCCCCCCATTCCATCCCCCCAACCCCACACCCCAACCCATCCCACCCCCCCCATCCATCACATTTTCAATCCATAAATCACCCCCAACATCCATCCCCCCCAAAAAACCCCTCCAAATCAACACCCCCCCCCCCCATCCCCATCCAAACCCCCCCATCCAAATCCATCACCCCACCAATATCCCCCAACACCATCCATCACCCCCCAAATCCCCCTCCCCCAAACCACTCACCCCCCCCAAATCATCATCCCATCCAACCCCCCAACAAATCATCACCCCCCCCCATCATCACCATCCCCCCCCCCCCCCCATCAAAACCCCCCCCATCCCCCATCCCAATCACCCCATCCACCATTCCATCATTCCCCAAATCATCAATCATCCCCCCCCCCCCCCCCCCCCCCCACCCCCCCACATCCCCCCCCCACCCATCCCCCATCCCCCCCCCCCCCACCCCCCCCCCCCCCCCCCAAACCCACCCCCCCACCCTTCCATTCCCCCATCCCCCCCCCCCCCCCCCAATCATCCCAACCCCCAAAACCAACCCCCCCCCACACACCCCCCAACAACCCCCCCCACCCCCCCCCCCCCAAAAATCCCCACCCCCCCAACCCCATCCCCCATCATCCCCCCACCAAAACCCCCCCCCCCAAACCATCATCCATCAACCATCCTCACCCCATACCCCCCCCCCCCATCCCCCCAAAAACCCCCCCCCATCCCATCCCCCCCTCCCCCCACCAATACCCCCCCCCCCCCCCCCACCACCCAACCCCCCACCCCCACATCCCCACCCCCAAATTCCCCCCAACCCCAAACCCATCCCTCCCCCCCCCTTCACACCCCATCCCCATCCATACCCCCCAATCCCCAAACCCCCCCCCCCCCCCCCCCCCCATCAATTCCATCCCCCCCCATTTCCCACCCCCCAAAAACCATCATCATCCCCCCCCCCAATCCATTCCCCACCACATCCCCATCCCCATCAATCCATCCCCCCCCAACCCATCCATCCCCCAAACCCCCCCCATCCCCCCTCATCTCCCCCACCCCACCCCAACATTTTCCCATCACCCCCCCCCCCAAACCCCCCATACAAATCCCCCAATCCCACACCCCCCCCCCCCCCCCCCCCCACCATCACCCCCCCCCCCCCCCCATCATCCATTTCCCCCCCATCCATCCCCCTCCCCCCCCCCCCAATCCCCCACTCCATCCCCCCCCCCCCCCCCCCATCACCCCACCCCCAATCACCCCCCCACCCCATCCCCCCACCCCAACCCCCCCCCCCCCACCCCCCCCCCCCATCATCCCCCCCATAACCCCCCCCATCATCCCACCCAAACCCCCCCCCAAACCCCCCCCCCCCCCCCATCCCCCCCCAATCCCCCATCCCCCCCCCCCCCAAAAAATCCCCCCCCCCCCCCCCCCCCCCCCCAACCATCCCACCCTACCCCCCATCCTACACCCCCCACCCCAAATCCCCCCCAACCCCCCCCCCCCCATTCATACCCATCCCCAACCCCCCCATCCCCTCAACCCCCCCCATCCCAACCCCCCCCCCCCACCAAAACCCCCCACCCATCCCCCCCACCCCCAACCCCAACCCCCCCCCCCCCATCCCCCCCCCCCAAACCATTACCATCCCCCCCCCCCCCCCCCCCCCCCCCCACCATCCCACCCCCCACCCCCCCCCCCACCCCACCCATCCCAACCCCCCCCTCCACCATCCCCCCCCCATCCACCCCCACCCCCATCCATCAACATCCAATCCAAACCCATCCCCCCCCCCCAAACCCCCCAAACCCCCCATTCCCCAAACCCCCCCAACCTCTTCCCTAATCATCCCCCAACCCCATACACAAACCCCCCCCCCACCCCCACCCCAACCCCCACCCCCCCCCCAAACCAACCCCCCCCCCCACCCCCCAAACATCCCACCCCCCCCCATCCCCACAACCCCACATTCCCATCCCCCCCTAAGTTCTTCCATACGCCCTCATCTAATCAAACCCCCTCCCCAAGGCGGCCCTCCTCACCTCACCCCCCAATTTCCCGCCTAATTACCCCATCCGCTCCCATAGCTAATCCCACCTCCCGAACCCATTCCCCCCGCACCCCATTCCCCTCAATACACATTCACCAATCCTCTCTTCATTCAATCCCACCAACCCATACTCTCAACTCCAGCACCCACCCCCCCCCTCCCACCCTCCCCTCATACACCACTCCGCTTACCTCCAATTATCCACTCTAACCACTCCTACCTCTTTCTCCCCAAATCACCATCCCTCCCCATTCTTCACAAACCCCACCCCCCTCTCCAGCCGCCCATCACTCCACCCACCCCGCTCCCTCACTTCCCGTCCCCCACAACCGGCGAGACTCATCCCTGCCCCCCCACCCCCCCACCACTTATCCTACCCCCCACCACCCTGCCCCCGCCCACCACCACGGGTCCAGCCCCCAATAGGAGGATTCATCCCCGATGCCCCTCCCCCCAACCCTCCTCCATACCCTCCCGGGGCCCATTAACGAACGCCCTACCAACATGAGGCTCGTCAACCCCTAAAGGACCCCCTTGCCCCACAGCCCCCCAATCACCCCCCAATCCTTCGACTCGGCAAGCCCCACACCATTCTAGGGGAGGAGTCCCCCCTACACCTGCCCCAACCCCCAATCAGTCCCCCTCCCCGCCTGTGGGACCCCAACGGCCACCCCTACCAGCCATTCCCTGGCCCACCACCCACCCCCCGCCCCCCATCCCCCGCTCCCCGACCCCACACCCTACCACCACGACTGCCACCCCCCCCCATCAGAGTCCCTCCCCCGCTACCCCCCCGCCCCACACCCCCCCACCATCCCTGCGTAGAAGACCCCCCTCCCACCCTCCCCTAGTCCACCACCCCTCCCTGCTCCCCCCCCACCTCCTACCACCCCTTAACACCACACCCCCTGCCCTCTCACCCCCCACCCCCAGCTGAGCCCCTCCCCCAATCCCTACCCACCCTGGGGGCCCGCAACGCCACACCCCTGTCACCATACCACTCCGCCCCCCTACATCCCCCCCCCCCCCGAGATAACTTTCTTACCCACCCATCACTACCCCCACCACCCCTGAGGAGGATCACCCCTTACTTGCCTACGCCTCCCCCAGAGTCATCCCCCCGAATCACCCCTCATCCCAACCCCCCCTGGGCGCCGACAAGGGTTATAGGGCAGGACACACCCCACATCACAGCTCCCACCTCAACCACCCATCCTACCTCCCTGGGGCGGGACCAAGGTTATCCACCGTCCTAGGACTCATCCCCGCAACCCCCTGCCCTCACACCCCTTTTCCAGACCCATCCTTCCTGGGGGAGGGGACTACGGGATATCCCACCTCACCCTCTACTACATCGCTGCCCCTTACCCACCAGTCCTGAACAGCTCATCCTACCGGGCCCATGGGTCGGGGACACCAGTTATAGGGGGGGAGTCAGCCCCGCAGCCCTAACTCCCGCACCATCTCCCTTCCCCGACTCCACACCCTCACCCTACCGGCCTGGGGCGGGACATGGGTTAAAGTGGGAGGAGTCATCCCTGCTGCCCCTCCCCCCAGTCACCTACCACCCTGGCGGCGGGGACATGGGTTTTAGGGGGAAGGAGTCACCCCACGCCCCCCCCCAATCACCTCATCCTACTGGCCTGGGGGGGACAAAAGGTTTTAAAGGGGGGGGATAATCCCTGTTCCCCTCCCCCCAATCACCTTCACCCCCGGGGGGGGGGACATGGGTTTTTAGGGGGAGGATCTCCCCACTGCCCCCCCCCCAATCACAGCTCTCCCCCGGCCTAGGGGCGGGGGCACGGGTTTTTAGGGGAAATAATCCCTGTTGCCCCCCCCCCCAAACACCTACCCCCCCGGGGCGGGGACACGGGGTTTTAAGGGGGGGGATCCCCCTACTGCCCCTCCCCCAACTCCCCCGATCATCCTACCGGCCTGGGGGGGGACACGGTTTTTTAGGGGGAGGGCTACCGGAAAGATAGAAGGAACCCCTGGGGGCGGGTCATGATCTTTCCATTCGACCTCGCTCTGGGGAAGCCCTCCCCGTGGGGGGGGCCCTATTGGGGGCCCCTTCTACACCACCAAAGCCACCCCACGCAG
>CATNWA010000657.1:0-37347 GCA_951230385.1 Staurois parvus
CAACACAAACACCAATAATATTTCTGCTTGAAATTAAGCACACCCACCTTCCTCCACTCTGGGAGATCACTAGATTGCTACATCTTCTTCTCCAGATGTCTTCAAATTATACATATGAAAAAACAGCATTTTCACATCAGCATTCATTGTTTATCACAATTCCAATTTCAGTTCCAACGATTAGCGATCCCGAAGTTCTAAGGCCTGGCTCACACCTATGCTTTTTTTTGGTGCTTTTTTGCTTAGGAAAACACACTTACAGTCCATTTAACCACTTCCCATCCGGCCCATGTACATTTACATAAAAGGCCGGACAGGAGCAGTGCCAGGAGGGGTTGCCGTTCATAAACGGCGCCCGCATTTTCAGCCTGTGCACACTCCCTGGGAGCACCGATCGCTGTATGAGGTCCCGATCATGTAATCACTGATTGGCCAATCAGTGATCACATGAATAGTAATAAGCAAGATGTCACTTCTGACATCATTGCTTACTACTTGTGAAATCTGTGAATGATCACAGAGGTCACATGCTACAGGGCTATTCACAACAGCCTTTTTTTTTGTACCATGTGACAAAGCTGTGGACCAATCACAGCTCTCACAGTATTTCTCAATGGCTGCAAGAATGTAGTCAGAGAGAAGGAGAAATTATTGCTTTTACTGCCTTTTTTGGGTAATCATAAAGCAGTCAGTGTGAGAAAAAAAAATTATTTCATAACCCCCTACAAGTAGTTACAGTGTCACTAAGGCACTGTACTGCTAGGATGGACAGTATGTAAAAAAAAAACAAAAACATAAATAATAATATATAAAAAATAAAATTGCAATGTAAAAATTTTTTTGGAAAAAAATTATAATTGTTGGTTATAAACTAATTTGGTTTTTTTTTTTACCTAAAAAGATAGCTGAATACAATATGGCCAATATTTATGAAGAAAGATTATTTATTTGCAAAATTTTATAGGAAAAACACTTTTTTTCAAAATGTTTGGACTTTTCATTTATATGGTAAAAAAAACAATAAAAATCCCAGTGTGGGAATAAATACCGCCAAAATAAAGTTTTATCTGTCTCAAAAAAAATGCTAAAAAAATTCATTATGGGTACAGTGTTGCATGACCACGCAATTGTCATTCAAAGTGTGGCAGTGCCTCAAAGCTGAAAAAATTGGCCTAGACAGGAAGGGGGTTAAAGTGTCCGGACTTGAAGTGGTTAACATGGTTTCCTACAGGACACGTTTCATATCTATGCGTTTTTTTTAGATACTGCCTTTTTGAAAAGGGTCAGGTCAATAGACTTCAATGGAGACACTGCAGAAAAGTATGTAGTGCATTTGTGATGCGTTTTGTGCGCTTTTAATCTGCCCAACAACAATTGGCAAAAAAAGCCTAAAAAATGCATGAAAACGCATCAAAAAACGTGTGAATAAGATGCAAAAACACACCCCAAAAAGCACCGAGGAAACGGATTAAAAGCAAAACTGCATAGGTGTGAACCAAGCCTTACACAACCAAATCAAGCAGTTGTCATAACCCAGAAAAGGAACAACCATAAATCAATGCTAAAGTCTAAGTCACCGGTCACATCATTGCGATTTAAAATCACGTGATTTATGTGTGTAATTTCAGTGTGTTTTCAGGTGCGATGATGTCTGAAGACTTTATTGATGCTTGTGAAAGATTTTCAACGATTTCTTGCAATTTGCAGTGCGATTTCCATTATATTCTATTTATGTGAAATCGCAACAAAACTGCAGAAAAAGTAATGTAAGAACTATTATAGAAATCGAGCTTGAGCTGCAGCAAATTGAACATGTTAAGACATTGTTAAGACATTGACATTCATAAGATGCAATTTCAGATGTGATTTAAATTCGCAAATCGCACCGGTGTGACCGGGCACTTAAGCTAAACCCTACACTGATCAAAATTTGGAATGTTCAGCAGAACTGGCCAAGTATTGATCAGTGTGTGGCTGTCTCTAATCAACAAAAGTCCAAGGGACATGTTGGCAAAAATGTTTTATTGATCAGCAGCTACAGCCAATCAGCTGCAGATCTGTGTATTCTGACAGTGGTGGGTGCTACTGTCATATAGCACAATGTCCCAGCAAAGAGGAATTGATTGCTCCGTCCATCCATTTGTGTACATGGAGGAATATGTTTGTTTTTTTTTACATTCAGTCCATTAGCTGACCAAAAAAAAAATGTATGGCCAGCTTTTAAAAACATTTGTCACAACGTCTCCTTTGCATTACAAGTATGCACACATAAATCTATTTTTGCTTCTTTTTTCCCAAAGGGATACAGTGTGTAATTTCTTTAACATATGCACCAATCCTGCATGTCACAAGTGCACTGTCTATAAGAGTACATTCAGACAGCTGAAGAGCAGTGGTCAGGGTCAGCCGCCAGCAGGAATCAGCAGATTTTCCAGTGGATTGTAAACACTGCCTGCACACACTGGATGCGAAACAGCTGCAGCTGTCAGATTTTGACTGTACAAATCAATGGTGGTTTGCCTCTGCTGTTCATATGTTACCACTCATCTGAGGGGGCGGGAAGGGGTTAAAGCACAAATAGTAGGATCAGTGTCCACGGGCTTAAAGTGATGCTGTCAGAACACGATCCCGGGTAAAGAATTAGATGCCTGTAACCAAATTGGCTTGCCTTTCTGGCAGCCAATTTTTAAAGAAAGAATTAAAACTTCTGTCAGTTCATTTTAGGGGATAGGTTTATGTATTAAGTTGAGGGTGAGGGTCAGGTTAAGTGTGAATCCAATGTTAGGGATATGTGGAAGGGGATATCAGTGAAATGAAAGTGTATGTACACCCAAAAAAAAAAAAAAGTTGTCTATGTAAAATAGACAGTGTTATAAATTAAAGAGGTTCTTCAGTCTAAAATAAAGAAAAGTCAGCAGCTACATATGCGTTGTAGCTGCTGACTTTTCATAAAAGAACACTTACCTGTTCAGGGATCCAACACCTGGGCTGGTTCTTTGATGGTGTTCGGGGTCCTCAATGCCAGCTTGTTTACTGTGGGAAGTCAGCTGTAACTCCTTGCGCCCTCACAGCCAGCTCCCCACTGTGCGTGTGTGCAAATCGTGCTGTGCTTTGTGAATGGTCCTGCAGTCTCCTTGGACCTGTGATGTGTCCCAGGAGGTTGCGGAGGATGTGAATTTCTGTTGGGATTGCCTAGGCAATTCCAGCAGAAGTGGGAGCAGGTGCCTGATAAAACTTGGCACTGCTCCCCCCCCCACATAAAAAAAAAAAAAAAAACTCTGAAAGAGGTAGGAGGACCATAAAGTGGAACTTCCCTTTTTGGGTCAAGTTCAGCTTCAAGGTCCATCCTCAGCTCTCTGATCTCCACACCAAAGTGTCTGCACAAAGTTTTGGGTGCCTAAAGTGATGGAATATACCGTGTATATACTATATTATATATATATATATATAATATATATATATAATATATATAATAGTGTGTGTGGTTACTTTTTTGACACCCAGACCAAGTTTGGCAGCAGCATTGGTGTGTGTCAGTTACCTGGACAATAACTCTAGGACTCAGCGGGTCTGACAGCCAGGAACACACACAATTGCACATTCCTAGTTCTCAGTTGGGAGCGTTCTCATGGTAAAGGGACATTTTTACATTAGGACTTTATAAAGTCATTGCAGTCACCAAAGGAATTAATATTACGATTGTTGAACAAAGATTTTTCTACTGATTGCAAAACTTTATGGGCAGTTTTATAAATACTGTTGCCGGTTGTAGTGATATTGCAGATGTTTTTGTGCCATGTGATCTGATCTGTAAATTGTCTAATTACAAAAGCTCCTGGTTTCTAACATCTTTTTGTTCTCTTCTCAGCCCAGTACCAGAATATGACTTATTGTGACACGGACCCATGTTATGGGATCTGTTATCCTGAAAATGGATGTGCATGTAATGATAATACGCTCTGTATTCCAAATGTAAATACATCATGCCCTGATCCCACCAACTGCTGTCCAGCAGGCCTATACTACAGCACTGATCTATCCTGTTGCACACGTAAGTATTTTCAAATCAGTTTAAAGTGTACTTTCTGAGTTGATCATTGTAGGATGTCATTTTAAACAGATTTTTTTTCTGCTGTGTCTTCTGCAGCTACTCCTATCTGTGTGGATGGATTTGTGTGCCACAGTATGAAGAATGCACGCCATCAGGAGAGTGTCAATGTAATAACACCGCATACCCTGATCTGAGTAAGACTTTGTTCATTTTCTTTTCCTTTGCAATGTCATCCCAGTCATTTTTCCCCATACAGAGAATGCACAGTATGTGTTTGGTGGGCATATTAGGAGTTTGTTCTTGCAGTGTATACATTGGGAGTCACATTCCCTAAGACATTGACAATATTACATGCTTTGGCTCTGTCATGTGTTTGTTATTTTATTATATATGGAAGACGTGTAGATTAGTCATTAGATGGAGCACTTAGTGGCTTTGTACTATTATTTGCTGCTTAAAGTACACATTCCATGACAATATTATGGGGACTGACATTGGTGACCACTTTCACAATGCTAGTTTTCTGAATCACTGACCTGGAACAAGAATGCAGCAAATTACAGTTGGAGAAAAGTCGGAGATCCTGATACCTATACAGTATTGGTTCCTGGTTGGTGACTGAAGCCAAAGCATCACTGTGACAGCCAGAAACCAGCATGTTTAGACAGAGGAGCTCAGCAATGGAACCCACATAACCCTTAACAATTGTGAATTAGGATATCAGACACACAGGAAGATCATTGTTTTCAAACAATGTGAGAAGGATCCGTAAAGAACAACCATTTTGTAGCACTGCAAATATTAAAGAAGAGTCAGTAATGTAATGAGAATATATGTCTGGGCATACATTACAATATCAACATATATTGGTAGGGTTAGTTACATCAGGCTGCTCACTTTTACATTGAAAAACTAATACATCCCTTTAACCATTAGCCGCCCAGCCTATAGCCGTTTGGCGGCCGCAAAAATGCTTTAGCTTTCCGGGTCCACACCATTTGCGATCTGTCACCGGCCGTCTACCTCGGACACGGCCAATGACAGATCTGAGTACCGGCCCCCGTTGCCGGTACCATGTGACCTGCTGTGACCAATCACAGCAGGTCACATGACAGTTGTATACAATGGATGGCTTCATTCATGCCATCCATTGTATACTAGTGCCTTGCTGTGAATGGTCACAGCAGGTCACATGCACATGTCATGTGATTATGTGATTAGCTGTGGCCAAATCACAGCTAAGCACAAAAAAAACAAAAAACAAAAAAAAAAAACCTGAATGAATCAATTTCATTCAGGTAAATATGCTTGCTTATAGCCAAGTAATTCTTTGCTATAAGCAAATTGTGTAAAAAAAAAAAAAATACTGATCACTTCCCCAAAGTAGTACAATGTTACTATGGTAAACATTGTACTACTTTGGTCATTGTAAAATATGAAAAAAAAATCTTAATTTTTTTTTTTTAAAATGTAATAAAAAATTAAAAATAATTAAAAAAAAAAAATATATATATATAATATTTATGTCATTCATACTGTCACCAGTCAGTGTCCCTGTTCACCGCCATGCCAGTTATATGATGACGCTTGTACTGCACTAGTGACAGTATGTAAAAAAGAATAGTGAAAAATAATTTTTTTAATTTTTTAATTTTCCGAAAAATTATGACAAAAAAAATACTACTTCAAAAAACTTGCCATTCCTCTTATGAAGTACGTCGGACTGTCTACTCTGCAAAAAGGGATCATTTGGGGATATCTGTACTATTCTGACATTCTTGGACCTCAAGAAATTAGATTGGCCGTCAGTACTTCAGGATTGATCAATATTCAGATATATCCCATAGTTTGTGAACTCTAAAACTTTCCTACAAACTAAATAATACATCCTAATTTGGGTTATTTTCACCAAAGACATGTAGCAGAATACATCTCGGCCTAAATTTATGAAGAACAATTATTTATTTGTAAACTTTTATAACAGAAACAAGGAAAAAAGTGGTTTTTTTTTTCAACATTTTTGGTCTTTTTTTGTTAATTTAGCAAAAAAATGAAAAACCCCAGCGGTGATTAAATACCACCAAAAGAAAGCTTTAGTTGTGTGAAGAAAATGATAAAATTTTAGTTTGGGTACAATGTTGTATGACCGCGCAATTGTCATTCAAAAGTGTGAGAGCGCTGAAACGCGAAAAAAATGGCCTGGGCAGGAAGGTGTAAAATTGCCCGGTATTGAAATGGTTAAAGTCGATGACATTATGCCTAACTGATTGATTAGTTTGCTAAAGAAAAATGTAACCTAAATAACTGACATTAAAAAAACCTTTTTAAAACCTTGTGGCATCTGAGTGATGCTGATCTCCTGCAACCTCTTTGCAGCAATTTCATTCTATATGCATGTACTTCAGTGATGACTGCATTTCACAAGGTGGCTCTCCTTATGGTGACAACAGTGGTCTGTGCCTGCATAATGTGTGTTGAAAGTCCTCTTGTAATTTCTATCAGAAGCCCATATGGCAGGATGACAATGCAGCATCATGACTGTTGTCACCCTATAATCAGCAGAATAGGAGTATAAGATGAAAAGCCGGAAACTCGTTCTCCCGATAAAAGTACTTTATTCATAAAGGGTACAGTGTGCAAGTTACAGCAACTTACGCGTTTCGGTAAAACACCTTATTCATAGCCATCATCGGCAGTGCCTGAACCAGGACTTTTATGGCAGGAACACCAAATGTTATGTTAATGAAAGCGGCAGATATGAGAGTATTACAAATTACTTTTGAAATCACATGGCATTTTAGTAATTGGGTTTGTATCCAATTTAAAGCCAAACTCCATGCAGATGTAAAATACACAAATTAACAAGCCATTTGTGTTCGGAAGCGGCATGTTTCACCTTCTTTATTACCAGACAATTTTTTTCCGCATTGAGCACTGTGATACTTTGACTGACAATTATTAAGTCATGTAACACTGTGTCCAAATTAGTTTTATATGATATTTATGAGACAGATATTGGGGAATTCAAAATAGCCATAATGACACATTTCTGGCTGTAGTTCCCTTAAGAGTTCGTATTATATTCAGATAATACATTGCTTGTTTAATCATTTTTTTTATACTGGAAAAAAAGGTAAAAGATTTCTGTATTTATTACTGTTTATACAGCCTGATTGAATTACAGTAATAAATAACGAGGGATCAGCTCTCAATGTTTCTCTTCCAGAGTCCACTGTGGACTTTTTAAAGTGTTACTAAACCCACAACAGTAAAATTAATCTATATATGTGGTAAAGCATGCTTGTTATACTCACTGTAGAACTTAAGGGGTTAATTCCCCGTATTGTGTAAAAAGGTTGTTTGATCCTTTCTTCCCCAATCCTCCCCTTCGTCTACTGTCCCCAATCCATCTGCTGATAGTACATAGCTCTAGGAGACACTCTGCACATGCTCAGTTTGGTGTGCATTGCTAGAGAGTTTTTTTTTTCTTGGGAGAGTGCATGTGATCAGTACAGGGCCAATCCGCACTGTCCAGACAGAGGGTCAGAGGTCATACACCCTTATAGGATTGTCATAGAAGAATGGAAACACCTCCTACAAGCTTTAACCAGTGCTCTGCTGGACACTGATAGAAGTAACAAGACTGCTATATACTGCTGACGAGAAAAGGTATTTAGCAGTTTATATTTACTAAAATAATTGCATTTCCATGTTCTGTGTATTGTGGGAGACCAGATAGTGAATGCAGGGTCCTGGGTTTAGTAACACTTTAAAATGTTGCGCTTTAGGAATTCTTTCTGTTTCTTGTTTGTTAGGGAACTGGGCCATATGGCTAAAAGTGTCTGTAAGCAGTAACAAATAGTAAGAGGAGAGGATCAATGTACATGTGTAAAAGAACAGTTCTTGTATGCATTGCCCACTGATTGATTTATATGTACTCTTTTGTTGAATTTTCCCAGCACGTGATGATTTTCACCCTACGGTTGACTGTAAAGACAATGCAATGACAGTCTCAATGAAGCAATGTGAGCTAGAAAACACTTGGTTACGACCCTTCCACAATTCATGTGAGGGATCCATCAGTGGGCTGCAATTACATTTATATTAATCAAAAGGTCAATGGATTCAGAGTGACATATTTTATGGTCCAAGCAAGATCCATTTGGTGTGGAAACACATTGACGGTAAACACACTATTGATTTATTCATTCATTTATTTTAGCAGCTCTTTTCGGCTTGTATGTATTGTTTACAACAGGAAATATTGCCTGAAAGCCCAACTCCAGCCAAAACATTTCATTTCATTTAGGGCCAGTTCACACCTGATTCCCACACAGGGCCACAGTCTGTGTTCCTGTGCCATTCCTCTGTGACTCAGTGTGGTGTGATTTTCAACCCATTCATTTGAATGGACCTGAACTTACACTGGATCGCACCAAAAGTAATGCAAGTAACCACTTTTCAAAAGCGCACTGCACTGGATCGCATAACACTGCAATACCATCTGAATCCGGTGCAGGGAAACGCACTGTGTTTGGGATCTGCATTTGGGATGTCATTAGGATTATATGGACACTCACAGCAGAGTGCATTTTGAATGCAGTGTGGGAAATGCACATGAAAACAATGGGTTTGCCCATTTTGGTTGTGAATGCGCCCTTAGGCCTGCGTTTTTTTCAGAGCATTTTCAATTCTGCAGAAATGCACTATAGTCCACTTAACATGGTTTCCCTATGGGTATACGTTCACATCTGTAACATTTTCTACTGGTGTGTTTTTTGGAAAGGATCAGGGACTTTTTTTTCTCACAGCAGTTGTGTTTTTGGTTCCATAGATTCAATGGAAATGCAGCCAAAAATGCATCAAAAACACAGTGCTTACATTTTTGTATGTGTTTCGGTTTCTCCTGAAAGTAGACAACAGACATTGTCCCCCAAAAACACAGAATGCAAAACCCATCAAAAACGCATTTAAAAACATGTCAAGGAACACGTGTGAAAAAAATCTGCATAGGTGTTACCCAGGTCTGAAGATAGAGCAGGGAAGAGTTTAGGAACCCTGTCTCTCCTTGTTTGGAGAGATTTCTCTTTGTAGGCATCACAGTTGCTAAGAAGTGGAGAGAAGATCTTTCAATGGGGTCACTGAGAGAAAATCTTACCTCTTCCTCATTCCTTATATAAGGAAATTTGGGCTAGTGGTAAGCTTTAAGGGATATCTCTACTTTTCGTACATTTACATCCCTTAAAAATGCAGATCCCCTCTCCCCCAGAAAGCTCCTTGAGACCTGGTTCACTCCAATGCATTTTTAGTGCTTTTTGCAGAAACGTACTACAGTCACATCTATGCTTTTTTGAGCCGCTGTATTTTTTGGAAAGGGTCAGGGACATTTTTAAATGCAAAATGTTGCATTTTTGGTTCAATAGATTTCAATGGAGATGCTGCAGAAAACGCATGTACTGCGTATTTTTGAACGCATTTTGCATTTTTTAAATCTGACCCAGTAACAAATTTGGCCCCCTCAAAAAATGCAAAACGCATCAAAACCACTGCAAAAAAAAGCACTGTAAAATGGGCAAAACGCAAACTATATTGGTGTGAACCAACAGGTCTAATTTTTTCACTTACAAATCTATGGTTCATGAAGATCTTATCTTTGGGCCACTGGGTGCTACATAGTCCCTCTTTCACAAACCTCCGGCTCCCCCTCCCCCCAGCAGGTCAATTGCAAGGCAGAAGACTTTCCATTTTTTTGCTAGGGGGGAAGCCTGTTGATTGTTGGGCTCAACGATTGACATGCTTCATTAATCCATTAGGCAGAGTGAAGTGACACCCCTCTATATTTCAAAGCTGGTTTTTTCATTGCTAATTACTTGACAGTGACAGAACAAATTTATGAAGTAAAAGCTCTAACATTGTTTCTGTTTGCTACAACACTTTGTCGGTATTCCTCCTTCTTTCCACAGTACGATCAATCCTACATGTCAATATATCCAACACCGTGTACATTTGGAGTCCTGATACACAATCATGTCAGATTCAATAATATCAGCTTTAACTTTACCTGTGTGTATAATCGGGATATGGTAACAAGTCTGAAACTGCCTGGAAATATAACCTATCAGTAAGAAATAATATCACACTAACTATGTATAAGCGTTTTGCTTTAATGTAAAGACACTTAACATATTTTTTTTTTTGTTTTCTTCATTAACCTCTCATTTCCATTAATGGGTTTATGATATTTATAACATTATATAGCAATGAATACTATTTATACTGTATATGGCTTAGATTTTGTGGATCCAGGAGCATGATATTGTGTACTATATGGTGTTAGTACAGGCCTAGCCTTAGATTTTTTTTATATCATGTTCAAGTGCATGCTAAAGTAATCAGTAAATGCATAGCTCCCAACTGTCCTTGATTTTGAGGGACTGTTCTCTGATTTGGTACCAAACAAAGTTCAAAGTTTTGCCTCTCCTTCCTCCTCATTTGTCCCTCATTTTGGCTTGATCTATATAGCTGTATATTAAATTCACTATTTATCTAATCAAAGAGTGTTTTGCAGTGTAAAACCTTTCATCCCAAGTTTCTAAGTTGCTGAATTTGTATATTTCAAAAGCCAATACAGAAAGGAATTAGTAAGTGGTAAAAAAAAAGCACTTGTGGGTTTAACCAATCATTCTCCTTTAATGAGGGCATGGCAGGGGGTGTATCCTATGTCTACATACACTTTGCTAATAGTGTGTCCCTCATTCCCATCTCAGAAAGTTGGGAGGTATGGTAAATATAATACACTAAGGGATTTACACTTCACCGACCACTTTAATTAGTGTACACCTCTGTTCAATTGCTTGGTAACATAAATTGCTAATCTCAGCCAATCACATGGCAGCAACTCAATGCATTTTAGGTATCTAGATTGGGTAAATAATTGACTTGCTGAAGTTCAAACCAAGCCTTTAGAATGGGAAAAAAGGGGATTTATGCGTGACTTTGAACATAGCATGTTTTGTTGGTGCCAGATGGGCTAGTCTGAGTATTTCAAAAACTGATCTACTGGATTTTCATGCACAACCATCTTTAGGGTTTACAGAGAATGGTCCAAAAAAGAGAGAAAATATCCAGTGAGTGGCAGATGTTGTGGATGAAAATTTGCCCTTGTTGATGTCAAAGGTCAGAGGAGAATGGGCCAGAACTGGTTTAGCTGTTGACATTCAGAAGGTAGCGTGCAGAATTTGGGGCATATAACAACATGAAAGGCATGGATCCATAGCCTTGCCTTGTATCAACAGTTTCAGAAGGCTTGGTGGTGGTGGATGTAATTGGTTGTGGGAGATGTTGTTCTTGGCCACTTAAGCAAGGTGTCTACCTAATAAAGTGGCCGGTGAGTGTAGTATCCATCACAGGGATCCACAGTTGTCCTCCCTGACAATGCTTTCATCTGCTTTTCTCTCCGAGCAAAATTCATCTTGTTCATGCGCATCACCCAGGGTCATCACTTTATCTGCCTGGCTTGGATAATACTAATCAAGAAACAGATGTGTCATAATCAGTGCAGAAGACCTGTATGGCTGGTGTTAGGGGGCTGTGTTACACCTCGTAGGTGTAGGGATCAAAAGGAAAAGCATAGACCATTACCACTAACTGAAGAGCCAAAAGATAATCAAACGCAGGATGCTGAAAGTCCAAAGCATCATTATCCCAGCCCAGTGCTCCGCCGTCCCTGGGATTCCTAAAATATGTCAGCTTCCTCTTGCTTTTCCCTCTAGAAGGGTGGCTGGAAATGTGAATCAGAGCATTCTTTTGACTTGGGTCAGCACTTTCCATGTGTACTGCTATTGGCCATTCATGAACTCCCATCCTCTGATGCATCCCTAGGAAAAAGAAGAATAGGTAAAACAAGCACGATTATTCAAACCCCCAAATCTCTGCGTCCAATGCGAAAACAATGATGGTTAAAACTGTCAATCACGCCACAGAGGTCAGTGCAGCGGGGACCATGGAAGGGGGAAGGGGGTAGGGTTGTTAGTTGCAGTTCACCTTTTCATTTTTTACTGTAAAGGTGAACTTAACATTTTATAAGGGCACTGTCAAACATTTGTATTGCTCTCTGTTGAAACATCAGTGATGAGATTGCCTTCCCTACTGACTATCCTGTTCCTGGTGACAGGGTGTCCCAGGGAACCCAATGCAGGAACTAAAACATTCTGGGCGAAGGTTAGAATCTGTGTCTCAGATCATTTTTAATGCTTGTATATGTCTTCCTGTCTCAATGACACCTTTACTGTCTTTCTTAGCAGAGAGGGGGGGGGGAGGGGGGGGGGGGGGGGGGGGGGGGGGGGGGGTCTGGGGGGGGGGGGGGGGGGGGGGGGGGGGGGGGGGGGGGGGGGGGGGGGGGGGGGGGGGGGGGGGGGGGGGGGGGGGGGGGGGGGGGGGGGGGGGGGGCAGGGGGGGGGAGCAGCGTGACAGAAAGTGAGAGGGAAATCTCTCAATAAGTTTATATGCTCACTGCATGTTGTTTATTTTGGTGTATTATTGGAGGACACATCTGGTTATGGGCATAAACAACTGTTTTTTTACCTCTTAAAACTTGATATATACTGTAAATACATATACTGAACAAACACCTGTATAAATATACATATATTTACAGTACACAGTATATTCGGGTATATACACGGTCTATATACATATCTACAGTATACATATATATATAATACAGTATCATAAAAGCACACAAAACACACTACATACTTTCAAACCAGGATCATTTACTGCCACAGCCAGCTTCACAGTTCCGCAATGTGGTGTTTGGCCCAGCGAGCAGTGTACCCGAGGGTTTTCGTGTAATTAACTGTGTGGATTGGACCACAGAAACCAGCTTAAGCTTTTCATTGCTTTGTGTTACTAAACCCACAACATAAAATCAGATCTGTATATACAATTAAAGCATGATTGTTATAACTCGCTACTGTGGAATCTAAGGGGATTAATCCTCCTCATTGTGTACAAAGCGCTGTTGCGTATCCTGCTCTTTTCTGATCCTCCTCTTCTACTGTCCCCAATCCATCTGCTGATAGTACAGAGCTCTAGGAGACACTTTACACATGCTCAGTTTGGTGTGTATTGCTAGAGAGTATTTTTTCTTTGCATGTGCATGTGATCACACAGGGCACTCAGTACTGTACAAACAGAGGGTTCCGTGGTCATGCAGCCTCATAGGACAGAGCACAATGAAAAGAAAATTCCCTCCTCAAGATTTGAAACTAGCGCTGGCGGCTGAAACACTGACAGACAAGTTCACAAGACTTTAACTGCTGATATGAGAAAAAGGTAATTTAGTGGTTTTTTCCTTCTATTTACTAAAATAATTATGCATTTCCATGTTCTGTGTACTGTGGGATACCAGATCTAGTGAAAATGCAGGGTCCTGGTTTAGTTACACAAAAAAAAAAAAAAAAAAAAAAAAAAAATATTAATGCATTAAAATGTAATGATTTTTGTAGGCATACATGGTGTTTAGAAGGCTATTGCTGCTGTCATCAGGAAATAAATTGTGATTTAACTTGTTACTGGTCTAGTGTACCTAGATTGTGAGCTCGAAAGAGCAGGCCCTTGACCCCCTTGTTTTTTGTTACTGTAATTGTCTCATGTTCTCTGTCCCCCCACTATAATGTACACAGCGCTGAGCAAACCTTTTAAGCGCTATAAAATACTGTATAATAATAATAATACTGCGTTTTTTGTTACCTAAAAATGTGTTTTGTTTTCTCAGAACAGTATACCTGTGCTGTCTGGAGCCAATGAAACTGCGGAACATGTATCCTGTTACCATGGCTGCTTATAAAGATTCAACATTTACAAGATCATATCAAAATGAAGAAGAAGTGACAAATTGGAACAATGATCTATGTGGGAATATTTGTGACAGGAGCTGATGGAAAGATATATGTTCTCCGGATAGAGACTGTGTTTGCAAGTCCAAACAGATAATCGTAAATGATGTAAATAGTGTTTATCTTATAAAAAAATGGGTAAGTCTACATTTCTTATACAGCCTAGAGATGAAAGATGAAAGAGATTGAAAGAAAATGTAAAGATCTAGAACTTCACATAGCACGGAGTGCGAAATACAAAAGAAGCGCAGTTATAACTTAAGGAAATGAAAATAACCTTGCAAACATCTTCCTGATTTAGCTGGAATCAGTAAAAGTGGCCTTAGGCTGGCCATAGACGAGCCGTTTAATCGGCCGAATTGTCGGTCGATAAATGAAAATCGGTCATTTGCCATTGCCGATGCTGCCACCAATGTCTACGAAAAATGGCCGTTTTTCATAGATTTTCCAGCATGACCGATAAAAAGAAACAAAAAGATCCCCGAAAAACGGTAATATATGTACCCCCAACGTGGCACCATCCCAGCATAGATGTCTAGTACAGAAAGATAGCAGAAAACTGGAATGTAGAGTTGTATCTGGTCAAACTGGGTGATCCTGTTCTATCTCCAGTGAAAATGGGATTTTTTGTGTTGTGTCAGCCACCAGGAGGAAAAATCTGTAATATCGCGAGCAACAGTATTATAAAAAAATTTTATATTTTTTATTGGGTTCATCATTAAAAAACAAAGTCACAAATCACTTCACTTTTTTTTAAAACCAAATGATCTTTGAAGATGATATCACATGTGGTTACATTCACATAGCAGTAAGATGCACAATAAGCGTATAGGATCAACGCTTTTTCACTGGCATTTGCTTCCTCAGGAACCCACTCTTTAGATTAAACCAGAACTCTAACAAAAAAATTTGTTATATATCATCTTCAAAGATCATTTGGTTTAAAAATGAACAATGACTTTGTTTTGTAATGATTGAACCAATTAAAGTACATACATTTTTTTAGTACTGTTGTTCTATGTGATATTACAGATTTTTCCTCCGATTAGCTGACACACACAAAGTCCCATTTTCACTGTGAGAAAGAACAGGTATCACCCAGTTTTGACCGGATACAATTGTACACTCCCATTTTTCTTCTTTTTCTGTTATAGACATATGCTGGGATGGTGCCACGCCGGGTACATATATTAAATTCCAGACCCATCTTCCATCTTATAGATACAATAATTTTTGCCCTTCACTGCAGAACCTTTTTAGCATATCCCTCATTTTAATTGTGTGATGTGGTGTCATCCATTCTAAATGAATTCTGCACTTGCAGAGGCGATTGCATTTCAAGCATACTGCATGCACAGTAACACAACGGTGCAATTGTGGTTGCCAAAAAAAAAGACCAGGTCCTATTTTATGTGCTGGTGCTATTGTGTTGCCAAAACAAAGGCCAGTGAACCCAATTTTATGTGGGACTGAGGTGCATTGGCAGCCCATTGGAAATAAATGGACTTTCTCTTAACGCAACATGTGCTAGCAAGCTGGTAGTAACGTTGGGACAAAAGTCTTTTCCAGATGAATATGGCAAACTGTGACCAATCCCCTCCTGATGTGCGCACTTCATTGTTTTCTTCAGCTAGGAACTCACATTTGCAGTTCCCCAGTCTGCTAATGAGATTTCACGTGGGCCTGGAAGTGCGCTGTCATGTTTGTGGGAACCTGTTGTGTGTCTCTCCGTCGGTCTCCTTATGCTGATTGTGAATAGTGTCAGACCAGCCAGAGGCAAAATGCAAGCCAGGGCTCCAAAGGCATTGCTAGGATTGTGAAAGACTTGAGGTACTGGGACAGTTCAGCTAGAGGCAAGGTGTGGTGCACCTATGCAAGGAACTGATGGTGGGGCCACCTGTTTACTAACAGAGGGAAGGGTTTAAAGGGGTATAGTTTAAATAGGACCTCCACCTGTATGCTATACTATATATATATAATACCCTAATAAAGCGCCCCATGATTGCATATTTTCCTTTAAGTCAAATGTGGCAAACTCTATCAAAGAGCAAAGAAATGAAATGGTTCAATAAGATCATTGCTGATTTCCTTGAGGTGATTGTAGCTGTTTATTAGTTCACTTGTGACAGAAACAATTGAGTACTGTCCGTGATACTTTTTTTATTTCACTAACAAACAATTTTCAGGACAAGCTGCTTGGACCCTGAAGTAGGGAACATACCCTGAAAGGTTGTCCTGAAAATTGTATGTTAGTTGCAAATAAAAAAAGTATCACGGACAGTACTCAATTGTATCATTGCTGATTTACAATCAAGGCAAAAATCAAAGCCTAATTATGGAAAAGTAATATTTCATTTTCCTAAGTCATGCTAAAACCTGCCAGTTTGGTCAGCAGTGTAACCAAAAACTTCTTGCATGGTTTTTCTTCTTCTTTACAGCTGCCCCCAGGGACCTGTTTCCACAACTGTGTTACAAAATAGAAATGCATTAGAAGCAGCTTTCAGCATAAGCTCATTTCAGTTTCAAAATCAGGCCAATGTATACCTTTTCTGTGATGTACGTTTGTGTGACAACACCACTGAAACATGTTCTGGGGTAAGTGATAAATGCCTTTTCTATGAAAAGAGGCTGAGATTGTTTGGCAGCAATGAAGCATTTCTCTAAAGGTGTCCATAGGCATTACATGACAGTTTAGATTGTCTACTGGCTAGGAGCAACATGCCATACACTGTGGTTGATTTGCCTTCCCATTGAGGTACCATTTCATGTTGATAGAAATCCAGCAGTTGCCACCTATGACTGTGGGTTGTCAGATCTTCACTAGCTGTGAAGATGCCTATTACTGTCCATGGCCACGTGAAAGTGATTTCTTTCATGGCAGAAGTACAGGGTTGCCATTGCTGGCCTCCTTCTGTAGCTGCCTGGCTATATCTGATCAAAGCAGTATTGAACCCGAACCAAAAATGTGATATATTGCAGCTTACAATGATTAGATGTGTTGGCTTGCCTTCGTTTTCTTTTTTAAGTTTTTTTCCCCCTCTGTTTTCACCTGGTGATCTGGCCAGTAACACACCTCCTGTATTAGAGTGCCCCCACTCTGGATGAAGGAGCACAAGGGGCAACTTTGGACAACAACATTCTCAGTCTCGGGGAAGGGGAGTGCTAGATTTACTAGCAGTTTTAAAAAAACACTAACAACTTGAAGCCATACTGCGGCTAATACTTTATAAGCAGTTACAACAAACAGTTGTGTACCTTTTGGGATAAAGGCTTTACATGAATAAATGAAAGCTGATCATTGTAAGCACCCCTGCCAGTGAAAGATGTTTTTGTCTCATCCCTGTAACTGATACTTCTGTGGGAGCACGTGTTCTTTTGAAAAACAACAAACTTACTGGCCAGCTCACCGGACGAAAATAAAAGAAAGCCTAAAAAAGAAATAAATGCAGACATCACATCTAAGAATTGATAAGCTGCAATATAATAAATGTTTTGATTTCAGGTTTATTACTGCTTTAAGTGCTTTTAAATAAACATACATGCTGGAAATGAGTGTCAGAAAAGTGTCAAAACTTGTTGCAGGTTAGCGACTCAGGGAGCATTGCAGCCAAAGCATCAGGATGACAGCCAGGGAACTAGCATTCTCAGAGACTTTTGCAATGGCATCCTCCATAATCTCACATGAAAGATTTTCTTTAAAGGACAACAGTATTCTTGTATAACTTAAAACCCCACTCTGGACTGCTGTTACATTTCCCATGTAGTGGGGTCCCCCATGCAGTGAAAGATGGACATGGGTTAAATGCTCATGTGACTAGGGGGGCAGGAATAGGTCATGCTTACCTTATTTTTCACTCCCACAGGCTTCTTTCTCCTCATTCAATGCTGCTTCACTTCACTGCCTGGCCAGTTGCAGCTCTATGACGTGATCATGCAGGGAGAATGGAATATTTGTACTTCCCCCCCTAGCTAAACAAGCATTTATCCATGTAGTGCATGGGGGACCCTGCATGGGTACATTTAACAGCAGCCTGGAGTTGGGCTTTAACTCTGAAAGCCCCTTTCTTTCCCTTTATGCTACTAGACATCCTATACATACCTCAGATTAGCAGATCACCTGGACTTGGAGTCATGGTCTATGTTGTCCTCCTTCAAGCCGGTTAGGAAATGTACAGCTGTATCTTCATAGGCTGCTTTAGTTGTCAAACATTTTCATGCAGATGACAGCCAGAGTTTCATTTCATTTTGTTCATGAGACAGGAATCTTATTCTTCATGTCCTAGTTTGTAAATCCATACAGTATTATATGAGGGTTCTTCAAAAATGTTTCTGAATTTTTTAAACTCTATTACATATACAAAAATGCGGAAACCTTTTGAAGACCTCTGGTATAATGATCTATATAATGACCTATGGTGTGCGTAAATATATATGAATGGAAGCCCTGAAACAATATACAGAATGTGGATCCTGTAATTGCAAAAAGGGAAAGGGACCTGTCTGGGTTCAATGAGCAGGGGTCTGCTTGTAGTCAGCAAAATGTAACTTACAGAGTCTATACAGTAAGCCAACAAAACACTGCTTTCCTATTAAAAACTGACCAAACTAGGCATGAGAGCACAGTGGCATCAGTTCACTAGCTGTGCTGGGAACTCAGCCTGCTCTCCTCCAATGATCAGACTTATCCTGACACGCTGCCCCCTGCACAGCCACTCACTGTGAAGATCAGTGTGCTGGTGTTTCTCCTCCTCCAGATCTTATGCAGCTGAGAACAGAGGGAATGTGATCACTTATTTTAGAAAAAGGGGGAAAAGATATTTATACTTTTTTTGTATCTATACACAAATGTTTTGCCTTTCATTTCTATTTTAAAGAATAGGTTCACCTTTGAGAACATGTTACATGTTCCTACTGCTGTAGCTTCTCCTCTATTTGCCGCCTCTAGTGACAGCAAACCAGGGATCTTCTCCCTGAATTTGCTGTCACAGGTTTTAAAAAAAAAAACAGCCATGTGTGGATCTGTTCTGTGAACGGGGTGATGGAATTCTATGAATGGGAAAAGTACCGACAGTCTTTGTGGCTGTCGGCTTGTAGTTCTCAATGAATTACCAGGGTGCTGTTGAGTGCATTAGGCACGTCGCTGTTTCATCCTGTCATTGTGTAAATGCCTGTATGTATGAGTAAGAGCAGACAGCTTACACTGACAGCCTGCAGCAGTCCTGCATTGCATTCGTGATCTACTGAGCGCTGGTGAAATGCGTTGCAGGCTCCTAGTAAAAACATAATCAATGCACTTTTTTTTCTGCAAAAAGATGTGCAGTTTTATTTTTTTTACAAAGGTGATCTTATCCTTTAAACTGAATGGGTTGTTTTACAAGGTGAGGGTTTACAATCACATTATGTACATCATATGGGCATACAGTGTAAAATACATCTTTTGTTGTGGTGCTCAAGAGCCACAGCTGCAGCGTATTTTTGCCTACAGGAATGCATTACAAAACCTGCCATGTGTGTAGCTGCCGGCACACGCATGTACTCACACACACGTATGGATGTATTTTTCCAGACTTAAAATGTAATGTTTTGAAAATCCTACCTATATGCATGTGTGAATAGATGCTGGTGCTAGCAGTTACTTGTGCCATGCTATTTTTATATAATAAAAATCTAGAATCTCTGTGTGATTTCCTATGATCAGACATGTCATCTAACAGCTTATGTTTTTTTTGCTTTCCACAGTGCGGCGCTTCTAAATCCTACAACACAGCTACTAATGAGGTCAAGATAGGCCTAAACTTGGCAGGTATGGCACAATAATTATCATATACATATGTACAGAAATGTTTCCTATTTGTTATGATATTATCACATGACATAGTCTTTTAGTGCCCGATCACACTGGTGCAATTTCAGGTGCGATTTGCGAATTGAAATCGCACCTGAAATCACATCTAATGAATGTGAATGTCAGGGTCTTAACCTGTGCGTTTTGCTGCAGTGCGATTTATAAAGTAGTTCTTGCATTGCTTTTTCTACAGTTTTGTCACGATTTCACATACATAGAATATAATGGAAATCGCACTGCAAATTGCAAGAAATCGTTGAAAATCTTCACAAGTAGCAATAAAGTCTTCAGAAATTGCGCTAAAATTGCACACAAATTGCGCGATTTTAAATCGCAGCAGTGTGACGGGTGACTTAAATTTATGAATCTTATTTTTATATTCTCTGCATATAATTGGGTGGTTGTCAGCAAGAGTGAAAATAGCATCTATAGTAAATTGACCCCACAGTGTCTTCAGCAATGTCCATCTTTCAGCACTCAATATTATTATTATTATACAGTATTTATATAGCACCAAAGGGTTTGCTCAGCGCTGTACAATAGCAAGGGGGACAGAACATAAGACAAAACAGTAACAATACAATACACGAGGGGTTCGAGGGCCCTGCTCTTTCAAGCTTACAATCTAGGAGGGAGGGGAAGTGGTAGAGGAGGAAGTGGCTGTGGGGGATGGAGTGGTGGGAGAAGTGGAGGAGATCGGTTGTTAGGTGAGGGTGGGGTAGGCTTCCCTGAAGAGATGGGTTTTCAGGGTGAGCCTGAATAGGTGTTAGGTATCAATGAGTTCTTATTAAGAATTTTAGTTACTTTGCTTCAACTACCTATCAGAAGCAGACTTACCCTACAGGTTTGAATCATTTTGGGGCTGTAGAAAAAAATAATTCCACTTCTTATGTTACATTCACACCTTTCTGTGCTTGATGCGGTATGTTTTAAGCACAATTTACTTGCACTTTGATGCGTTTGATATGTGTTACCATTCATTCCAATGGAAGGTGCATTTATCTCAGGAAACCATAATATGCAGCAAAATTACTTTTCTTTGCACTCCCTACCCACACAGTAGTAAAAAGCATAGGCACGAATGTGTCTCTTATAAGAAGACATTGATACACAAAGCCCAGATAATTTTCCACTGTTCACGCTTGTACTAGCTAACGCATTGGTCTTAGTATTTGGCGTTCTTCATCTTTGTCTTTCTTTATGTGTGATTCATCACCATTGTCTGTCTCATTTCTCCATGTGGTAGACATATTACACATCCTGACTACGGGTTAATTTACACTGGAATGCAGTGCGGGAAACGTTCATGGCATGCTTTGTGTGTGTGTGTGATCTGCTGCGGGTGTCAATATAACCATAATGACATCCCAAATGTGGAACGTTTTCCTGCACCAGATTGCATGGTACCATACTACCATATGATCTGGTACAGTGTGTTTTTGAAAACAGTGTATCTGCTACTTTTGGTTCGATCCAGTGCGATCACAACAGACTTAGTCTCATAAGAATCACACAGGAACGAGGACTGTGGTCCTGTGCGATTCAGGTGTGAACCGGCCCTAAATAAGACACTTTTTAGCTCTTGATGGTATGAACCTGTGTTTTGTTCAAACACCCAATTATGCTGCAAGGGTGGTATCCAAAAATATTGGGGACTTTTCCACAGTGTTGTAGGCCAATTGCAAAAGTTTTCATACCCTAAACAGAGTAATACATCTTCCCTGTTTATGAGAATAATACAGTTGTTCTGTTGCCCTTAAAGTGGTTCTAAAGGCTAATAGTTTTGACCTTAATGCATTTCCCTGCTTTAAAAAATGCCCCACTAACTGCTCCCCCTTCGCCTCCGTTCCTGAACACTTACCTGCCTCCTCTCACGATCCAGCACTGTCTTGTCTGTAGATCTTCTCCATTCATTTTCTCTTCTCACAGGAGACTCAGGCAGCAGAGGGAGCTATTGGCTCCTGCTGTTGCCAGCCAAAGCCTGGGAGGAGGGAATGGGGGGGGGGGGGGTGAGCCATGCTGTGTGAGTCTATTTAACTTCATTGACTTTGCCTGAATTAGTATACCATTGGTTTTGACATTGAAAAATATTAATAATTTCTTTAGCATTCCATTAATTACTGCTTTGTATTTGATGCAGGTAATTTTGACGATGTGGGAAGCGCTGGAAAACATACAGGTAAGATTTACAGATGATGAAGATTATACTATAATATACTGTAGAAGAATTAGCTGATAGTTTAGAAGTCTGGAAAAGCTGTCCCTGCAGCTCCCCTTCAGCAAAGAATCCTTTAGTAAATATGGTGATGTTGCCCAATTTAATTAAGTATCATCTAAATTCTCAGATTAAAATGATAGAAGGGGTATTGCTGGGCAGTGGATCTACTTTTATTCCATTAATTCTTTTTCAGTCCTTGCATTGTGATTATCATTTTAATATGAAATATCTTGCTATCCATGCATATAAAACCAACTTAAATATCAATAGTTGCTGTCATTATGCAATGGCTAGGTCATGGCTTCTCAACTAGGGTTCCTCAGAAGGTTGCTAGGGGTTCCTTGATCAACGAGCAATTTCTGTCTTCCAGATAAGTTCCCACTGACACCATTGATCTTTTTAGCTATCTGTAAGGGGTAATTCATCCCAGTGACCACAAGTGTAAGGAGCTTTCTTCTCACTGACCATCACACTAATGTATCAGGAGTTATAGATATAGTAATTTGTAGCTGAAGTTCCCTGAGACCAGAAAATCATTTTTTACGTTTTCCTCTGCATTGAAATGGTTGAGAAAGGCTGATATGGAGTCTGTATTTACTAAAGCAAATGAAAAACAGCAGGGGAAAGGTTATGAAAGGCTGGGTTAGGTGTGCGCTTTTCCTTGATGTTTAGTCAGGAAGGACCAGCAAAATCATTTCATGCAATTATATTGGCTGAGGAAGCCAAACTGTTTCATATATTAGTCCAATTGCAATATTCCTAATGCACACGTTCCTGAAGATGGCTGTTTGGTGTTGGTGGGTGCTTTGAAGAAAACCAAAGATAAATGTTGTAGTCTAGTAGTTAAAGTCTACAAAACGTCAAAAAAAACAGAGAAGAATGTTGTAATCTAGATGTTGTAGTCTATTGGTGACCTCCTGAAAATTCAATTTTTTTTGGCTACCATGCTAATCCTCTGACTTCACAGAGCCAGTCAGTCAGTGAGGCACAACAAGTATGTTTCAACTCAATATTTAAAGCCAGAGGATCGTCAGATCTGCCAGAAACTAGCATTTTCAGATGGAAGGCAGCATTGTTAGCTCCTATTTTTCTGTCATTGTCAATGTCATTTCATAGAGGTATAAGTAATTGTTAATAGCCCAAGCAGTGTGTATACCTTCCCAGTCGGCTGTTTTGAATCCTGTTTGGGGAATGGTGGACACTGAGAAATCATTGGATTTTACTTTGATAGAGATCTGTTCTTGGAAACACATTGATTTTGTTATGACTGTGACCAAACAAGGACATGATGGGAAATTTCGCAATGGGGACACCTGTTCTGGTGACAACTTCTAGGGGACTTTCCCTCACTTTTTCTCACTGCTCTAAATAATGATTAAGTGGAGGAACCCCTACCAATAGGTCTAAAGTACAAGTTATATTTATCCAAAAATTCCCCCAGCCCCCTCTATATTCCCCTTATAAATACAATCTGATATGTTACACACAAGCTACCCAAGGAGGTTTGTATTTACCTCTTCCAGTGGCCCCTGCGCCATCTGCTTCCTGGCCAGTGAAATCTAGTGGTGGGCTGCCTGTGCTTGCCCACTAATGTCCCATAGACTTTGCTGCTCCTGCAGCATGGGTACAGCCTAGTCAAGTCTATGGGACCTAGTTTACATAGTGTTTCCTACAGTCTTCAAAAACTTAGATAAAGATTATAGTATGGTTGTGTTGTATTCCCTCCAATAAAGAAGTCATGTATGAATACTAAAGAGACATACAGTTTTAGACATGAAAGCATTTTCCATGTTTTTTAGTACCTTAAAATTATTTTGTTTTCTCTAGCTGCATCCTGGGCTCGCTGCTGGCTGGAATTCAACTAGCTTTTGTGTTTATCAAGTTCTTCTAAGAAGATCTGAAATCACCTCTTTGTGGTCAGCCATGGCATATATACTTGTGATATCTTATATTAGTGCCGCGCATATATCTCAATAAATACTGTACGCAATCTACTGAGTGCATCAAAAAAACATTTTTTAACTTAAATATATACTTGCGTATATATTTACTAGTAAATATATACTTGCAAAATTACTTGAATAAATCTTAAGGCAAATAAACTTTATTATTTATTTTCTGTATTGGACTGAGATATCAGACTCTGCGTTGTATTTATGCTCCTTGTATGCTATGTCTTCTTTAAAGCAGAACTTCTTCACTCCTCTCTCGGTGATTTGATTATTTGTAATCCTTATGATGATTGCATTAGTAAATAAATGGAATGGCAATACTATATTACTGATGGTTCTAAACTTGTTTTTACATTTCTTCAGTTAGTTCCTGGCTTTCCATGCCTAGGCAAATTATCGTCATGGTATCCCAGGTGTGGTCAGGAAGGGGAAGAAGGGAGAAGAGGATTTCTCAGCTAAGTACACCCTAAGACCCTGCCTTCCTTCATGAGTTAAGAGCAGATGATGGATTCCAGGAAAATAAATGCTACAGTGAATCATCTGCCCTTACTCAAGATGGCCACAGCCAGAAATTGCTTACAGGGTGCTTTTCAAAGTGATTTTGCAGCAAAATAAAGCATGAGAGACATGGATGGGATGGGTGGTTGAGGTTGCTTTTGAAAATCAAAAATGAATTAAATAGCGTTTTCCATTTTGTGGTGCTCTATCAGATCCACTTGTAGTTCCACTTTAATGAGATGTCTGTCCCAATCTACTGTCTGAGCCCGCAGCTAAATTATGTTGTCTTTAAAAACAAAAATTAAAAATCTCTTCAATCAGTATATTAGAATGTGTTTAAGTGTACAAAACATTCAGTAGATCTGTAAAGGTAATCATACAAAGTTTGGAGCAGAAGTATGGATACTAACATAGCAAACATATAAGTCTAGACCTAAAACATCAATGTCAGGAAAAGTTTTGCATACTCTTTGCCTGTAGCGGCTGGGGAGGTTCTTTACAAAATTCAGTTTTCCTTATAAATAATTCCACCAACATCATGTGTTTGTTTATGATATGCAGTATGAAAGAGCATCAAAAAACTGTACATATCTTTACTGTTGTGAGAAAAGAGGGCAGCCTATGTAACAAGCATTTAAACATTGGTATTTAAAATCATGCAATCAACCTGTGAAATTTGTATGCCATGTCCGTGTATGCAGTTTTATTTTTTTTAATTATAGTAATAAGTATAGAGAGACGTACAAGAGATTACTCTTGTCACCGTTGTTTATTGTCTTTATTTTTGCAGTCCTGTGTGTCCTGCTGTGCATATTCTCGTCTGTTCAATGTGTCCCAGTGTGCCATCCGACGTAATCAGAAAGAGAAAACGTTGATGGGAAATCAAAGATTTTTACAGTTTATCACCAAGACGAAACGATGAAGGGTAACTTTTTCAAACCGTGGGGGGGGGGGGGACCATTTATTCCTGTTGACAGTGTAAAATCCCCTAAATTTGTAGAGATGAACACTCTCATTCTCCCTTTTGCATCTCCAAGTACAGGAGTAAGTAATGAGGAAAATACTCTCTCCAAATTGGATCCCATAAACTTTTAATTAACGTGTGGCCACAAAGGAAAGGTTTTTCACAAGCAATGATACACCTCTGCAAAAGCCATTTAAAAAAAAGGAATGCTTTCATTATATGTTTTTTTGTGCACAGAATATTGACAGCAAGCCAAACGTAATATTAAAACAATCAAGGACTACAAAGCAACCAGAAAAGCTGTTGTAGGACAATAAATGCTTTGATCAGGAGTATGTAATAATGTAGCAAATCGAGTTCAGGAGTCAGGAGCAATGGAATATACAACATAGTTGTATATATAGAGCAGGTTATCAGATGTGTGTAACATATGTATGCGCATGCCCTGTGCAATGGTGACAACTGCATACATTTTTGTATCCATAGGGCAGCGCTTTAAAAGCCTTTACAAGCTACAATTTTAGATTTACAGAGGAGGTTCTAGTGCGAGAATTACTGCCCCTTTGATCTGACGTTCGCGGCGATACCCTCACACGCATGGTGTAACTGCTGTTTTACATACCGGCACAAGGGTCAACGCTTGCAATTTTTTTAATCTTAATTGTACACGGTCTCCTTTCATTTTTTTATTTTTTTATCACTTTTAATGCTGTCACAGGGAATAGCAAATATCCCCTATAACTTCAATGAGCCATTGTCATATATTCTTTTTTGTTAAATCTGGGGTCTATCAGACTCTAGATATCTCCTCTGCCCTTACATTATCTAATCTCGAACTAAGATGCGCTCTGTGTTATCTCCTGCAAAACTGAAGTGATTTAAATGCTGTTTAGCTTCCAATTTCTTATACTATAGAGATGATTGGCACCCCATTCCGGTCTCATCCAATCAGCTCTGATGGTCAGCAGTGCAGAAGCATCGGCTGCATTCACAGGTTCCCCCGATGGCACGGGACTGCCCGAGAAGGGCCGTGAGGAAGGCCAGAGGTGGAGGGGGGGGGCATCGGTCTCCCGCTGCATGTAAAAGCAATCCTGCAGATAATTAACCACTAGATGCTTTTTAACATGGGAAAAGCCAATCACTACTGACTGAAAAAAATGACAAACCATGATGAATTATGCCTGCAGAGCTGTAGGCATCAACCTGGAATAACCAATCAAATATTTCCAGTGATGTATCAGGTTACGTCGCCGGTCTTGATGGGTATATCGGTCCTTGAATTGAAGGAAATACACTATATATGCATTATAATAAACCACCACCGCCCCTGTTCTTCTTTTTATTACCATAAGATATGTAGCCTAGTTGGGTCTTAGAGAATGGCAAGAAAAAAGCCTTTTTCCATATGAGGAAGAAATCTCTGCCTTAGACAGTACAAAAAGTCGTGTGCACACCGTAGCCCACCAGTTTATAATATACCGCCCCTGCATCCACCCCACTTCTAATGGTGGTATGCATACATTAGGTCGCACGGTGTGCACAGACGCAACCAATTTCCAAGATTGTACAAATGTCTAAGTAGTGGCACTGCTTGAATACAAACATTGTCCCACAATAAGTAGTACCTCATATGGAAAAAGGATGACACCAAGTCCAAAACTATCTTGCCACTATTCCCCCATGTAGTCTGGGCATCCAGGGCTCCACATAAACTATCTTTTCCTTTCCCTCGTAAATCCGAATCGTATAGCTGCTGCTGGCCCTCTCACAGTGTCTTATACATCTTGACCCCAAATCTGGCATGCTTTGCTGGGGAGAAACTGTTTGAATGCAAGGTGGCCAGAAAAATTAATGAGTGTACTCAATCAATGAATCCCAACCACGGCACCACCTGCCTGAGTTTGCATTTAACTCCTCCCTGTAGCCTGCGTGAGTTTTTCCTCCGGGTACTCCCAGTTTCCTCCCACACTTCAAAGACATGCTGGTAGGTGATTAATTGGCTCCCAGTCTAAATTGTCCCTAGTACGTATAATGTGAGCTACGGACCTTAGATTGCACACCCCTTAGGGACTGTATGTGAATGTATAATAATATAAAAAGCTCTGCGTAAATTGATGGCACTCATATAAGTACCCTGAAAAAAATAATGAATAAGTAATAAATCAATGCAGATTTTTTGTTGACCAATACAACTGCAATTCATTTTTTTCAGTAATGCCCATGTTGAGGTTTAGGCCCAAAAACCATAATGGTATTTCCATGCGAATGGTCTGGCAAGTTTTGAATTTGGGTTTAGCGGTGATAAAATGGTTTGTCTGATATATAAAGTGCTTTGATCCACAATCAATGACATACAGATCTTGTGTGAAAAACAGCTCCAAAAAATCAAGGGAGTAGTTTAAATTTGCTGTTTCCACCTGAATACTGGGTTGGGCAATGAATGGGGAGTACGGGTGTGCTGCAGAATTTGTGGGCTGCCAATCCAGATTTGCAAGCAAATCTGGAAGGATACTAGGGGCTCTACGGCCTGTGTGTGAATTCTTGGTGGCTACGGAACAATACTTGTGCTCGCCACCGCAAACCAGCTTGAACTGCACTTATGGGACTCGCCACGTCACCAAAGTGATACTACTACAGTGCTGGTATGTGAAAGATCAGGATATACTAGGCTGCTGGTGCTCGCCAGTTCACCAAAAGGCACTCTGCTGCATATGAGAATCATCAAGCCTTACCGAACACTGCGGTTTTGTGTGCAGTGTATCAAGTGACAGTGACCTGCTGACACTGCACTTGCTGGGGGAGGGGTAAGCATAGGGGCTAAAACGCAGATGCTGGCAAGTGCCGGGGCTGATCCCGCTAACGCTGTGTTTGATAATGATCCGTTCAGACACTAATACTAGCAATGGAGCTTTATTGTGTATGAATGTGTGCTGGCAATCAAGGGGTTAAATGTGACTGCTGGTGTACTGATGGGCAATCTAGCGCTATCTGGTGAGGGCATGAAAACCACGGGAGCGTGAAATCAGTATTTCTGCTTTAGGGCGGTCAGGAAAAGCAGTTAAAGAAGCTGTTTGCAGAGCGCGCTGCGTTATGTAGCCTCCCTACCGGTCTGATTATGTCCATATTTCTGTGCTCAAAGCAGTACATTTTTTGCATGGAAATATGTATTTTTTTATTGTAGCCCTGTAATTTTTAGGAATCACTCACTGAAATCTGTCCAAACAAGAGTCTAGTAAACATCCCGGGTATGTTAAAACGCTGCAGGGGACACATCGTGGGAGCCAAGGACAAGGTAAGTGCTGCAGGGACTCCCTATGCAGCGCTGCATGGTAAGCCCGAGTGTAGCTCGGGTTACCGCTTTTGGTATAGACCTTTTACCCCGAGCTACACTCGGGAATACCGTTAGGGAGGTTAATAGCAAAAAGTCCAAAATATTATTTTTTCTCTCAAAATTGTCGGTCTTATATTTTTATAGCGCAAAATATAAAAACCGCAAGGGTGTTTAAATACCACCGGAAGAAAGCTCAATTCATAGGAAAAAAAGAACATAAATTTCATTTGGGTGCAGCGTTGCATAACCGCACAATTGTCAGTTAACCTCCCTGACAGTATTCCCGAGTGTAGCTCGGGGTAAAGTTTCAGTACCACAACCGGTAACCCCGAGCTACACTCAGGAATACCATGCAGTGCTTCTCCAGGATCTGTTCTGCACTTACCTTGTCCTGCGCTCCCGCGATGTCCCTCCTGCAGTGTCCCCTGTAATGTCCTCCGGCCGATGCCAGCATCTGTCTTCTGTGTTCTGTCCCCTGCAACATCAGGAAGTACGGGGGGACGGAACTGGCGGGAAATTTGAAAGTTGTAAAAGTGACATTCATTAAATTCATTAAAATCACATAGTAAAACATTACTGTATCAAAACCATTTCACATATATTTTGTCCCTAGTGCTTTGTCCTGTGCCCTACCCTGCATTTTTACTGTTCTTTCTACCTGGAAATTGAGAAAAGTCCATGGTGTCCAAAAAGTGTCCCTTTAGGTCAAAAGTGGTTTTAGACCAGCTATAGAACAGCGATAGAAAATTAGAGCTACTTGCAGAATTGAGTGATAATGATTCTTGGGGAAATTCATCAGACACTGAAAACAATTTTGGGACTTTGCTCAGTGATGTGCGAACTTGGCGCTATATTTCAAATTTTCAGTGTTTTTGGTTTGATTATATTATTGAATTAAATGTATGATTTAGAATCTTGTTCAGACAGATTTCAGTGAGTTATTCCTAAAAATTACAGCCTACAATAAAAAAAACTACATATTTCCATGCAAAATAATGGTACCACCAGCTTTCAGCACCAAAAATATGAAATAATCATACCGCTAGGGAGGTTAAACATGTCCAGTAAAAAAATTAAAAAATCAAATTTCGGCATAAATTTAGACCAAAATGTATTCTTGCGACATGTCTTTGCAAAAATTATCCCAATACATGTAAATTAATCGGTTTACATGAAAGTTATAGTGTTTACAAATGGCGGTATTGATACTAGAATTTTTTTTTATACTAATAATGGAGGTGATCAGCGACTTATAGAGGGACTGCGGTGGACATTTTTGACACTGGCGAGGCACTGAGTTGGTGTCACTGACATCCCCAGTGACACCAATACAGTGATCAGGGCTAAAAAAAAAAAGCACTGACACTGTACTAATGACACTGGGCAGGAAAGGGTTTACATTTGGGGGTGATCAAAGGTTAACTGTGTGATGGGAGTGTTTTACTAGGGGAGGGGGGTGTGTTGCTTCACTGTAAGCTGCACAGCCATCCCGAAGCAGTGTAATCCAAACTGACAGGAAGAATGGGCTGCATTGTAAACAATGCAGCCCTCCTCCCTGTCGGTATTTGCCAGTAATCACTGGGCCCAAGTGGGTAATCATCGACCAGGACCTGGAGATTGACACCTGGGGCCGTGATCGGCGGCATGGATAGGCGGTTGCACACCTTGCACGCCCACCCTACCCGGAAATGCAGAATCACGTAATATATACACGTGATTTTGCAGCAGTAAATGTACTGTGGGCGGGCCTTAAGTGGTTAAACAACACACAGTGCTGGCGCTTGGAAATTTTCCCTCTTCCTTCCCTCCAGAAAGCAAAAGCCAACCAAATACAGAGCTGTCCCTACAGAGAGCCAAAGAAAGTCCCCCCTTTGCTTCCCCTCATCTGTGCCATATAACATGTCAGAGCCAAGAAGGAGATTAGGAAAGCCTCCCTCAGCTCAGCATCATACTCTGCAAAAATGGCATCACAACCTTGTTACCTGGGGTGCCCAGATCAAGCAACACATATCAGGTAGGGTTCACTATTCTTTTTTTTCATGTAATAGAAGTAGGGCTTTTTTTTCCACCTATTTATACTTACCTACATGAATGCAGCATCGTGTGATGCTGCATCTGTCCCTCATCGGCTCTAGGGGTGAGAATGTGTCAGTGATCACATGATTGCTTAGTTCTCACAGCTGCTCTGAGCAGAGAGGGGTGACTGTCAGTCACCGCTCTCTGTTCAGCCCCCCAGGTACCGCTCCACACTCTGGGGTAGATCCCGAATTTGAAGTGACACCAGCCGACAGCAGACTTCAGTTCGCTAACAGCTGAAAATTGGTCACAGGAGTGCAGAACAGACTGCACTTTTGTGATCCACAGGAGAAGTACAGCCAAAAGAGGGAGCTTTGGCTGTACTTCTTTAATGATAACAATGCACACACATAAAATGCTAACAACAGTTCAAGGCAATCAAAACAATTACGAAAATCACATTTTACTATTCTATATACTATAGCTTAGATGGTGAACCTCTGGATGCTGGAGTGTATTAACCACTTCCAGACCGGACACTTTTACCCCCTTCCTGACCAGGGCAATTTTCAGCTTTTACCGCTATCACACTTTGAATGATAATTGCGCGGTCATGCAAACACTGTACCCAAATGATTTTTTTTACCATTTTTTTTTTAGATAGATAAAGCTTTATTTTGGTGGTATTTATTCACCACTGGGATTTGTATTTTTTTGCTATGTAAATGAAATGTCCAAAAAATTTTTAAAAAGTGTTTTTTTTATAAAATTTTGCAAATAAATAATATTTCATCATAAATCTTAGCCAAAATTTATTCCGTTATCTTTTTAGTAAAAAAAAAAAATCCAAAATAATTTATAAGCAAAAATTATAATTTTTTAACCTCCCTGGCGGTATGATTATTTCAGATTTTTGGTGCTGAAAGCGGTACCATTTTTTTGCATGGAAATATGTATTTTTTTTAATTGTAGGCCTGTAATTTTTAGGGAAAAACTCACTGAAATCTGTCCGAACAAGAGTCTAGTAAACATCCCGGGTATGATAAAATTTGAAACACAAAATCATAAATTATAATTTTTAATAAATAATCATAAAAATAATATAAAAATAATAAAAAATGTAATTCAATAATATAATCAAATCAAAAACACTGAAATTTGAAATATAGCGCCAAGTTCGCACATTGCTGAGCTCAGTCGCAGAATCGTTTTCAGTGTCTGATGAGGAATTTCCACACGAATCATTATCACTCAATTCTGCAAGTGGTTCTGATTTACTATCGCTGTTCTCTAGCTGATCTAAACCCGCTTTTGACGTAAAGGGACACTTTTTTGGACGCCATGGACTTTTTCTCAGTTTCCAGGCAGAAAAGAACAGACAAAATGCAGGCAGGGCGCCGGACAAAGCACTCAGGACAAAATGTATGTGAAATTGGTTGAGACAGCAATGTTTTTACTATGTAAAATGTAAAAAAAAAAAATGACATTTTTTAAAATTTTTAAATTTCCCGCCGATGGCGGCGGCGCCCGTACGTCCCGACGTCACAGGGACAGGACACAGAAGCCGGATGCCAGCATCGGCCGGAGGAGATGGCCGGGACGCTGCAGGGGACACATCGTGGGAGCGCAGGGTAAGGTAAGTGAAGAACACATGCCGGAGCAGTGCCGCATGGTATTCCCGAGTGTAGCTCGGGTTACCGCTTTTGGTACTGAAATGTTACCCAGAGCTACACTCGGGAATACCGCTAAGGAGGTTAAACATTTTTTTTTACATTTTTATTTTATTATTTTTTATTTATTTATTTTTTTTTTTTTACATACTGTGTCCACCCTAGCAGTACAGTGTCACCATGGTTAGGGGTGATAAAGATTTTTTTTTTTTTTTACACTGATTTGCTTTTACACCCATATAGGATGTAAAAGCAATCATTTTCTCTTTCTCTCTGTCTGCATTCCTGCACTCATTGAGAAATACTGAGTGAGCTGTGATTGGTCACAGCTTGTCACATGGTACAAGCCTGTTGTGAATAGCCTGTACCATGTGACCTCTGTGATCATTCACAGATTTCACTCACGTAGTAAGCAATGATGTCAGAAGTGACATCTTGCTTACTACTTTGCATGTGATCACTGATTTTTGGCCAATCAGTGATCACATGATCGGGACCTCATACAGAGGTCCCGTCCGACGATCGGTGTTTCTCTGTTTTCCGGAGGACACAGCGGGCACCGGATCGCGGTGCTGCGCGCTCCCAGGGAGCGCGCACAAGCAGGGTGCGGGGAGGCCGTTTATAATAGACGGCCACCCGACCCTGCAGTGCCACCGTCCGGCCGTTTATATACAACGGCCGGTCGGGAAGTGGTTAAAAATGGAAAAACAAGGTTAACTTGCTCCCAGGGTTCTAGACTTAGACGTTGCTATGATTAAAATAGCTTTATCATTATCAAAACACAATATATGAGTAAGCCCCACTTTTCACTGGTCCTGAAATACAATACATAATGGACAGGGATGGACCACAAATATTTAAAAATAAAAACAGAGGCCTAATTGATATCCCAGGTACTAGGATCTCAAGAGGCTGCAAAAACAGCTCCTCACTATTATATCCCTTGAATCATGGAAAACCATCCCTCCATAAGTGGATCTATCCGGAACCCCCCCACTATTTCCTTACTTATAGCTAAACTAATCTTATGCTTTTTGCATGGACAGGATGGGGTCTCATTACCACTTGCCCTCAAGACCAGGTCATTTTGCCCTCCCAGACATTTTTTGCTATTCAGCCATTCCGCTATTTCAATTGGTAATTGTGCGGTCATGCTAATGCTGTGTACCCAAAAAACATTTATGGTCCTGTTTTTTTCACATAAATAGAGCTTTCTTTTGGTATGACTGAAAAAAAAGACCAAAAAATTTGAAAAAAAATTAGGTATTTTCTTCTTTTTTCGTTACAAAATTACTGTATATCCAATGAACTCCCCATGAAAAAAACATTTTTTTTGCTGAAAATTACTTTGAACCCAAACACTTAATTAATGGTTTCAAAGCAATGGCCCTAGAGAATACAACAGTGGCTGATTGAAATTTTTTTTATGTCACACAGTATTTGGGCTGGCGATTTTTCAAACGCTCATTTTTTGGAAAATTTTTTGGAAAAAAAAATAAATCTTAATGCGCAAAAACACAATATAATCCACCCAATGTTGTTTGATAAAATAAAAAGATCAGTAATCAGAAAAAAGCAAGCGAGAGCGCTTAAAACCTGATATAGCAGCTAAACAAACCAAGGTACCATATAATACCTTCAAATAAATCTATTAAAAAGCAGGGTGTTTTGTAGCGCGGGAGGGGAATATCCGCATAGTAAAATAAATCAAATTAAATAAATATAGTGCTTCATCCAAAATGTGCAAAAGTAAAATGAATTACATGATCAGGAACCGTTATCAATATCATAATATAAAACATATCATATATACTAATTAGAAAGTCCATGTGACAGAGTGCAGATAAAATGTCACTGAATGGTGACCAATAAAGTGAATGATGCCAGACACATCAACCCAACAATAGTCCCACAATTAAGGTGCATGGGAGATCTTTGATGATCTTCAAAATCCCAGTGATCAAATCCAAGGATATGGGGATGTGAAAAATGTGACAAGATTGCGCACTCACCAGATACGCAATCACAATGCGCATTTAGAGATGATAATCTCAGAACACTGTGAGATTCCCTATGGGTTCAAGGGTCTGGGTTGGTCAAGTGTCCTTCACTGCCTGGTATTCACTGTCACACTAGATGCAGGCCTGCTGTGGTGTTGATAGCTCGCAAAGAGCCCCCAGAGATAGTGTGATATCCTTATGACAGGAAGTGTTTAATCCAAATGTACAGCATACAAGGGTGAAAGGAACAAAAAGCACTGACCATGAGTGGATGTTGAAGATGGCCGCCGGGCCCTCGTGGCATCCAGCGGTGTGACGTCACATATGCGGTAGCCTCCTCGATGGAAACCGTAGACATAGGGGTGCTCGCCTACAAGCCGTGGACGTCTCTTGATGGTTATAAATAAGAGAAAATGGAGCGCAATAGCACTGTTCAACGCAAAATTCAAAGACAATAAGCACAACCATTTTGTAATCCGCAAAAGATCGCCGCCACGCCCCTCCGACCGCCCCCCCTGTGCCCGCCACGCCGGCGCGCCCCCGCCCCTCCCCCCCCCAACCCACCGCCCCCCCCCTGGCCCACCCGACCCTCTCGGGGCGCCATTTCTCGATGTAGCCCGAGTGACCTGGCGCATGCCGCAAGTGCACCAGTAATAAACGTAGTCACACGATGGCTCATATAACAAAGAATCAACTTCAGCTAGAGATGTCCATCACAATCAGATTAAAAGGGTGCAGAGTTTAATATTCTCTACATATGCTTAGCATGTAACACAGGATATAACATGCCAATTATGGGAGAATTGTGCAAAAAAAATTTTTTATGACAGATTGTGTACAACAGCACCCACCCAGAAAAAACGAGGGTAAATACTAGTAATCGCGAATGATGCAATTCAAAAAAAAAATAAATAAAAGGAATGATGAAATATGAAAGATTGATGAATATGAAAGTTATATACCAAACATGACAATGCTTCAGAAGAGCACAAGCCCGTGCAATCAGGAAACAAACTAACGTAGATTTTTATTATCATGAGACAAAAGATTTAAAATAAATCATTACAGGTCACCGACTTTATATATGTTAACACAGGAGTTCTATTGCTAGAATTAGCTGCCGCTCGAATAATGACGTGTGCGGTGAGACCTCACATGCATGAGCAATCTCTGCGTGATATCAGGGCGCTTTGTGCAATGAGCCATCAAGGACGGGGAGGGGACAGGGGATGAATTTTTTTACTACATAGTCCCCTTTATATTTCTTTTTTTGTCCCATCTAGTGTTAGATTCCCACTTTTATTATTATCACAGGGAATGTAAATATCCCCTGTGATTAGCAATAGCCAATGACAGGTATACTACTGCTCTTTTCTAAAGAAATCTTCTGGGGTACTATTAGGACCTCTAGATCTCTCCTCTGTGCCCGTATAAGCACCAAGATCACAGTGAGTGGATCAGATGCTTTCCTAATTTCAAAATGGCGCTGTTAATTATCCTGCGAAACAGACAGCTGCATTCGTGGATTTTCCCTGTGGGACATTGAGAGCCCAAAGAAAGCTGTGGACGGCGGGTGGGGGGGGGGGGGGGGGGGGGGGGGGGGGGGGGGGGGGGGGGGGGGGGGGGGGGTGGGGGGGGAGGGGGGGTATGGTGATTGGGGAAACGTCCCTTATTCTGCTTAATAAAACAATTTAGCATTAATTAGCCACTGGGATTGCTTTTTACAAGAAACCGACCACCAGCTCAAAAAAACCCATACCAGGATGATGCCTGTAGTTGCATCATCCCGATATAAACACTCATAGTCCATTGATATACTAGTGCATTTGGTGGTCCTTTTTTGGGCTATGTGCGCCGGGGCTTGGGGTCCGCTGGGCCCAAATTGCCAGAATTCGTTCTCTTTTGTTTGCCCATATTTAGTTTAGCCCCAAAAAATTTTTTAAAATTTTAGAAACTGTCATAAGTTTCCATTGAATTGTCTACTAAGCTGAAAATTTGGGGGAAGTGATTATTGTGGGCGTAAAATTTTATTTGGCGCACAATCAAAACAAATCTTCTGTAAAAAAAAAAGCAGGGGGTCAAACGCTAGTGCGACAGCAAATGATCCTCTAACACTGCTTTTTAGGACATACAAAAAAGGCCTATATAGTTCGTTCGGATCATTATTTGATCTGTCAAACCCCCATTAATAATTTGGGGGGGACACGATCTATAGTGTTTTTCAATAGGTTGGGCAATCAAAGCTAGTGACCCCGGTGGGGGGGGTCTTCAGACCCTGCGTTATCTGATTCAAGTGGCTAATACAGTAAAACAGTGAAAAATTTTAATACGACACTGTACTGATGGCACTGGCGGGGGACGGGATGATCAAGGTTTAAAAGGGGTGATCAAGGGTTAAATTGCTAAATCTAATTGTTTTGTTAAAATGTAGTTCTTTTACTCACAGTGTGGGGGTTCTCTCTTTTCTCCCTTGGGACCCATAGGAGGGGAGGCGGGGGGGAAGGAATTTTAAATCCCAAATAGAAAGTGACATAAGAATTTCATTGTTTTTCCCCAAGCCGCGCTCACCCCCAAAAATGCAGGCAGGCAGTCTCAAGAATTTTAAAAAACCCTTAAATATGCAATTGCAATGCAAAGCTTTCTTTGAACTGTTAAATAATTAAGTTCTTGACAAATTTAAATTTTAATAATATTTTGGATTGGCTAGAGCTGGGCAATTGTAAAGGGTGCGTGATTGGCCCCCTGTACATTGAGAGCTGGGGCTTCACAGCTCACCAGGAAAAAGCACAGACTGTATGAAAACAATTGATTCATTAAAAGCTTTTCAAACTGTGATCAGTATGCATAGCGATCACATTCCAGGGGCCTGTTCACCATGATCTTCTTCACAAACGGCGGGGTCG
>CATNWA010000658.1:0-49520 GCA_951230385.1 Staurois parvus
TGGGTTTTTTTTTGGTTAAATACAATAATCTCATGTTAGTAAGAAAATTTTCCCCCTTCCCCTAATTATTATTTAGTTGTGTATAGAAAAAGCAGGATGGAAAATCTGGACTTCCAATGAGTCAGTGACATGTATGTAGAATAGCAACATAATTATTGTGTGCTTTTAGGGTTTCTTTCTAAGATGCCAACATTTGATTTTGCTTCCATTGTCCGATTAATCAGATTTGACAATGGACTAAAATAGGAGAAGGACTACTGAATCAATTAAATCATATTAAGAAAAGACCGAAAGTGACTTTCAGTTTACATTTTAAAGGGTTAAAATAATGTTGATGAACAGTTGTAAATGTGCAGTAAGACTTTGTCAGTACAAAGAACCCTCAGAGCAAAATCATTAGGCAGATTACCATAACATAAAAAATTCCTACTACATTGATCCCTCCTTCCAAAACTGACTCACAGCAGCTAGGTGATAGCCTCATTATATGTTGATTTGTTGCCAGAAGGTCCTCCAAGCAAAGTGTTAGTTTTTCTAAGTTCATCATCCACGCGGGACCATATTCTGTTGCATCTCTCGCACAATTTCTATTCAATCACTCCTGGAAGTTGGAACCAAGTCTGCAAGGGAAATGAGAAGGGCGCAGGTATCAGGAAGATTGAATCAAAGACAGGAATTGGGAGTACTGGTATCAGGTAAACAGAAGCAGAACAAATAGTGCCTCAGAATACACCAACCCCAGTTGCGAGTGGAGTTACAAGCTGCGAGTGGAGTTACAAGCTCAATTTGTTAACAGTTGAGCGGGAAAAGGCACCAAATCATAAGGAGGATCAAGTTCAGGGAAAAGGGGAAGACTGGCAACATGCAGGCAGGGAGTCAATATGTAAAATCTTAGCCAGGAGTTAAGGCCAATGTTGGTAAAAGGGACGGCAGAAAACATAGGCAAGTAAGGATAATACAGAAGCTGGTCAGACAAAACCCTTTGGGCAATAACAGGGTTAAGCATAAGGTTCAGGATTCAAAAAAGAGGACATAGACTGAAAGACCCTTCAGGGATTGATCCTATGCAGAACCCAAGTTTAAATAGCCAGGTCCTGTGGTGAACATGCCCATGCATGCACATGCATACCTTTTTGTCTTTTTCCTATGCACATAACATGCACCTTGACTTTAGGCTTCTATGCCTGCAAGCTTGTGCATGTTTATGTACATGTGCATGAGCTGGCACAAACTTTCTGATGGCTGGTATGATGTCCCTGACACAAATTCACCACTGTACCGTACCAAAGTCCCCAGCCAGACCCTTTAATCAGAAATAAAAAAAATCTATGCGGATCCCCCCCCAAAAAAAAATCCCCACTATCTCGTAAAGCCCCCAATAGAAATCCTAACCTTCACAGAGTCCCAAACAGTGATCCCCACCTTTCCTTTTTTCGAAAAAACCCCCTCTTTCTACAAAAAATGCTTACATGTTAATACGTCTTCCCAAACCTTTCGTCAGCGTGTTTGACACTTCAGAGTTAGGGATGGCATTTAAATGTCTCTGTGAACATAAGTACTTGTTAGGCAGAAAATAGCAGTGCCACTGTGTATTTAAAGGTGCAAATTTTGGGGTTTCAACTTTATGCATTGTTAGTGGACAGTGACCTGGAACAAGAAGTACCAGTTTTAAATAAGCAGCTGAAAAACTGGGCTTGTACCTTTAATGGAAAAAATGCGGCCTGAAAATTACTGTTTTTCCTATCAAATAAGCTACTTGCTTGGTGTGTTGATTATAAAATTCTATCCATCAAAACCCCGACTTGCAAGAGGTTTACTTAATTTAAAATCCACTTGTTTCATGTTACTGGGGGGAGGGTGGGCAAAATTTTCTGTGCCTAGCAAGACCAGTTGCTTGCACTTGCCCCCCCCCCAGGACAGGTGGGGGGCGTAGGACGGAGGGGGACAGTGGAAAAAAGGGAGTGTGGAAAAAGAAGGGCGTAGAAAAAGAGGGGGAAATGGGAGTGAGGGCGTGGGACAGGTGGGGGGGCGTAAAACAGGGGGGCAGCCGGGCCAAAAACATATGGCAGGCTGCAAAAATCATGAGTAAAGCATGAGTTATTGAAAAAGATATCTCCCTTTTCTACAAAAGAAATTAAAAAAAAGATTAATTTTTAAAATGTTCCCCCTGCTTCTGTCCGGGGCCCCCTAGATGGCGTGCCCCCTAAAAAAACATGCTAAAGAAAAAATTGAGGGTTATAAAATAAATTATCGATCACCAATATTTGGTCCCATTCAGTAGAAAAAAAAAGGCAGAAAAAAGGAGGATTTGGAAAAAGAGATCACAAAAAAGGGGCTACTTTATGAACAGAATGGACCTCAGAAAAATTCCAAAAATTAGCTTTATTAATTTATAAATTGAATTGGGCAGCCCCCTGGTTTCCCATCCCCTCGTATGAGACAAACACACAGCCAAAAACCATTAAAAAAACACCAAACCGTCTAAATGCATGTGCAACAGAGAAAATGACTACAAGTTAAATTTCCCCGTGACAAAACACATAGGTGAAAATTCCCCAAGGAGGTGTATCCAAAAATTTATACCATAGGTTTACCATAATACATGTTAAAATATTAGAATTCGGAATTGCCATAATGGTAATTCCCCAAACGGGGAACCCAAAAATTTTATATGGTATGGTTTAAAAGTAAAATGCAGAAAAGACAATATCGTAAAGAGGAAAACAATGCCCCTCAGGCCTGTATGAAAAAAGCAAAAATGTCATTGTTTAATAAAATACTTTCCCTGTGCGGCAAAAGGGTTGGGGCCCATTCTCTGTATAAACCTGTTTCCAAAGAGTTTTAAAATGAGAATATCCCCCCTTTTTCCCGGATGGAAGAAAAAGAAAAAAGCAGCACCTGTTGAAAGGGTTTTTTCCCCACTCCCTGACTAATCTTTTGGCCCCTGACGAAGCTGAGTGAGATCCCCCATCGGGAAACGGTTGACGTCATACGTCAGTCTCATTGGTCATGGCACTGGTGGAAACCCCGCTGACCCCCTTTGGAGGAAGCCATCTTCACATGCCAGAGGAAGCCTAAGCAGCACGGCGCCCAAGGGGGGCTGGAAACCCCCGGTTTTTAAACGGGGATGTCAGCGGGGGTTCCTTTGGGCCCCTGGGCCCTTTTATGGGAATACCTTTTAAGGAATCCTTCCGTTCCTTTCTATTGCCAAAAGGGGGGAGGGTTTAAAGGGCTTTGTTAAAGGGCCCCTGGTTTTATACCTATATACCCACATAGGTGTAAGCTTTGTCAGTGACTCTTCCCATATTGTTTGTTTTATAAGGGTGGGGGGATCTGGTGTTTTTTAGGGGAAAAAAGATATCCCCCATGCATTTCAACAGGCAGAAGATTTTGGATGTTCGTTTTTTTTAAAAGAAAGTGGTGTGTGTCCACAGTAGGGTGAAGAAAACCATTTCAAGCAGAGTGCTGTTTTTTCATCTTTTTTCCTCCCGGGAATAAAAAGGGGCATATTTCATTTAGGCTCTTGGGAAAAAGTGTTTATACAGATAAGGGCCCCCCCCCTTTTGCCGGACGGAAAGTATTTTATTATAATTAAAAATTTTTTGTCTTTTTTATACAGGGCCGAGGCGCATTGTTTCCCTTTAGATATTGTGCTTGTGCATTGCAACATGTGTTCCATACCATGTATAATTTTTTGGTTTCCCCCGTTTGGGGTATTACCATTATGGCAATGCCGAATTCTAATATTATAACATGTATTATGGGGTACCCATGGTATAATTTTTGGATACACCCCTTTGGGGGAAATGTTACTAAGGTTGTGTCACAGGGACATTGCTCTTGTAGTCATTTTCTCTGTTGCACATGCATTTTAGAGGTTTGGTGTTATTTTTAAGGTTTAGGTCGTGTGTATGTCTCTTGAGGTGAGGAAACCAGGGCAAATGCCCCTAGTCATATTTATAAAGGAATAAAGATAATTTTGGAAATTTTTTTTGAGTGTCACTTTTTCATAATTACCGCTTTTTCTGTGAATCTCTTTTCCAAATCCCCCTTTTTCACCCTAGACAAATGCCAGTTTGCCCGTGGAAGCATGGGCCTGATGTGGATTTTTACTTAAAACATTTTCAGCGAGATAGCCCCAAAAATAGCGATTCATAAGGCGGTTTATCAACCCTACTGTTTCCTGTATAAGTTTACTTTAATAAACAGTCAGCAAAGAAGCTTTCTAGTTCTGTGTAAAATCCCCAAAAAGAATTACTGAACCCGTGTTCTCTTTGCTTTCTAAAAAAGGTGTTGTATAAGATCCTAAAAATTTACACGGAAAGTAATATACAAGAACCCCAAAATTAATTGGAAGAATAAGGGTTTGTAAAGGTTTAAAATGGGAAAAAGTTTAAAAACCCTCATTCAATTTACATGAAGGGGAAAAAAATTAAAAATTTAAAGGATCCCAAATTTTTTAAAGAAAACCCCAACCCTCCCAAGCATTTAATGGCAAAATCGAAAAATTCTGCATGATTACCTAACCCTTTTTTTTTTTTTTTTTTTTTTTTTTTTTTTTGTTTTATTTTTTTTTTTTTTTTTAAAGGAAATCTGTACTGAGAGAAATACTGTACAGGGGGTATCATTAGAGATAGCAAATTTCAAACATGACGAAGGGGAAAAATTTTTTCCAAAAGATTTGGAAAAATTCTATTCGCGACGAATCCAAAGTTGGGAAAACTTCGGGGGAAAAAAAAAAACGAATCGAATTTTCCCAAAAATGGGGGCCGAAAAAGTGTGGGAGGAAAGAAAATGGAAAGAAAAGGGATGGGGGGGGGGCCTCGGGGAAAAAGGGCGCCGACGGGCGCTGCCCCCTAATGATTCAACATGTGATCCCCTTGCCAATCCAGCCAGCCGCATGTGTAATGGGGGAGTTTTAAAAATGGGGCCCATCTTAAAATTTTCCCCATTAGCCTCCGGTCTTTAAAGAGGGACAGCCCGGGTGTGTTTTAAAAGGGCAGAGTTAGGGCCACCGAGCTTGGGGCCCAAACGGGAATTTCTTTACCCCGGGAAAAGAATCGTTACCCCCAGGGAAAAGGGAATCGTTCTGGGACACAAAATCTTTTCCCTTGGGACAGCTATCAAAAAAAGGGAAAATTTTAAAAAGTGACATCACCTTTTTTTTTTTGGGTGGCTTTTCGTGCCATTTTGGTAGCTTTGCAGTAAAAAAAGGGGCCCCGGGTTTGGGGGCAAAAATTTTTTAAAACCTTGGATTCTTTTTTTTCCTTCCAACAACACTATTGAGGGGGGAATTAAAAAAGTTAAATTTTCCAAAAAATTAAAAAAACCGCCGGGTGGCGGGTAATTTTTTTTGGGTGTTTAGTGCATTCCAGTGAAAAAAACCGACAGTTTCCACCCAAACCCGGCAAGCTGAAATTAAACCGATTGTGTAAAAAAAATTACTTTCTGTTCCCAAAACCCCTATTGAAACGTTCAAAGGGGTTAAATCCTTTTTACACCCCGGGGGGCGAAATATTTTTTGGGGTGATTATGAACCCCAGTGGACATAAACTTTCCCAGTTTCCAGCCAACGGCAAGCAGTTAAACCGGGTTGTGCAAAAAATAAACTGACTTTTGCTTACAACCATATTTTTCGTTCAAAGATTTAAAAATCCATTTACACCCCCGGTGGGGGTTTAATTTTTTTTTGGGTGTTAGTGCTTCCCAGTGACAAAATTTACATTTTCCCAGCCCCCCGGCAAGCTGAAATTTGGGCCCGATTGTGTAAATAAACTGATTTTTTGCTTCCCAACCACTATTGAAAGGGTTTAAAAGGGTTTTAAACCCAAATTTTACACGGGGGTTGGGGCGGAAATTTTTTTTGGGTGATTAGGCTTTCCGGGTGACAAAACGTACATTTTTCCACCCAAACCCGGAAGTCCCAATTGACTTTTGGTGTAAAAAAAACTGTTTTTTCGGGTTCAAAACCCCATTTTTTCTTTTCAAAGGTTAAATCCATTTACCCCGGGCTGGGGGAAAAAAATTTTTTTTTGGGTGATTAGTGCATTCCATTAAAACGTCCCTTTTTTCACCCCCCGGGCAAGCGGCAATTGCCCGATTGTGTAAAAAAACTGACTTTTTGCTTCACAACCACTATTGTACTTAAAAGAAAAAAATCCTTTTACCCCGCCGGCAGGGTAATTTTTTTTGGGGGGATTAGTGCTTTCCCAAAGGGACCAAAGTACATTTTCCCCAACCCAAACGGCAAGCTGAAATTTGGAACCGTTGTGTACAATAAACTGATTTTTCTGTTCAAAAACCCCTTTTGGGTACGTTCAAAGATTTAAATCCATTTACCGCCGGTGGCGGAAAATTTTTTTTGGGTAAATTGTGCTTTCCCTTATTGACAAAAAGTACATTTTTACCCAAAGGAAGCTGCAATTGAGGATTGGAAAATAAACTGTTTTTTTGCTTCAAAACCACTTTTGTACTTCAAAGAATTTAAAATTTCCCATTTACACCCCGGGTGGCGGAAATATTTTTTGGGTGATTAGTGAAATTCCAGTGACAAAAAACGTCCCCTTTTCCCCCAAAAGAAGCTGAAAATTGACCGTTGTGAAATAAACTAAATTTGTTTCTAAAACCCCCTTTTTAAACGTTAAAGATTTTTAAAACCATTTAAGGGCCGGTGGGGGAAATTTTTTTTGGGGTGATTGGGTGCTTTTCCAGTGCCCAAAACGTACATTTTCCACCCAAACCCCGAAAGGGCTGAAATGACCGATTGTCCCTAAAAAAACTGACTTTCTGCTTCACAACCACTATTGTACGTTCAAATTTTTTAAAATTTCCATTTCCCACGCCGGCGGGGGGTAATTTTTTTTTGGGTGATTAGTGCTTTCCCAGGACAAAACGTCCATTTCCCCAGCCAACGGCAAGCGAAATTTGGGACGTTGTGTAAATAAACTGATTTTCCCCTGTTCAAAAACCACTATTGCCCTTTAAAAGGGAGTTAAACCATTTCCCACCCCGGGCTGGCGGTAAATTTTTTGGGTGATTATGCTTTCCCCAGTGAAAAAATTACATTTACACCCAAAACGGCAAGGAAAAATTGACCGTTGTGTCCCAATAAACTGACTTTCTGCTTCCAACCACTATTGTAATTCAAAAATTTAAATCCTTTACACCCCCGGCTGGCGGAAATTTTTTTTGGGGGTAAATATGTTCCCGTGCCCAAAACCGTACAGTTTCCAGCCAACGGAAAAGCTGAAATTAAACCGTTTGTGTAAAATAAATGATTTTTCTCCCTTCAAAAACCATATTGCCCGTTAAAAAGGGAGTTAAACCCAAATACACGCCGGGTGGGGTAATTTTTTTTTGGGTTTTAGTGCATTCCAGTGACAAAAACGTACTTTTTTCCACCCAAGGGCAAGTCCCAATTGCCCGGGTTTGTGCTAAAAAAAATGATTTTTCTCTTTAAACAACCACTTTTGGGAAAAGTTCAAAGAGTTAAATCCGGTTTTATTTTTGGGGGCTTATTGAATTAAAAGTATGTCAGAAACACGCAGGGAGTGGCCGAGGAGGCAATGTTTAGGGGGCAAAGCAGACGTGGCAGAAAAGGGGAAGGGGGTTTGGGGCAGCATATCGCAGCCAGAGGCCATGCTCCCTTTTTTTTGGTTCATCCACCGGGGTTGTGTCCCCCACCGACAACCCCCCGTCATCGTTTGGGTTTGTTTTTCGGTCGTTTTCCTTTTCCCGGGTTCACCTCTGAACCTACACCCAAGGGGTCGGGGGGTTTACGTCGACAAAAAGTTATTTTTGGCAGGCCCCCGGGAGCAACCCCACTGAAATCCGTGCCCCTCCCCTGCCCCTGTCCTTGGTTTTCCCCTCCCCAAAGCAAAAGTATCGAAATTCTGGGGGGCTCAGCCCCACTGTAAGTGAGGAAGAGCTAACAGAGGGCGGTAAAGGAAAAGGGGGGGAGACACCCTGCCTCTTCAGCACCCAGGCGAAGGTACTGGGAGGAGAGTGGCCCCGGAAACCCGTCTGAGACAGGTCTTTTCCCCGACCCCCCACGAGCCGAGGGGGCTAGTGTGCCGGGAGCCCCAAATTGATGTTTGATGAGGCTGTTTCGCACTTGGAAAGCCTTTCGTCATCGGGCAATTGTTCCGATCCCAGGAAAAAGGGGTAGTTTGGGAGCGACCCAAAACAGTCGGTGGGTTCCCAGGGGCGGGCGGGTCGCAGCAGTGTCAGTGGAGAAAAACCCCACGGAGTAGAGCCCAAAGTTCCATTCACCCTCCCAACCCAGGCCAGTAGTGGGTCCCGGGTTTGTGCACGGAGGAAGTAGCAGTCACCATGAGGAGAAGCGGGGGCAAAGTTTCCCCTCCCGGGCGGTGGGGCCCAATTTTTCCCGCAAGCCCCCCGAGGAAGAAAACGGCCGTATGTCGCCCAAAGTCCCAGAAAGAAAAGGGGGCCCGGGGGGGCCCCTGTTGGGATTTACACCCTTTTGCTCAGCATATGCAGGGGTGCCATTCGGTGGCCTGGGAAAAACCGTGATAAGATAGGCGGTTTTTCCCTTTGCCCCACCCCCCGCTCCATCACCGCTGGGTTATTTTTTTCCCCCACCCGACTCAATCGCCCTCTACCCACCCAGTCAAGGCCCAACACCTCTGCGGGGGGAGTTGCCCGTGTTGGCATTTCCCCTGTTCAGAAACCCTTCCCCTGCATTTCCTCTTCACGGTTTCCGTCAGCAGTCTTTCTTGGAATCCGTTTCCAAGAGAAAACTTTTTTCCCGAGCCCCGCACCCGACGGTGCAGAAGCTAAAACGTCCCCCTGTCCAAGTTGCGGGTGCTGCAGCCCCTTCCCTTTCCAAGTGGGGGAAATTCAGCATTTTTTCCGAGAAATAAATGGTTTGGGTGCCGAGCCGCGGTGGAGAGTCCCAAGCCGGAAATTTCTTCAAAAAAAGGGCAGTCCCCACCCCTTTGCATTCACATTAAAGAGTGGTGGGCCCTTCTTTGAGATGCGGGTCTCTCCAAAGTGCGGGGGGGGGGGGGGGGGGGGGGCAGCGCCGAGTTGGAGCTGTAACTACGGTCAGGGACGAAACATGAAATTTAAAAGGGCCCCCCACTGGGTGAACTTTGGTCCCCGGCCACCCCGCAACCAGAAAATTGGACAGGTCACCCCGCTTTTCCCCCAACGTTTAAAAGTCCTTGGTCCGCAAAGTTTGTCCCCCTCTACCCCCCTCTTTTTTCCCCCCGTGTCCTCAGCCGCCCCCCCGGTGCCAACCCCCTTACCCAAACCGGCATATCACATGTGCGGGGCGAAAACGGTGCACCCTGTGCGGGCCCCCGGGTATCCCTTGGCGAACGTAGTCAAACCGGGGGAGGAAACTTCTGGTTTTAATGAACAGAGAAATCGACAGATGGCTTTTCCCCCGCGCAAACTGAAAATGGGAACCATGTTCCCGACAACGGGAAAAAAACAGGGTGTTGCCTGCGTAAAGGGAAGGGTTTTTCCCTGCGCCAAACAGCGAATGCCATCACCGATTTCCTGATGTTACAAGCGGATAAAAGGTACACCCCTGTGTAACTTTAGATGTCAGCCATTGGCAGCTCATGCGTGACGACCTGCCGCTTTGCTCAGGCCCTTTGAGGAGGCCACGCTATTCGTGAGTCGGCAGGTACTATGGGATGAACGATGTCATTTCCTCTGTTGCACGTCCTGGAACAAATGGCTGTTAACAATGGCTGGTCAGGGTGCGTGTAGACGTGGAGCACAGATCTTCAAGCCACATGACCCCCTGTGGGGGCAGGACAAGGAAGAAGAGAGGAGTAGAGGAGGACAGTGGTGCTCAGGAATTATTGAGTGAAATGGGTGGTATTTGTTTTTCCACTCAGCGACAGGAGTGGAGGAGCAGGAGCATCTGTAGAGGAGGAGGAGGAGACAGAGGACCCAGTACGCACCGTGGCAGTATGCTGTGGAGATGGAGGCAGGGAGTCCCTCGCAATTCCTTGGCATCAATGGCCCATAGCATGCTCGGGTTGCCTTGCGTAGACGACAGCCAAATAAGAACCATCAACAGAGGATGACTTTTGGCTGTCCACCTTGGTTGGACCCTCGCTACCGTTCAAAAAATGGTGGCCTTTTTCACACCTGCTGAAGGGAGGGCCAAAATAAAGTACTATAAAAACCACTATGTTAGTCAGTTGGTCTCTGCCTTTTTCTGCACCCAACGTCCATCCTCAGACACTGTGGGCCCTGGTGCGCTCGCGTTCCGCTGCCATGGCAGCAGGGAGGGGTGGGGTGGTAGGAGCAGTGGCAGCTCCACCAGCAGCGGCTGCTCAGTCTGCAGTCGATGATGAGTAGCTTTCTTCACCAGCGCAGTGAGGAAACTTTACTAACCAGACCGCAGCAGCAGCAGCATCAGGTGGACCTGGAGCAGGACCTCAAAAACAACAGGCTTGGGCCTACTTGGACAGCACCCTGCCAACCGAGGTAGACAATCCCCTTGACTACTGGGCAACGAAACTTGACCTTTGGCCCCCCCTAGCTGAATTTGCCCCTTGAAAGGCTGTTCATGCCCGGCCAGTAGCGTGGCATCGGAGCGCGTGTTTAGGTGCAGCAGGAGGTATTGTAACTCCGCGGAGGACACGCACCTGTCCACCCAAAGTGTGGAGAGACTCACGTTTGTGAAAATGAATCAGGCGTGGATTAGTCCCTGGATTTCAAACCACCATTCCTGACACAACTGACTAAATCCGCCATGAATCATGCCTGCCCCAAACATGTTATTAGGGACAAATGGAAGACCTTCCAACTGATGTCCGTAACATTTGTAATATATATATTTTAATTTGAGAGGCTGCTGGTCGGGCCGACTCATGTTTTGCACATTTTTAATGACTTATACTCTGCAGGTCGGGCCCCTCATGAATTGGGGTTTTTAAAATTATTTATACTTCGCTGGACGACCGTCACATGAATTGAATCTTTTTAATGACTTATACTCTGCTGGTCGGGCCCCCTCATGAATTGGTGTTTTTAAATTATTTATAACGTCGCTGGACGACTGTCACATGAATTTAAACGTTTTTAATTATTTATAGTCGACCAGTTTCCAGACCGATGGAATAGCAATTTTTTTAAATATTTATTTGACACGTGTTGTCCACTCATCAATGAGGTGGACTGTTTATTTATTGGCCACGGTTTTTGGCCCCCTCCTGTTTCTTACATTGTTAACTTGTTGTATCGGTCACGGTTTGGCCACATGTTTGGTTGTCTTGTTAAGATTTTTCTGTAATGTACACAGTTACGATTGACTTGTCGACTTTCCACAATCTACTAAGGTATAGCATTGCATCAAAGTTTTTTTTTTTTTTTTTTTGGTCTAAACATTTCTTATAATGTCAATTTGTAGGATACGCCGCTGTAAGGCGACCTACTTTTTTTTGTCACTGTGTAGACATCTATTTATAGGCCGATGTTTGGCCAGAAAGATATATTTAGTAATAACCTAGCCGTTCAAGCCGCTCACTGAACACCTCGGGAATTGCTTTGTATATCTGTTGCCTTAGGGGCCGCTGTCTGGCGACATAATTTTTTGTCACTGTGTAGACATCTATTTATAGGCCCGATGTTTGGCCACAAAAATATATTTAGTAATAACCTAGCCGTTCAGGCCGCTCCCTGAACACCTCGGGAATTGCTTTGTATAATCTGTCGCCTTAGAGGCCGCTGTCTGAACAGCTCATGAATTGCTTTCTATATATGTGTCGCCTTTGAGGCCGCTGGCTGGACAGCTGATGAATTGATTTGTATATATGTACTTATTGTCCGCTGTCCGGACAGCTCATGAATTACTTTTTGTATATAGCCTTCCAAACCACTCTCAGTATAAGTCATGATATTCATGCTGTGTATAGCCTTATAGGCCAATGGTCAATCAAGTCATGATTGTTATAGTGTGTATAGCCTTAGGCCGCTGTCTTTACAACTTTATAATTCCATGCAGTATATAGCCCTATAGGCCACTTTCTGGCATCCAGTTGCTGTAGCCCCCATCACCACACTGTGCCACGGGCCCCTGTACCGCCTTCTCATACTGCTGCCAGATCCATCCTCTGCCATGTGCGTCTTTGTCGTCCTGCTCACGCTGCTGGGTTCCAGTTTTAAACCTAGGCCTGTGTATGGCTTCCGAATACTGCTGCCTCCACCGCCACCCCTGCCATGTGCCTCTGTCGTCTGCTCACGCTGCTGACGGCTTCCGCTTTTTAACCTAGGCCTGTGTATGGCCTGGCTTTCCGAATACTGCTGCCTCCACCGCCACCCTGCGCCATGTGCCTCTGTCGTCTGCTCACGCTGCTGACGGCTTCCGCTTTTTAAACTAGTCCTGTGTATGTCTTCCGAATACTGCTGCCTCCACCGCCACCCTGCGCCATGTGCCACTTTCGGGTCTCCTCACACTGCTGCCAGGTCCATACTGATTCATGGCCCCCTGTACCGGCTCCTCATGAACGTGGTTCGCGGGTTTGCATCACTTAACGGCAAATCGTTGACAAATGCTGGGACGTTCAGGTTGTGCGCATTAAGCCAGACACCAAAGGGCAGCACAGACCTGTTATTACTCGCTCAAGCATGGCTGAATAAAACCAGTCTCTACCACAAATTGGACCCAGACCTGCCCAGGGTCTCGTAACTAGATTGCACGGAGGAGTAGAGTCCGTTATCGGAATTAAATAGACAAAACGCCACACCAAAAAGAGTGGCCATTTCCAACACTTATTCCAGAAAGGGAACAACCCGTTTCATATACGGCCCGTTAGACGTTTCACGTCTGCCACATTCAGTCGATTTAAGACGCAAGCTCCACTTCCTGTGGTCTCTGACCGTCGATATACCTTTAAGTGTCAGCTTTGAAGCTATATTCCCTCCGGAGCACTGACACTGGTGCCCTTCCGTCAACATGCCTTTAAGTTTCAGTTTTCAACCATATTCCCCACAGAAGCCAAACTCTTGGGTATCCCAGAAGCTGCTCAGCGGGTCAGGGCAATAAAGCTCCCGGTTCGCAGGTTGTTCCGTCTTATGGATGGAAGTACGACGGTATATGATCTTCTTCGCACCCACGGCATTACCTCATAAAATTTCTGCATTGCATCTGCAATCACAACGCTGACTTCCCGGATCGCCACTCAGCCATTGGACTCTTGATAGTCGTCTCCCCACACTGCTGCTGGGGGGAGTTTTTAACCTAGGCCTGTGTATGGCCTTCAATTGAAGCTGGTTCCGCTCCGCCACTCTGCCATTGGACTCTTGATAGTCGTCTCCCCACGCTGCTGCTGGGGGGACTTTTTAACATAGGCCTCTGTATGGCCTTTAATTGAAGCTGCTTACGCTCCGCCACTCTGCCATGGGCCTCTTGGGTATCCCAGAAGCTGCTCAGCGGGGTCAGGGCAATAAAGCTCCCGGTTCGCAGGTTGTTCCGTCTTATGGATGGAAGTACGACGGTATATGATCTCTTCGCAACCACGGCATTACTTCATAGAATTTCTGCATTGCATCTGCAATTACAACGCTGACTTCCCGGATCGCCACTCAGCCATTGGACTCTTGATAGTCGTCTCCCCCACACTGCTGCTGGGGGACTTTTTTAACCTAGGCCTGTGTATGGGCCTTCAATTGAAGCTGGTTCCGCTCCGCCACTCTGCCATTGGACTCTTGATAGTCGTCTCCCACGCTGCTGCTGGGGGACTTTTTAACCTAGGCCTGTGTATGGCCTTCAATTGAAGCTGCTTCTGCTCCGCAACTCTGCCATTGGACTCTTGATAGTCGTCTCCCCACACTGCTGCTGGGGGGACTTTTTAACATAGGCCTCTGTATGGCCTTCAATTTAAGCTGCTTACGCTTCGCCACTCTGCCATGGGCCCCCTGTACCCGCCTCCTCTTGCTGCTGCCAGGTCCAGAGTGTGTCATGGGTCCCTGTACGGCCTCCCATTGCTGCTGACTTCATCGCCAGACTCTGCCATGTGCCACTTTCATACTGACTGACAGTATTATTTCTCTTCCCCAGCAGACTCCAAGGGCATTTAAATTAAAGGTACAGTGTTCTGCACTAATATAAAGGCTCTCTGAAGCCTAGAAACACCCTTTTTATAAGTTAAATTCGCAGCGAATATATTCGGCTCGAAGCGAATTTATTCGGCGAATTCGGCGAATCAGCCGAACCAAATTTTTGAATAATTCGCTCATCTCTAGTCATCATTGCTGATCTCTTTGTGACATACATACTGGTCCTGGGTCAGGGGCTCACAAAACACTAAAGGCATTGAATCAACAGCCAGGCAACTAGCAATTGTTTCAACTTCAAGATCATTTGTCTGTATAAGTATGCAACAAATTGTTTGGAGATACAATAAAGCACAAGGTCTTTGTTTCAGTTCTCCAGTGTTACAATGTATGAAAGGCTAAATAGTCACAGACATACAGATGTTAGATGGGACCTCTATGTATGCTTCAAATATATATTAAATTTCCAATTTAAAAGTGCTTAAATGCTATAGTGTCTATCCCTTCTAATTAATGAGATGGGATAGGATGGTGTGAGGGGAAAGCCTATGAAGGTAGGTTTGCTGGAATCTCTACCAAAGCTACTAAACCTGAAATCCTCTGAATTCCATAGTAATAGATAAATCTGTCTTGTACTAATGTGCAGCACTGGTCTACTTGGCCACTTCATTCACAAATATATATAACCTTTTTAAAATAGGTTAACTAAAAACAATATTTATTGAGTGATGTAATCCACTAGTTAGTTGTAACTGTCTTTCAAAGAGATCCACCAATAGGCCTTCAGTGCTTTCCTATGGTGAAAGTTACAGAACAGTCTCACCACATTTGCCCATATGTCCCTGTCTTGAAGCCTGTAGACTCAACAGACCAAATATATGTTCAGCTATAAGTGTCTAAAATAAATTTAAGGGAATCAATTCCTCAAGACAAACACTTTATTATAGAGCTATAAAACCCTAAAATATATCTCCCATATAGACAACACCCACCACAGGAACCCATGGATATTGGACATCTCAAACAACAAAACAAAACAGTACCATACTGAAAAATAAATGTGTAAGGCTCCAAAAGCAACCAATGGACTATAAAATATAAATTACCCTGCCTATACCATCATCTTTTTAAATATATCTATTGTATTTATGTAATTAGTACCATAAGTGTGTGATCAACATCATTTGCTAAGGTAATGTTTGTCACCAAACACCAAAAACAAGTACCTGTAAACAATTTTTTATTTTTTTTTTATAATTCTTTTATTTGTGGAATTAAGGAATTAACATACAATAAAAAAATAGAAAGGATGTTCACCAGAATACAGAGGATAATGGTACAAATGTCAAAGAAGCACATGAAATAGTCACACTGGGTCCATTGAGGTTCACCTGGTCATCATGGGAGGTCAACAGACCATGAAGAAAAGAAACATTAAATACTTAAAACATAACAGGACCAGAACAAATCACTGTGCAGTAATTAAAAAAAAAAACATCAAAAGGGGGGATACGGCAAATCCTAGATAGAGTGGACTGACTGATGAGTTCCAAAGATGCTTGAGGTGAGGGGGGAGAGTAAGGGGGGAACCCACAGAGAAACACTGCAGGAGTAGGATGGAAAAAAGACTGGGAATACAGCGCAGAGGGGGTTAAGTGGAAAAAGAGAAACAGAGGGAGGAGAAGATAGAATATAGGAGAAACAGCAAAATCTCATGGAATTTGCGTCCCCTCCCAGAATGATAAAGCAAGGCAGATAGGGGCAAGATCTCCTTGATGGTGAATAAGTTCAGCCAGGTTTGCATCTGTAAATACAAAGTATTGCCAAGGGCGCCAGGTGTCCCAAAAGTCCTCTTCCTTATTATACAAAGTAGTAGTAAGATCATCCGTGTCCCTAAACTCATACATCTTGGAGAACCACAATTAGAGGGTGGGAGGTTGGATGTTTTTCCACCATAGTTGGATGCAGGCCTTGGCTGCGTTAAGCAGCTGAATAATGAGCGAGGCCATATATTTTTAATGGGTCTCCCCAAAAGATGCAGCAGTTAGCCCACCGGGTCGTCTCCCAGGTCCACAGAGGTAAGTTGTTTAATAATGTGGTCACTCCTTGCCAAAAGAGTTGAAGCTTTGGGCATTGCCAAAAGACATGGAGAAGAGTGCCACCATTGGCCCCACAGCACCAACACACATCTGGAAGCTGCGGTGAAATACAGTGGAGTGTTAAAGGCACCCGGCATGAGGAGTTTATAGCTGTCTCCTGGACTTTGGTAGCCAATGAAGACTTTTGAGCAAAGTGCAGGATCTTTTCCCATTGTGACATGATAAAGGATACGGCCAGGTCATCTCCCATTTAGATAGAAATGGGGGAACAAAGTTGGGTTCCGGGTGAATGAGAGAAGAGTAAAGGATAGAGTGGCTATGATGAATTGGTTCTCCCTTGTGGCATAAAACTTCAAAGGCAGTCAATTTCCGGGCAATACCTGGGGAGCTCAAAAGGGAAGGAAGATAGGAGTGGAGCTGAAGACCTCTCCAAAAACTCAATGGGGGGTCCGCCAGTCAAGTAAAGTCATTGTCAAGAAGGACCCCAGTGGGATTGAGAAAGTCCACCAAGTTGGAATAGCCAATGGTTGTGAGATGGTCAAATTGATGGTTCTTATGTCCTGGAGGAAAGTCAGAGTTTCCCCAGATGGGAACAAGAGGGGAAGGCACAGGAGAGATGGACGAGCTACGGAATGCTTCCCGAGTAATTACAAGAGTGGCACCAAGAGTTGGGTGTGCGACTAGGTCGCGAGGCAGAGGACATCACAGTCAAGGCCAGGTCAGGGCCGTACCTCCAGAGTCCTCAAACTCCATGGCTACCCAGTGCTTGGCTGTGCCATGGCAGTGCCAGTCAACCAGGCAGGTGAGATGGGTGGCTCTGTAGTAGGAACGAATATCCGTCAGGCCCAAACCATCACATATCTTAGGTAGAGTCAGGACATGGAAGGCCAACTGTGGCCTCCATGGGACCAGATAAAGATACAAAATAAGGCACTGACTTTTTGAAAGAAGGACATGGGAAGCTGGATGGGGAGGGCTTGTAATAAGTAAAGTATGCGGGGCAGCACTGTCATCTTAAGCGCACTACATCGACCAAACCATGTCAGTGTGAGGGAATGCCAGTGGAGAAGGTCTTCTTTGAGATTGATAAGCAGAGGAAAGAAATTCACCTTATAGAGTCAAGCATGATCTGAAAGATTATTAGTGCAAATCCATGGCCCAGCGAAAAGAGAAGGAAGGGCGAAGGCAACTAAAGACAGTGGACTCGGAGGAAATGTTCAGTGCCGAACAATTTATTATTTTACAAAATGTGCTCTGTGTGGTGGATTATCACAGCTGGACATTTGCATTCAGATTTTAGAAACCAAATTGTACATACTTAAATTATTTTGAATATTCTTAAAGTAACATCTCAATTTGATCCTTGTAGTAAATGTGTCCGCAATCAGCCACTTTATGCAATCCAACAGATATTTGCAGAATAATTGGGTAGCTAAAAGAATCACCTTAGAGCTGAGTTCTTCTTTAAAGTATATCTCTTGGAGTGTATGTATATCAAAATATTAATGTTATAGCCTGTGCAGCCATCAAGTATTTATATGCCTCCTAATGACCCTTCAATGTGTCCAAAAGATGTGCAATATAAAAAATATTAACTGGCATTATGTCCTTTTAAACTAAAACACAAGTCCAGTGATGCCATTAAGTTATCCCTATGTAAGTTATAACTGACATAGGAGTGGGTTTGCAGGTTATTTTGCTTGTTTTGTTTTTTTTTTAATGTATTTTGGTATAATACCATCTACTTAAGAATATATACAGCATGCCCTTTTCTGTATTAGGTGAAATTGTGGAAGAAAATGGGCCCTATGAGCCCCATATGGCCAAATTATGTCAATGACGTCACAAGCATCCTCCATCCTTTGTGTAGGTGCAGGTACAAGGTGGAGAATGCCTCAGCCACAGTTGATAGGGATAGCATTGGCAGCTTTCTACCAGGTTCAGCTGAACATGGGTTTGGTGCAAAACCAAGTTCATCCCTAGCAAGCTAAAAGGGGATTTCCATTTTAACTGAAATTCTCCTTTTTTGGGTTCACTATCCTGTTATGATGTTGCTGTTTGAAGAGCATGAAGCTGAAGTCAGTTTAGGATGGAACTCTAGGTAAAAAGCTATATAAACAGATGAAATACATATATGGTAGCTGATTTACTTGTCAAAGGTTTTGTTTTTCTCTACATCATAGTCTATGATGAATGGGCAAAGCCTGAAACATGTAGGTAAAGGTACATTTTATTTAAGTGTATTTTACTCCTGGATTACTTGTTTTTTTGCTATTTTCCCCATTCAGAATTCACTTCAACAACATATCTACACTCTATCTCTCCTTAATCTGGTCTCTGCGAGGGGATCTCTGTGTTGTGACCCAATACTTGATGGGAGTCTTTTTGCCTGTTAATTTTGATCAAGTTGACATTTTGTAAGTGCTTTTAAACATACTAATTTACTTAAGAGGTCTAAAAGAGGAGCAGTTTTCCTAATGTCCAGTGGAGTGCAACTGGAGTACATCCTCTGCTATTTACTAGAGCTGTGCATTTCGCTTCTGTTCATTTTTTAGAAATTTTTTATTTTCAGAGATTTGGATGTATGCGAACCTCCAAATGGACATAGTAATGAATGCCAATTAATCCAAAAAAAGTTATAAGGAAATTAACTAATGCATTTGTTTAATTTGCTTCATGCGGCTGATGTCACATGATGTGATAATAGTTCGAGCCTATGGTGAGATTAATTAGATTTTTTTAATTCGTTTAATAACTCAGATTTGGATAACAAATGGATTCAAATTTTTTTCAATTCCTTTATTCGGATGCACATGACTAGGGTGGAGCCAGAGCATGTGATGTCATCACATACAGAAACATGGCAGCCATCTTATTGGTTTGAAACAAACTCTTTGTGTTTATGGTGACATTCTGATTTTATATCTTACTATGTATGTGTATTACTATTTTTTTTATTAAATTATTACAATTTACTACACTTTGCTTTGGGATATCCTTTATGAGGTTGCAAGAATTTCAGGTGTATTCATTATGAGTTTTGTTCTGAAAAACTAATTCCTATGAAGTACATCCAGTCCAGTGATTGTTTATGGGAAGCATACAGTGCCTATTTACCTTTCCTTTGGGGATCAAATTCGTTTTGTAAGGGACAGTGTGTTTGGTGTTGGTGAAGGATCTTTTCCCTCCGATGTTTTTTCTGGACACACTTTGGATTCATGATGTTTCCTGGACTTTCTATATTATACATGTGGAACTTATATTATGTTATTTTAGATTACAATATATTTTTAGAGCTGCATTTTTTTAATTTTTTACATGACTTCAGTTGATATTGTCCAATCAGCTCATACCATTTCTCTTGGTGAGTTGGACCAGTGTTTGAAAATATCGAATCCTTCCAATTAAAATCTGTCTGATTCTATAATATATTAAATATAAAGCAGTCTTCCGGAAAAACTACAATATTTTTAGAATCCACCAGAACTAACGAATATATGAAATGAATGCCGAAGATGTAAAATGAATTCCAAAAACAATGACAAAACAAAATTCTTCAATAAACGAATGCATCTGAAACAAAACAAAAATTTCCGGCGTGCATGTGTACTACTCACACTGTCCTGCCACATAGCACAACCATGTGTCATGAGGCAGGAATCCTAATTTTTCTCTTCTTCAATTCACTAATATGTACACGTCTCCTCCCTACCTCCAGCCTAGGCATGGACTGTGAAAGGAGAAGCATCACACTAATAAGCTCATTTCTCTGTAACTCTTCACCTATCAGTATTTTAGATATGAGCACTACAGCAAACCTGACTGGCTCTTTATTCTGTCTGAGCTCTAATGTACAAGCAATTGCAAAAGGCTGACAAAATCTTTACTACTATAAAAAATGTTCATGATGTATTCATTGTTTCTCAGCCTTTTGGCTAAGATAAATTTATTATCTGTTCTTATTAGTGTCCAGTAGGGGCGTTCTACTGTTATTCTGGCCTTTTGGCAGGAATGACCAGCTGTACAGTATCTCTGCTGATATGATGGGGGCTTTGAAGGTTTGTCCTATAGGAAAAGAAACCAGGGTGCTCACTGGGAAAGGTGGGGCACAAGAGTAATTCCACGGTGTTGGTCAGGAGGCCCACTGCCTCCTAATTTGAACAATGCTACCTGGTCTAGTCATGGGTTGGGAAGGCAGAGAGCCTGTGGTGTCAGTGCACCCTAAGAATTGGTTTCCACAGTGGTGCTTTTGGTATCACTTGGCCTGGGAAATAACTAATAAGAATGGGCACATGGCCATGTTACCTGTTGCTTTTTCTGCACATCACCTTTTGGTCTTTTGGCTAAGTTTTGGGCAATTGTTTGGTATTTTTTTTGGATGGAGGGTGTGGTTTCTCTGGCCTGCCCTGAAGTCTTAGGGGAGAGGATGTGTGACCATTAGGCTCTTCCTTCCCTGAACTCAATGGTCGGCTTTCTGCTGACCATAAGAAGAGGAGTCCATCAGACCTTTTGGCTTTTTGGACCATGAGTGTGCCTTGCCCCTGTCAGGAGCCTTGCACACCAGGGGGTCAGGGTAAGGTCCCACTTCCTTGGGAGGTAGATTAGAGACATGCCTTTAAGTGCACTTTTTTTTGCATTTTTTTGTTTTTGTTTTTGTACACCAATGCAGATTAAAAAAAAAGAAGATTAATAAATACCTAGCTGCATTAATTTGTGTAGATAACATCTTACTGGATTTTAGCTTTAAAACGCATACATATTGTCATTAATCCATGTATGCATTTCACCCTAATCCAAGCAATTTATGTTTCTCCAATAAAATATATACATTATCTGTGGATGTTCTACAACTTTCAGCAAACATAGTTATTACACTACCGATTTATACACTATATTTTTTGGGGTTTTGTTTTAGTGAGTCAGGATTAGTCACCTTTGGGCTGTAGGAGCAGTGTAACCCTTTATGAACGCCCACCAACTCTCAATGTTTTTAGAATGGTCATATATGTAATTTATCTATCAGTTGTCCTACTCATTAAATTACCAAGAGATTAGAGCCCTTGAATGCAAATGGAGTTAACAACCCATGTTAAATAACTAGGCTTCTTAATCACCCTAAATCCCTTTATGTTTAAACCAGTGACTATACTAATGATTTACAAACGTGCCTTAAGAAACAGATGTGAGGACAGATTACGTTTCAGTATTTATTTTTTGGCAGTACATTTGGGTAATCTATGGATTTGTCAGAGTTATGAAAATTATTATTTATAAAAGAATCAATATTTTCTGTTTCCTTTCAAAAAGTAACTGGACTAATCATATGTATTTTTATATATTTATATATAAAATTTTATGATTTAAAACCTTGCATACTGTACTATATATTGCAAATACATCTAAAGTTAATGGGACACAAAAAATAAAATTATCATTTGCTTGAAATCTTTTGATCATGATAATCCACTGCTTAAATCCAATTTGATGTTAGTAATTTGGAAATGCCAATTGCTGAGCTTTCAGATTATGTAAACCATATATTTCAATGCTTCCCACTGTGGATTTATTTCTGTTTAAGTAGTCTCTTTTGATTTTTCCATTTTGGGCAGGTTAACAGATTTTCTTAAATGAACAACCACCTGCTGACTGATACTCAATTTCCATGCTCACACACTGCTCCATTCCTTCTACAGAGGCAGAAGTCCAAGCCCTATGTGAACTTCTGCACCATCCACATAATATTGTTGAGAACTAATGATTGGCTACTCAGATCCAAGATTCTGTGAGGAAGGAAAGGACACATGCTCCCCTACATAAGGAAGCAACAGGTATTTTCCAAGAGTTCTGGCAGAGCAATGGAGCCTGGGAGAAGTGCAGGAAAGGTAAGCATCAATAAATTTGTTTTAACAAAACGAAGTTGAACAGGGCATTGTGTGATCTGAGACTGTAGTCCCACCCAGCAACACATGTAACATAACATGGTTTCATATTCAACTCTTGTTACTTTTTATACATCCACCCCAGCAGGAAAGTTGATATCACTTTAGGCTTATAGAGTTCCTCTTTGGTTAATTTCCACTTTCTCATTTTTAATAAGGATACAGAGCTGAGGGCATCTGAACCTGTGAACTGCCAGGAGTTAAATGTTTTCTGGATTAGGGAGCACACTGTCAAAAATGTAAAAACAGAATTGTAATACACTCACTGAATCTTTTCAGCACCACGGAGAGGAAACAAAAAAACACTTTTAGCAAATAAGGTGAGCCTGTGAACATTTTTACTGGAACATATTTGAGTTATAAATGTAACAAATGCTTCACCTTATTCGCTAAACTCAGTGAACATACACTTTCAAAACTCAAAGAACATACTCTTTCAAAAGTGTACATTCACTTTGCTAACCTTATTGTCTTCAAAGAGTAATTTTCCATGTAATTTAAAGGCAAAAAAGCAAATTCTTTGCAGTTTTACAAGTGGTAGTTTTATAAAGAACATATATTTTATTTTCAACATAAATTATTTTCTTTCTACAAAGCATTGTGACATTATTTCTATATATGTTGTGCATTGTTTAAGCACAGCACTAAAAAAAAGCAAAGCTTGGGCTGTCAAAGAGAAATAAATCTGTTGTCTTAACTAAAAGCACTAGCTTAAGTTCAAATCACCCTTAATGAGAGCTTAATTTCTATTAGCTGCAGCTTTAATCTGAAACAGCATTTGAACTTAAGTACAGCTGTTTCTGTAAACTCTATTGTAACAGACACCAAGTACATACTGTAACTAGTATGACTCCATGCTGTCACAGCCTTCACAAGTCATTTTTAATGAAAGTTGATATTAAACAATTGTTGACAAATGTATCACGATCCCCTTTAGCTTCATTTTATATTATCCAGTCAAGTTTCCATTATTCTCCCTGTATTATAATTTTGTTCTACCATAATCAATTTTAGCTTTATGTGTGAGACTAAATCCCCATTACTGTGTCCTTCTAGATTGGTATGCCTTGACAGATTACCATAGCTATTCATATTTCTATACAATTGGTCTTTGCTATATATATTCCCATTCTCATTAGATTCCCTGTGGCTCAACCCTTAAAGAGGAGCTCTACCCAAAAGGGGAAGTCCCACTTTAAGTCTTTGTCCCCCGCTCGCCATTAAGGATTGACACCTTTGGGGAGCAGGTACCCGAATTTGACAGGTACCCACTCCCACTTCCACTGTGATCACCTAGGCAACCGGAAGTGGAAATCATCCTCCCTCCCTCCCTCCTTGTAGTCTTCTGGGACACCTGACTATGGGGTCATTCACAAAGAGCAGCGGTTCTCGCTCATGTGCAGTGGGAACCCAGCTGCCCACACTAAAGATGCCGGCGCCATGGAGAGAAGATTGCCGGTTAAACCAGCGGTGGTGAGGATACTGCTGGACCAAGAGACAGGTAAGTGGCTGTATTTTAAAAGTCAGCAGCTACAGTTTTTGTAGCTGCTGACTTTTATTTTATTTTTTTTTCAGCTGGAACTCTGCTTTTTAAGGGCCCGCTGTTGTGGTCCCAGGGCTCTTTTTCTAGTAGGTGCTCTAGCAGCCAGGCACACCATCTCAGGGGTATTCTTTTTAATGCCTTATTGAAAAAAACTTGAACATGAAAGGATGCAGGGTAATCATGGTAAACTCCAGCAATGGTAAGTAATAATTTGAGGACACCTGTCTTCCTCCTGAAGATTCTGAGTACAGACTTCGCAGAAGCAAATAATGGGCTGGGTTACACAGGGGCACCATGAACAATATCCACTTTTAAGCACAAGCTGACTCTGATGCAAGAGGCATATTAGCAGCACACAGTCATTGGGATCTCACACACTACTCACTAATGTTCTTGGATAATTGGATGCCTCCTTCCAAAATCTTCCAGACACTTCTCCTGTGAATCATCCAGACCTTATACCCAAATGCCCAAAAGAAGTCCCTTGGCCAGCTCCAGAAAAATTCAGCAGAATAGGCCCCCCAGCTAGCTGGCACCTTGATGAGTAGTAGACAATCACAGCTGGACTGCCCAAAAGGGCAGTAGCTCTTCAGGCTGGGATCTCTTCCCCCTAGACAAGACCTTTCTGCTGCAGGCTTCAGACTATTTATGCTCACCCCCAGCCACCATCTGGGAACCCTTCCCCAGGGATTGACTGGAACTGCACAAATATTCATACTGGGGGGCGGACTTACAACTCATGGGGCCCCTGGGCAATAGGGGATCATGGAGCCCCTGTGTCCTTGCCCACAGTCAAAGCACACCCAAAAAAGCCTATAAAAGGTACCAGGGGCATTTCATGGGGTCCCCTACTGACCCCAGGCCCTCGGGCAGTACCCGAGTGCTCAAATTGTCAGTCCGCCCCTGTTCATACTATAGATTTGACTCTCCCAGCCTACTACTTTCCACAACCATCAAGAAAACAGGAGGAAGCAGCCAAACCCCCAGCCTGTGAACCTCAGAGCAGTCCAGAACAATCACAAGCAGCTCCACTGATTACAGGAGCACTAAAGAACTAAATTTACCTAGCCCAGTACCCATCTAGGAGGATGCTACATCATGCATGCATGCAGTAAAACATGAAACTATGCTGCTTTGTTAAACTATGAACTTAAAAAGAAATGTTGCATAGGTGCATTAAAAGTATAAAACTTGCTGTAGTCAGCAAACTTTTCTTGAAAACGCAGCCATAACACAGAGATATGTACCTGCATAAACGTATTCATAGGCTATACAGTACTTATTAAACATGAACTCAGCAATAATTATTGGTGTGCAGCAGCATATTAGAAGCTGATGACTGTTTCATAATACAAAATAATATACATTTACCATTAATCTCCATAATATAACAATGATTGCTGCTCTTACATTTGTGAGTGTGCTTGGTAAAAACAAAGCTTGCTCCCGTTTCCTCAATATTGAGGCTCCATTGAAATTGTTTACAGCTGACAGCACAGTATAGAATTTTTCTTTTTTTTTTGCCATTTTTTTCAAGAGAGAGAACAGAACTCTTGTGATAGCTGTTATTTACTATGCAAATGACCTCTGCCATGGTAACAATGCATCCAGCACAGTTTTATTGGCTACAGTACACAGTCTGCATGTTTAAATTGAAGTTGCTTACTTTTGTGCCTACACATTACACAGATTTTGTTTTCCTTGACACTTACTAGAGAACAAACTGCAATTAATACAGCTTATTTTAGCAGACAGCATCCAATTAGTTATCATCCATTTTCAAATTGGGATGCTAGACAAAAAAAAAACCTGGATCTGGCTTCTTATTCAAAAGAAAAATACATACAAACTACAGGTTTTCAAAGACACATTTTGCTCACAATGGCAAGGATACTCACTTGACCTTTAATGTGAAACGGAGTGTTAATTTTTCTCTGTCACCTCTTAATTGCTTCCTTATTATACTGTTCAAGCAGTTAATTGCTAGACTGAGGGAGAAAGTGTTTTCGGGGGGCAAGGAAGTGCCACAGCATGAAAGGAACAGTATGCTGGAGTAATTGGGTCTGTTATAACACTAGCTGTGGCTTTACTTTTAATGGTATCTACTAAAATGAATAGGGGAATCTTAATTGTTTTATTTGTTAGAACAATACGAATGTCATCTTAAAAATTCTGCTTCCATCTATAACAATAGCAGCCATAATCTGGATTTTACCAAAGAATAGGTAATACTTACAGTATCTCCAGCACCGCTCAAAGGTTCATTGATATCCACCTTCGCTGTGGGTGCTCATATCTCCAGTATCCGCTCCTTCTAAACGAGTCCACATAACATGATAAGAAAGTGCACACTGCTAATCCATTAGGCATAAAATCAACTTTATTGTTCCAGCACTATTCCAGCATTTGTTTTGATGCATTTCACCATCTGCTATACTGAACATGCCTTAAAGAGGAGTTCCAGTGAAAATAAAAAAAAATAAAAGTCAGCAGCTGCAAAAACTGTAGAGCTGCTGACTTTTAAAAAACGGATACTTACCTGTCCCTCGATCCCGCAGTTTTACCCCCCGCAGCCCATTTCACCGGCCACCTTGTGTTCCTGGCGCCTTCAGAGTGGGTACCCGACTGTGACAGCTTGCAGCTTCACATCCATGTGCTCACTGTGCATGCACAAGTAGCTCTGAGCTTTGTGAATGGTCCCATAGTCTTCTGGGACCTGTCACGTGTCCCAGAAGACTACGGGGAGGGAGGGGGGATAACTTTCAATTCTGATTGCCTAGGCGATCACAGCGGAAATGGGAGTGGGTACCTGTCAATTTTGGGTACCCATTCCCTCCCACTCCCCAAAGGTGCCAATTCTTAACGGGGAACGGGGGAGCAGTCCTTAAAGTGGAACTTCCCCTTTTGGGTGGAGCTCCGCTTTAAATATACTGTACAGACTAAAAGTTGTAGCTAGCTAAAGAAATACACATATGATTTTGCTAATGAACAATGGAGTTTATATCTACTTGCCTTCCAGAGGATTTACCCTCCCTTCCTGACCAGGCCATTTTTGCGATACAGCATTGCGTTAAATTAATTAACAATTGCGTGGTCATGCAATGCTGTACATAAATTAAATTTATGTAATTTTTTCCCATAAATAGAGTCTTCTTTCGGTGGTATTTGGTCATCTGTGCATTTTTTTTTTTATTTTTTACGCCGTAAACAAAAAAAAACCTTAAATTTTGGAAAAAATACAATATTTTTGACTCTGCTATAAAACATACCCAATAAAAAAGTTTAAAAAAAAATTTGTCTTAATATATTAAAGCCAAAATGTATTCTGCTACATGTATTTGCTAAAAAAAATCACAATAAGTATATATAAATTGGTTTACGTGAATGTTATAGTGTCTACAAATGGCGGTATATATATACTGGAATTTAAATTTTTCTTTATACAAATAATGGCGGCGATTAACGATTTATAGTGGGACTGCGGAACTGCGGCGGGTATTCTGACACTGGGTGGGAACTGACTAACTGCCACTGACATCCCCAGTGACTCTAACACAGTGATCAGTGCTAATAATAAGCACTGACACTGTACTAATGACACTGAGGTTGTAACCATGGACATCACCAGCACCAGGCACTTGAGGCATATGCTCTGCATCTGTGGCTGAGTGTCCCAGGTCCCTTGGAATTGGAATTTTTTTTTGTTTAAGTAATGGTGGCGATCAGCGACCTATAGTCTGCCACTGACATCTCCATTAACACTAATACAGTGATCAATGCTAATAAAAAGCACTGACACTGTACTAATAACACTGGGCAGGAAGGGGTTAACATCTGGAGTGATCAAAGGGTTAACTGTGTGTTGTGCTTTCACTATGTGCTGTTTTACTAGGGAGACATGCTGCTTTCTGTCTCTATGCTGTGCAGAGAGAGAGAAAGCAGCATGTCCATGCTGACAGGATCTCTCCCATCTCAGCTTTAGCGGCGATCACCAAATGGCGGCTGAGAATTGAGTCAACATGTTTCAGGGACTTGCCCCTTCATCAGACATGATCTGAGGAAGGGGCAAGTACCTGAAACATGGTATCATGATTACCGGCTTCTCTCGTTTGGTTTGACATGGTTGAGTGCTCCCTAGGCTTCCAGTTTACCATCAACAGCTCTTGTTCTGGTGGTCTCTTGCCAGATGTATGACATAAAACCGGATCTGGGACACATGACTTCCGGCGGTCCCAGTGGCTGCCATTGATACACCCTTCCCACTGTCCTAAGGGTTCCTGGGCTGAGCAACCTACTGTTGGGTTCATCCTCCAGCTTCTAGGAATATGTTTTTCTCCTCTTCAATGGCTTGGTGATGTATCAATCTGGGCACTCCTACATGCAATGCTATTTAACCCAACATTAAAGTGAATTTCGATTTTAATTGTTCATGGGCTTGTGACTCTATTGACTTCCACAGGGTTGGGAGCGCTCCTTAATTTGTTGTTTTTGTGTTCATGTCTCATTGCTGGTTGGATGAATTCCTGGAGCTGCCCATACTGTGGTTATCTGCATATCCCCTGGAACCTCAACGCTCTTGGTATTTGCACCTTTACAATAGCTTTAGAATCAGCATTCTGCCCATGGTTGGACTAAAAGCCATAATTTGCTAAAGATGGTATCCAAACTATCATGTTGCTGGTGAATACGTGTCAAATCTTGGTAAATCCAGATAGGAAAACTCCCTTAAGTTTTGTACAGAATTATAATATACATACAGTATTTCAAATAAGCATATATGTACAATATCTACATATCTTATTACAGACCAAGAGTTCAGCTATATGTAAGATATGTAATCTCTGAGAAGCATTAGATTAACCTCCTTCTGAGAAATACAATGTGCTACACACAAAAACCATTGCTGCTAACAGGCGATAAAAATGTACCATGTGTACTTGAGTACTCAAAGGCACAAATGAGACATTCAACAATTATAGCAGAAATATATTAATGGGTTTGGGAATTCAGTGGTAGTTAATGAATTAGACAAATTACATTAACATACTTTTTGGTAAAATGGAACCTGACTGGAATGGAATGATTGCTGTCAAACCTGACTGGAATGGAATGATTGCTGTCAAAAAGCTCTAGTTCAAAGATTATTTTTCAAGTGTAAAATTGGTATTCCAAGACTGACAGTCAGTGTGAACACTTAGAATACATTCAGTTTAAATTCTTAGTTTAAGTGCACAGGAAGTCCTAATTCATTTGAGCTATATTTATGCTTGAAATGGTCAGTCCATTTAAAAAGGATCTTCCAGTTTTTGGTAGAAGCACAGTTTCTTTTATCTCTCCAGAAAACTAACTGATTTGCACACATGCTCTGACCATTATGTGGGGACCACTGTTGGATTCATTCATGTATTTCATTTTCTATACAATGGAGAATGCAACAGGAATTGCTGAAACATTCAAAGGTGGATGACAACAACCAAAACTTACAGGTGGATAAGAGCAGTGGAAGGGAGTGACTGACCGCTAGTGGCCATCTGAACCATAAAACTTCAGTGTATAGGTGTGTTATCTTGTGTGTTTGTGTGTGTTTGCGTTATTCACATTTTATGAAAATATGATCTCCTAATGCTCTCACCTTTAGCTGCAATCTTTCCCCCATGCACTTATTCTCGTGCTCATTAGCTGTCTGCTGGTCCTACTCGTTTACATGTAAGTTTATAAAATTTCCTGTGTTGGGGCTGTTTCATAGGCACATTTTGGATATACAGTATGTTAAATCTGTTTAAGGGCATTTTGAGTTATTAATACATTTCCATAAAATATATTTTCATTATCAAGTATATTATGTTTTATTTTTGTGCTGCCCTATATTTTTTCAAGAAAAAAAAGTTTATTACATAAAAGAAAAAATAGTACACGCAGTGACAGCAGTAAGCCATTATGTACAGCATGCACAATAATGTCCAAAAAGTTGACAAAAATCGGTTCGGTTGTTACATGCGTGAGTATATAAGAAGGCACATACACCTGAAAAAGTTATTTACCCTATATTTCCATGAGGGTATTTTGTATGAATATTTGTAAATTTTCACTTTAATGGCTACTGGAAAGTACAACAAAGTAATTGTTCTGCAAACATAATGTAGAACCATCCTAGATAGGTTGCTAGAAAGGCTAGGCAAATGTAGCTCTTTTTGGATCCCTTGTAATCAGTGAGCAGCTTGTGATTTCTTTGGTGTGCTCTGGGCTTTAAATAATATTAAAGCTTTGTTTTTGTTTTGTTTTAAAATAACAAACATGTCATACAGTACTTACCTGTTCTGTGCAATGGTTTTACACAGAGCAGCCCCGATCCCTCTCTTCTCTGGTCCCCCATCAGCGCTCCTGGCTCCTCCCCCCGGAGCACTCGTCCATAAGACACACAGAATGGGGCTCAGCCCAACCCCCTGCTCCCTCCTCACTGGCTCTGAATGAGAGCAGTGGGAGCCAATGGCTCCTACTGCTGTATCTGAGCCAATGAGCCAGTGTATGCTAAAGCTGAGGTGCCTGTTTTGCTGAGAATTTCTGGAACTAACTAAGGGAGTTCATTGAGAATCTGGTCTGGAGAGTTCATGGGAGAAATGTCTAATATTGGAAGGAGGCATCCAAGTATCCAGGGACTTTGTGAGTGAAGAGTGTAGGATATTAGTGACTGCTGCCTCTACCTCTCGTGTATCAGTGCTAGAGCTTTCTTAAATTGGGAGCTTTTATGGGGTCTCAATGCTACTTATTACTTTGGTAGCTAATAGAGGAACTGAATTGAGAGGTTTTGACAAAGAGAAGAGTGTCCTTTTATTGCTTTTCAGTGTTGCTGGAGTATTCTACAGCTCCCTACACCCCTTTCAACTTCAAGTTTACAATAAAGCATTAAAAAGACACCCCTAGACTGTTCTCTGAGCCCAAAAGAGAAACTGTTGCTGTGCGTTTAGCTGTCACTATACCAACCTGGGGAAGAAACCTAGAACAAATCTGCAGGCCCTTTTGGGGGGCGGGGTGCTATAATAATGGGCATTTGTGTGCATTATTTGCCCCACAATGACAACAGAATACTTGGATTAAAGTATATCCAAAGTGCATTGGAGATTTTGTCTCCAACTCTTATTGAGCAATATTTTTTTCTGAAGCTTAAAAGATAATAGAAAGCCTGAAGTTTATATTACTTTATGGGGGAAAAAAAGTCCTTGAAAGGTTTTAAAGCTCAATTTTGGCTTAATTTATTTATTTGACCAATTTATATTGATTATTTTTACCTAATTTTTTTACTAGCGTTTTTCTGTCTCAAATTGCCAAAGCACACTTTGTCCATTAAAGGAGAAGTATAGCCAAAAGCTTTTTTGACTGTACTTCTTTGGATCGCAGAAGTGCAGTTTGTTCTGCTTCCCGTAACCCATTTTTGGCTGACAGCAGGCTAAAGCCTGATGTCACAGAGCTGGTCCAGGCTCTAAAAAGAACCCAACCATATGGACAGGATCCACCTAGATTCCTTGATGGCTCAACTTTTCTGCAGGCAGCTGAGAGCCTGAGTCAGCCACTTCCACCTCCTCCACAGCCCATTGCTCCAGTGAGTGCTGAAAGGGCAGAACAGAGAACGTTGACAGACAAGACTGAGAACTCAGTGATCAGAGGCCTTTGATTGTTCAGTTCTCAGTTTTAGAAGTGGTGGGGGGACAGATGAAGCATTAGACAAATGCTGTATCAACCTAAGTAAGTATAATTTTTTTTTTTACTGAAACTCATACTTCTCTTAAAAAAAACTTGGAGAACAAATACTTTCTTTGCTGTGCTTTATTTTTTTAACGCTTTGTTATTATCCAAATGTTGCCCATACTTAGAACCTCCAAATATTATATATTTTCTAACAGCAAAGGCCCTGGAGAATAAAGTGGTGACTGGTGCAGTTTTTAATGTCACATGATATTTGTTCATCCATGTATCAAACTCTTTATATTTCCTTTATTTTCCGGAAAAAGGGACACTTAAAGTATAACTGAAGGAAAACCTTTTTTTTTTGTTTTGGATAGAGTGGAGAGGGATTAGAACACCTGTTTTTTTTCAATTTCTGTCTGTGTCCAATTAGGGAGATTCCTCCTCTCCATTTGTCCTTTTTACTGTAACCATTGAAAATGAAAGTAAAAGAAAATCTCAAAGAGGTTGTCCCCAGAAAAGTAAATCTTCCAATGGGGACATTATTTTTGGTGACCTGGGGGTCCCCAAGAAATTCCCTTAATTTGCAGGGATTTCCTCACTTCCTGTTTGGCTATGGGACCGGAAGTGAAGGTGAATCTCCCTAATTGGACAAAGATGGCAAAAATAAACCTTATGGGGGTGTTACCTCTCTTTTACTCTATCCAAAATGAAAAAAAAATGTTTTGCCTATAGGTCTACTTTAATATAAGTATATGAGAATATTAGCGCACACAAACACAATATAATGTTTTTGGTAAAATATAAATATATACATATATAAATGTTGTTTTGAGTATATAAATACCAAACATGCCAAGATTTAAAATTGTGCACACCTGTGAAATGGCAAAACTAGGGTATCCAAAATTATCCATAGGTGACACTTTAAAAGTCTTTACAGGTTACCAGTTTAGATTTAAACATGATCTCTGGTATAAGAATGATTGTTCTCACTCTGACATTTGTAGCGGTATCTCACATTTGTGGTGCAATCACCAATTATATATGGATATGGGACCTACTTACACTTTTTAAAAATAGTTTTTTATTCAACTTAATTCACTACTTGTGACAAGCATTCTTTATGGAAAGACCAAGGGTGTATTAGACCCCTGATCCCTCCAAGGCAGAAGATCAAACAGAGATCTGGCTAGGGAAATACAACATTGAAATCCTTGTTGCTTCAGGCTTTATTCATCATCACAGAAGAGATGCAGCTGCATCCATGATCCTGGTTTAATCATTTGCTCCTGAGGCTGTATATATACACGGCCTAAGGACAGCAAGTGGTTAAATAGTTGTGTCCTACACAAACTTGATAAATAATAAAAAAGTATTATCCTTGCATTGTCTTAGTGATCAGTAGGAATTAGGTTCACCACTATCATGGGCTTGAGAAGAATCTTGTAGTTTTGGGATTCAGGGCACTGGTGAATTTATGTGTAGATTTGCCCAGGTATATTTTTTTTAAACCATAATGCACTGTGAAGACCTTTGAACTATTGCCTGCAGGCTTATAAAGGTGGATACGGGAGATTGTATTTAACCACTTGCCCTCCAGAATATTTACCCCCCTTCCTGACCAGGCCAGTCCTGCATTACTTTAACTGAAAATTGTTCAGTCATGCAACAGTGTACGTAAATTAAATGTATGTCATTTTTTTGGTGCAATTTGATCACCTCTGAATTTTTTATTTTTTGCGCTATAGACAAAAAAAAAAAGATTGACAATTTTGGAATATTTTGCTATAAAACATATCCAATAAAAAAACATTTTTTTTTCATAAATTTAGGCAAAAATATATTCTTCTACATGTCTTTGCTAAAAAAATACCAATAAGTGTATAAAAATTGGTTTATGTGAAAGTTCTAGTGTCTACAAATGGCGGTATATATACTGGAATTTGTATTTATTTATTTATACTAGTAATGGTGGTAATCAGAGACTTATAGCGGGACTGTGGCGGGTATTCTAAAACTGGATGGGAACTGGCTAACTGCCACTGACATACCCAGCGACACTAATACTGTGATCAGTGCTAATAAAAACACTGACACTTTACTAATGACACTGGGCAGGAAAGGGTTAACATGGGGGGTGATCAAAGGGTTAACTGAGTGTTAGTGAGTGATTAGGCTGTGTTCTGTGTTGTGTTTTGCTAGGGAGACCTACAGTTGTTACTCAATTGTTTCTGTAACAAGTGCACTTATATGGCTACAATCACCTCAAGCAAAGCTTTCCCCAAAAATTTACACGATTTTTTACTTACCATAAAATCCTTTTGTAGGAGTTCAATAAGGGACACAGGATCAGAAGTAATTTTTAGGAAACTGGATTATACTGCCTTCTACAGGACAACTGGACACTGGCAAACGAGAAAGTTGGTCAGCTGTTTATAACTTCTCCCACTTCCATCATGCTTTTGGTTTGTGGTAATAAGACGGAGGGGTCAAAGATCCTTCCTTCTTACTTGTTTATTAGGGACACAGGGTCATAAATCATTCTGAGACAGGGGCAGACTAACAACTCATGGGGCCCCCGGACAATAGAGGATCATGGGGCCCCTGTGTCCTTGCCCAAACTCAAAAAAGCCTATGAAAAAGGTACCAGGGGCATCTCATGGAGCCCCCCACTGACCCCAGGCCCTCGGGCAGTGCCCGAGTTTCCAAATGGTCAGTCCGCCCTTGTTCTGAGACAACCAGGACATCAAAAGCAGTCCAAGTGAGGGGTGGGCAACGCAACAAACAAAATGCTAACAAGCCCACAAAAAAAAAAAAAACAAGATGAAAAAAAACAGTGGTCTGCTTCCAAAAGACTTCCAAAACTAGCATCAGCTGAAGCTTGATCATCCACCTGGTAAAATGAGAGTATGTATAGACATATAGATATGTAGACATACAAAATATCTTCCAGTTACCTAGTCTACTATAAACCAGTTACCATTGGTCACAAAATACCCTTGTTTCTTGTTACTATTGCAAGAATTGAAATAGAATTGTCATGTGCATTCAGCACGTTTTTAGCTACATTAGGGGAAAAAATATATACTGTATATACAGTATATAATATACACACATTTGGGATTTGGGGGTTACAAAAACTGCAAATACTGTTCACGCCATGTCTTCTCTTCTTTTTTTTTTTCTTAAGTTCTTCTAACACAAAAAATAAAATACTTGGTTGCACTGTTATATTTGGACTTCAATCCAAATTGAAAGAAATATTCATCTTGCAGTTTTTAGGAAGTACAGTGACAAGCTTCATATGGTGTCTCTGTCAGTCTCTCAGTTTCCCATTTCATATATGTCATTGATGTCATTTATCGGGTGCAGCCGACCATTTTAAAAAATGTCATATAAAAAGAAGTATAGCACTGAGAAATGGTATTCCAATGCCTCCCTATCCAAAATAAGAAAGTTGAGGAAGGCCATAGAAAGTAATAGCAGCAGCAAGAAAGTCTTTCAGTTATCAAACTTTTTATAAAAAGTAACAGTGGGCTAGTTCATACCAGACAAGCAACCAACATTGTGGCAATGGCTCTAAGCAGGTTTTGTCAGTATACCACTTCATCCTCCACATTCCTTCTATGCACTGTTTTTTTGAAGTACATATTTATCTTCATCCTACTCTCCATAAGATTCTAGTCATACTATTTCAATGTATGAGAAAGCTGCACTTGTAGTGCATTTTGCCCATATTAGAACCAATTAGAGCATGAGGCCACTAACAGCAATTGTTTGAAGACTACCTATTGAAGAAATACCAAATATTCTGTGCTGGATAATTCACATAAACAATATATATTATATTGGGTTGTATTATAAAAATATGGGTTGTATTATAAAAATATGATCTCCCTTTTTATTGTATAGTTGAGGAAATTGGAAAAGTAGTGCTAGACCCATAGGGTTATCTCACTGGTAATGTTATCTTAAAGTATTAAGGTTGATGTAAATGATCTGTTTCCTGAACAGGCATCTTCTACACCCCAAACGATTTCCACAGTGTCCTTGCCTTAAATTGTAATGTAGAAAAAAAATGGAACTTGATGTGTCACACCACTGCTAAGTGGTCCAGATACGACTATATAGCAGGGATACAATCCAGAAAGTAGCCAACATGTTTTGGGGTCCAAGGGCACCCTCTTCACCAAGGCTTTAAAGAACATAAGAAAATATTATGATCTGATATCAATACAATATCCCCTCTTTAGGGTCATATTTAAAACCAAATAGCCGATAGTATTGGAAGTGTCAAAATGAATACATAAGCATGTCAATTGTAGGCACTACTATGCATTCTCTTTAAAACATATACAATATATATATTTTAAAAAGCTAATAATTTATTCCCAAAATACAGGTATGCACGTAATATCATTGAAACTTTGCCAAATGGTTTAACTGATGGATTAGTCATAGCTCAAAGCAATAATGTATGCAATAAAGTCTTCTAGCCAGAAGGTGGGGCTATAGGCCCATTTTCACATGTTTCTCCAGATGTTATCTCTGCGGAGCTCTCCTTTTTTTTTTTCCGTAATTCTGTGGCTTCTATTAGGCCTACAGCTCATAACATGTTCAGATTGAGCATTATGTGATAAAATGGTTGGATGAAATCTGCACTGACATTTTAATCAAACAAAGCACATCTGAATGCAGCCTGCTTCTGCTGCATTGCATGTTTGGCTAACTAATAGGATTCTGGTAATCCACTCTTGTGCATTAAAGTTTTTTATTACAAAGCAATGTTTGTATAATGATTGTGAAAGTAAATCAGAGATAAAACATCAGTTAAAGAACTTAAATAAACTGTAGAAATCTAAAATTGACTCAAAACCGTTTTAGTTTCTTTTTCAAGAGCATCCTCTGAATGACGAAAAGGTACACATAAAACCAACTGCACTAATAATATGCAATAAACATGTACTAGAACCTTCCAATGATTATCAATAAAATAGCTAGTCTTAAAGCGGAGATCTAGCCGTTTTTGTGTTTATTAAAAGTCAGCAGCTGCAAAACTGTAGCTGCTGACTTTCATAAACACACACTTACCTGTCCCAGAATCCAGCGATATTCTCACCCACATCGGCCCTTCTCTCCTTCTCTCCTTCATGGTGCCAGAATCTCAACTGTGGGCACTAGGCTGTGCCACCTTGTGGCTTCACAGCCTAGTGCCCACTGCGCATGCGCAAGTCATGTTGTGCCTCCTGATTGGTCCGGAAGTCTCCTGGGACTTGTGAAAGTTCCCAGGAGTCTGCGGGAGGAAGGAGGGGGCCGAACTTCCAGTTCACTTCGGTGCAGCGAATTGAGCCAGAAGTGGGAGCGGGTACCTGTTAAAACCAGGTACCCGCTCCCCCTCAAAAGGTGCCAAATATGGCAGTGAAGGGGGAGGAGGACACAAATAAGTGGAGCTTCCACTTTTGAGTGGAGCTCCACTTTAAGATTGATGATTAGACTCTTAGATATGGTTTCCAAACTAAAAAAATGAAGTTCGTTTATTCTTCTGAAATTTCTGACATTTATTCATCCTCTCTAGGGCATTCTGATTTATCTAAACCATAAAAAGCAACCCAACAGGATTTTATTGTGATATTTTAGGAAATCAAGAGATAAATTATGTGTTTTATACTCTTTGAATGTAGCACCTAAATGCTTAAGTTGTGCTGTAGGCCTAACAGAAGCCACAGAATTACAGAAAAAAAGAAATAGTTGGATGTCATTTCCTTGTTACCTTAGAACAGCCACCACTTGGGGTTACATGTTTTATTCTTACATGCAGGACATTTGTTGTATTAATAAAAGCCTTTTATTGAAAATAGAGACTTGCCAGTTTATTCACCACGTGATTCTATAATAACCCTACGTTCATTGTATGGGCATTTCTATAAATAACCTTTGGTCACAAGGTAACAACAGGCCTAATATTGTGTCTATTGTTAGCACTGGACAATATCTTACTGATAAAATGCATTCAACTGTAAACACAAACTCTTTGTAGTCTCAGTGAGGGAACTACCAGGGTCACAATGGTCAGAGGCAGCACTGATAGTTCCCCGCCAGCCTCCCTCCGCACAGACGGGAGGGGAGAGAGAGCTCATATGCTCCTCCTCCTCCTGCTCCCTCTCCTCCTGTTTTATCCTGCCAGCACTCCCCGGGGATGTGTGGGGAAGGATGTTTGAAGCCAGCAGCCTCCAGCAAGAAGAAAAAACCTGCTGACAGTCAATGCCTGAGCCTCCATCGTGAGGTGAGTAAGCTCACCCTCTATCCCCTGTCTCTGACTGAAGTCTTCCCCCTCCCTCCCTTCTCTCTCTCCTCTCTCCCAGTGAATACAGTAAAGTAAGTGGACTCTGCTGTAGAGGGAGCTCTGCAGACTGTGATGTAAGGGTAGCATTGGTGAGCAGAGTTCCCCTTTACACCAATATCCACATCTTTCCCCCTTACATCAGAGCCCCCCCCCCCCCCAAATCAAGTTCCCACAGCACCCTTTACATTAAGTGTTCCCATTTACACTAGAATCCACAGAGCTCCCCCATGTGGATTCTGATGTAAGGAGGGCTCTGTGGTCTTTTCTGTAAGAAGCGCTCAGTGGACTCTTCTTTAGGGGGGCTCTGCAGACTCTGTTGTAAAGTAGAACTTTGTGAACTCTGATGTAAGGGAGGCTCTGTGCATTCTGATGTAAGGTAGAACTGTGCACACTCTGATGTAATGGGGACTCTGGGAACCCTGATTAAAGGGGAATGCTGGAAACGCTGATGTAAGTGGGGGCTCTGGTTACCAGAGACCCCCTTATATTAGAGTTTCCCTTTACACCAGAGTCTGCAGCAATCCCTCTTACATCACTGTTCCCTGCTTACATCAGAGTTCTCAGTGTTCCCCCTTAAATTAGAGTCCCCAGAGTTCTCTCTTACATCAGAGTTGGCAGAGTCCTCCTTACAGTGTAAGAGAACTCTGTGAGTTCAGATGTAAGGGGAACTCTGCAGATTCAGATGAAAGAGGGAAATCTGCAGATTCATATGTAAAGGAGAACTCTGTGGATTCAAATGTATAGGGGAACTCTGTGGACTCTGATGTGAGGGGGGACTCTTGTGATTAAATTCAATTAAATCCATATGCTTAGAAATATTATTTAATCACAAAATAAATGTATAGTTCATACTATAAAAAAAATTGCTGTGCGCCGCTAAAGTGTTTAGGTTGAAGAAAAGATGGCAACCCTACCTAAGACAACAAGAAGGGGGCCCACTGCAGAACATTTGAAAGGGCGCCACGATGGAAGTGAAGGGCCCCAGGCTCGGAGGGAAGAGGGGTCGGGGGACCCTTCATAGCTTTTTGCGCTGGGGCCAGGGGCGGACTGACCATTTGGAAGCTCGGGCACTGCCCGAGGGCTCGGGGTCAGTAGGGGGCCCCATGAGATGCCCCTGGTACCTTTTTCATAGGTTTTTTTGAGTTTGGGCAAGGACACAGGGGCCCCATGATCCCCTATTGCCCAGGGGCCCCATGAGTTGTCAGTCCACCCCTGGCTGGGGCCCAGAAGGTTCTAGGTACACCTCTGATAGTTCTTAATTATGTAAAATATCCACACTTGGTAGACAGAGACCAGGTCATCTTTTTCTTCTGTTCTTTATTCATAGCTAGAAAAGGGTAATTTAATATATAATGATTTTAAATGATTTTGCTAACTTTTAATGCTCAGGGTTCCCAGTAAGAGAGTGCAACATATGAATGCTATTTTACCTAAAAACCAAGACGTACAGTATGTTCAAAAACGAAAACTGTGGAAACATAACATAAAGCATTTTTCTCTGATGAAAAATAAACAATTTAATTCTATAAATACCCATTATGGGTATTTTTATTTTTAACTCTCACAAACGCAGATAAACTACAGAACACAAAAGTCTTTAAAGTGATACTAAAGGCTCTTTTTTTTAAATAACAAAGATGTTATAAGTACCTGCTCTATGCAGTGGTTTTTCACAGAGCAGCCCTGATCCTCCTTTTCTCGGGTCCCCGCTGTTCCTGGCACCTCCTTTTTAACTAGTGCCCCCCACAGCAAGCCACTTGGGGGCACTGGTGCGTGTTTGCTCCCAAGCCCCACTCTATGCATACATAAGACACATAAAACCATGACCTAGTCCCGCCCCCTGCTCTCTCCTCATTGACTGAGATTGACAGCACTCATTGCTGTGTCTCAACCAATGAGGAGAGGGAGACCTCAGAGACCCAAGGCTCCCGTGCACTTCGCTAGATCAAGAGGGAGCTCAGGTAGGTATTAGGGGGACTGTAGGGGGAGCAGCACACATAAGGATTTTACTTTCATGCATAGAATACATGAAGGTAACAAAAGCTTCAACCTTTAGAAACAGTTTAAGGGGCATATCAAAATGGTTGAATCAAGACCAACTCTTGGATTGACTGCATTCACCTCCCAGATATTCAAGAGATTTAGATATTTAATATAGGTATTGTAGCACAATGCCTCCAATGTATGAACAGAAACATGTACAATCAAGCTTGGCAGATCTTTCAGAAACCAATGAAGAAATTGAAAATGACAGATGTTTAGAGGACAATTTCACGTTGTGAGTTTGTCCTTTAATGTTTCCCCACCCCACTCAGTGATGCCCTGGTAGTAAAATATCTTCATTCCAGCTCCTGAGATCTTCACTGTGGGGTGGATTTACTAAAACTGGTGCATTCAGAATCTCTTCAGAATTCCTGAAGAAATCACGTGATCTGTGACACAACGCTTCGAACGGAGACGTGTGACATCACTTCCGGGCCATGGCCGAGACTGGAAGGAGTGCTGTACATCTCTTTGGAACGCATGCTATGCATGATTTTATTGTCACATGTGAGTGGTATTTTATTTATTAATACATTTTGATCCAAGTTACTACACTGTGGATGGTTTTTTTTCACCATCTTTCCCCGAGTACCTAATAATTGTTGATGAGGATCTGATAATACCTATAGGAATGACTCTTGAGTGGGGAAAAAGCAGCCCTAAACATCTGGAGTTTTAACAAATCAAACTGCATGTTACCTATATGAAAATATAGGTCTATGCTGGAGGTGAACAGCTAATTCTCACTTTGGTGGAGCACAGGTGTAGATTTGTCACATTGAGGACCTAACTAGGTTTGTGATCAGGGGGGGACTGACAACTCATGGGGCCCCCAGGCAATAGGGGATCATAGGGCCCCTGTGTCCTTGCCCAAACTCAAAAAAGCCTATGAAAAAGGTACCAGGGGCATCTCATGGGGCCCCCTACTGACCCCGGGCCCTCGGGCAGTGCCCGAGTTTCCAAATGGTCAGTCCGCCCCTGTTTGTGATTGAAGTATCACACATCTGTTCCATTTGTGTATGTGGTGGACTTTCACTTATGCATAATGCATGAACTACTTACCAGTCTTGCACTTTATTAAGGAGATGATGAGTTATTTGATTTTATGATATTTATTTATTTATTCTGTGGTATTGTAGGTGCTAGTATTCATTTGTAAGATATTGCTTACATTTACATAGCATCGTCATTAAGATTGGGGATACACAAATGTGTGTGTGGTTCCACATTAAGTAATTATCACACAATATTTATTTCATTTATGATCAGTTCATATATTCATGATACACTTAATTTAGGATTATCGCAGCACTATCTTTATATATTTTTGCATTCAGAATTTAGTGCAGCCGTGCATAGTAACGAATCAGCTTCTAACTTCAGCATGTTCAATTAAGCTTTGGCAATAAAACCTGGAAGCTGATTCTGGTTTCTGTTCAGAGCTGCAACAGATTTTGCACCATGCAGGTTTAGTAAATAAACCCCAGTGTGTTGCTGTACTACTCTACACAGTCTTTACAGCAAAAGCTCCCGACCGCATATCTTTCTTACTATGTATGTATACCACTCACTATATATGTTCTTATGGCTTGGTTCATACTTCTCTGGATGACTGGATTTATAAGTTTCTATGCAGTAATTATAGTCAGCAAGCTTCACATAGTGTGAGCTTTTAGTGGACCACCGGTCAACCACCCTCAACATTTACTGACATTTTCAAGAGCCAAGCCAAAACACTAACCTTATAGTGATCTGGTACATTAAATAAAATACCTCCATCCCTAATAATGCAGCTCAAACAAAACATTTGAAATGCCCATGGGATTTTTCAGAGGTATATCCTGAAACAAAAACTGCATACAGATATTTTATTATCAATATATGTCAAATATGTTTTTGACAGTCTTCTTTATAGAACAATGCATGTACTAATCTGTAGTAAACAGGGGCGGACTGACCATTTGGAAACTCGGGCACTGCCTGAGGGCCTGGGGTCAGTGGGGGGCCCCATGAGATGCCCCTGGTACCTTTTTCATAGGCTTTTTTGAGTTTGGGCAAGGACACAGGGGCCCCATGATCCCTTATTGCCCAGGGGCCCCATGAATTGTCAGTCTGCCCCTGGTAGTAAACTATCACAAATAACTATTCAACAAGGGTGTTGAACTGCAAAACATTGTTCTCTGATTTTTTGTTCTATATCAGATACATTGTGATGTGGGGTGCCTTAATCTGTGAGTTACCTTGGCTCAGTGCCTGTCCATTCAGTGATGGAAAGATGCTAGTGTGCTGATTTCTATGACTGTTTGTACCTATCAAAGACTCAACCATCAAGATTCTCTGCAAGAAAGTCCAATTATGTGGCACTTTACTGTGTCTCAGTCTCCTTACCTTGTTTTGTATGATGTAAAATACATTTAAAATGTGACTGCAAAATCATATACCCTAGTAATGGCTGCAAATAAATGGACCTGGGAATTCTGGTGCAAAGATCCCTAAGAGATCCCAAGAATTCCTAAGAGAATTCATATTATATGTAAAGATTATGCTTTAAGTTGAAATAAAAATAGCCACTCAAAAGTGGAGAAAAAAATTCAAATATCAAGCGCAATAAGGTTCCAGGGGATATGTAGATGGGCATCTCCAACATCTCATCCAACCAACAATGAGACATGAGCACAAAACAACAAATAAAGGAGGGCTCCCAATCCTGTGGTAGTCAATTGAGTCGCAAGCCCAGGAACAGATAAAATCAAAATTCAATTTAATGTTGGGTTAAAAAGCATGACATGTAGGAGTGCTCAGATTTATACATCACCAAGCCAGTGGAAAGGAGAAACACATTTTCCAAGAAGCTGGAGTATTACACATGATCCTGACCCAACAGTAGGTTGATGAGCCCAGGAGCCTCAGGACAGTGGGAGGAATGTGTGGATGCGGCCTTCGGGGTCAATGAGATGGCGCGTCCGCTGGAAGTCACTGCAGTAAGCTCACTTGATATATGATTTTATTTATTATTGTGTAGAAATTGATCTTTTTTTAAAATATATATTTTCTATTTAGTTTTAGAAGTGTTTAGCTATAGAGGGATTAATAACTGCGGGTGGTTATTAACCTCTTCTTGACTGCGCTATAGCCGAATGATGGCCGCAGCATGGTCGTCCAGTTCTGGGATGGTGTCATATGACACCCCCTGCCCCTGCATGCCCCCAGAGGCGCGCACCCGGTGCTCTCTGTGATCCCTGTGTCCTTCGGACACAGCTGATCACATGACATTGTAAAGGGCCAATTACAGAGACCTTTTACAATGTGATCAGCTGTGTCCAATGACAGCAGATCATCATGTAAATACACTTGCCAGTTATCATCAATAGTTCCTCATGCTGTTAACCGGCAACTGTGAAAGGATTCATCTACACTGATAATCAGGGCACTGATAGTGCCCTGATTATCAGTGCAGCCCCTAAAGTGCCCATCAGTGCCCAGCAGAGCTGCTCATCAGTGCTGCCAATCTGTGCCCATCAGTGCCGTCAGTCAGTGCGCTTCAGCGCTGCCTATTAGTGCCCATCAGTGCCGCATATCAGAGCAGCCTCATCAGTGCCTCCTCATCAATGCCCATCAGTGCCGCCTCATCAGTACCTATATGTGCAGCCTCATTACCGCACATTAGTGAAGAAAAACAATTACCTGTTTGCAAACTTTTATAATAGGAACAAAGAAAAACGTTTTTTTTTTTAAATTTTCAGTATTTCGTTAATAGTGCAAAAAAAGCACCCAGTGATGATGAAATACCACCAAAAGAAATCTCTATTTTTATGAAAAACAACGATAAAATATTAATATGGGTACAGTGTTGCATGACTGTGCAATTGTCATTCAAAATGTGACAGCACTAAAAGCTGAAAACTGGCCTGGACAGGAAGGGGGTAAAAGTGCCCAGTAGGCAAGTGGTTAAGGATGACAAACTCCCCAGGCCCCCCCCCCCCATATATATTTTGATTGCTGTTTCCTAATCACAAGATCTGAGGAAGGGACAAGTCCCTGAAACATGTTATTATGATGACCATCTTCTCTCCTTTGATTTTACATGGCTTGTGTGCTCTCCTAGGCTTCCAGTTTGCCCCACCAGCTGTTGTTCGGGAGGTCTTTCGGGAGGTATATGACATCATACCCAGTTTTGAGACACGTGACTTCCAGCGAATGCACCATCTCATTGATCCATGTGGGGACATGCTTGATGGGCTCTTTCAGGAGATTATTCTAGGCTTATATCAGTCAGTTGAGGCAGTCAGTTCTTTCTCTCTCTCTATTGGTTCAGTTGAAATTATATGCTGTCTAAATTGCGTCCATTGTTCATCTAGTGATGGCTGTAACCACAACTGCCATGATTTATCATACTGTACTTTGGAGTTACCATGGTGTTTGCACCTATAACTCACTGAGATCATAGTATGAATTCTTCAAGCCTGACTCTTTCAACTGGAGTTCTGCAGAATCCTAGGGTTCCATAAGAGATTCTCAGGGATTCCTCCACTGGCCTCATTTACAGAAGATTTAAATCTGCCCATTGACAGCTCCACTGTTCCCTGCTAGGTACCATCTGGTGAATTGATATCAGCCCCATAGTACTTTTTGAGTTTAAGTTCCAGACATCACCATTGTCAGCTATCAGAAATCCTGATTGTCCTCTTATGTTTGCCATTTAGTGGTTTTAACAGTATGTATTCACTTTAAGCTTTGGTTCACACTTGTGCGGTGTGGCATATCGCATGTGATTCGCACAAGAATTCGTGCCGCATTCCTGTGCAAATTAATGTGAATTCGGTGCGGTGTGATTTGAGCCATACATTTTGTATCCGCACCAAAAAGGTGTAGGACCCTTTTTGGTCCGCACTAGAATTGGATCGCATGGATATTCACACTTATGTGATCTGATTCTGCACATCGCAACGTGTTGTTAACTTAACATACACACCCGCAGCGGTTCGCATGAACGGGGTGCGATAGTAATGCAGAATTCACACAGAAACCACTGCAAATTCCGCACCGCATCAGTGTGAACCCAGACTTAAACTTATTTTCAAGAGAAGTGAAAATCTTCCATCATATTGGAACCTTTCTCCTTCTCCCATAACTTCTTTGTAAACAACAGTAGGATCCCCATAATGCCTATGCTTGATAGACTTAAAGACTAATCAGCAAAATCTGAGTACACAAATGCAAAGTTAATGGCATCACTGAACACCAATGCAAATTTAGCCTTGCCATTGAACGCTAATGCAGAGTCACTCTAGATTCACACCTAATTGTTTTCTGCAGCGTTTTGCAGAAACGCAATACAGTCCATTTAACATGATTTGCTATGGGACAGGTTCACATTTCCGCTTTTTCACCATCTGCATTTTTTGGAAAGGGTCAGGGACTTTTTGAATACAAAACGTTGCATTTTTGGTTCAATAGACTTCAATGGGAATGCTGCATTTTTGCTACGTTTTTGCTGCATTTTTTATGCGTTCTTCATGCGTTTTTGATGCGTTTTGCATTTAAAATCTGCTTAGCAACAAGAAAAATAAAACAAAAAAAAAACAAAACGCAAGTTCAAACACACAAAACTCAATGCAGAAACACCTCACATGCAACCTGCATAGGTGTGAAGCTAGACTAAGAGTTGTCAATAAACACCTTTGTCAAGTTAATGTTGTCACCCAACACCAATACAAAGTTAGTGTAGTTAAAAAAAATACGAACACCCCATGAGTTGAACTAGGAACGCAGAGAGAGAGAGAGAGAGAGAGAGAGCACACAGAGAAAGATCACATGGAACCCGACGTGCGGGCGTTTATTGGGGGGTTTCTTAGGGTACAGACAATAGACAGCAAGTCCACAGAACAACACAAGACACAGTGCTACAGTAGGGTTCTCAGGATGGCAATATGGGACAACAGGGGGCTGATAGTCCACAGGGTTCAATAGGACAGAAGGGCACCACAGGAGTTGGAGTCTGCAAGCAAGGGATTTGGGCAGAATCAGGCTAAGTCCAGCACAGGGCACAGCGGGGTTAATCCAATCACTGGATGCAGATCTGGGCAGAGAGGGTTAAAGTCCACACAGGGCAGAGGTCGGGGCACAGCGGGAGTAATCCAATCACTGGATGCAAATCTGGCCAGAGAGGGTTAAAGTCCACACAGGGCAGAGGTCCAGGCACAATGGGGTTAATCCAATACACAGGATGTGAAGTAGGGCAGCGAGGGTTAAAGTCCAGCACAGGGCAGAGGTCACACATATTGCAATACATGTTTAAGCTGGCCAACTGCATCAAAGTAATCCCTCTATGGTCAGTCCTACTCTGCTCTGCCAATGCAAATGCTACTGTGGACACAATACTAACCTGGGGCAAACAGACACAAATTGGGGGAGAGCTATTAGGATTAGGTCTGGCTACTGACCTACTATACAGCAAAAACAAGATATACCTGTGCTTAACCACTTCCCGCTCGCCCGCCTGCAATGTACTGTGGCAGAGCGGCAGCTACAGGCAAAGCTGTCAGCTTTCATGTAAAAGTAATCCTAGTGGCCAATTATCTGCTGAATTGTTTTTACGAGCAGCAGGAAGGGACATCCCCTCCTGCTGCCTTCCACAGTTTTCTTGGACTCTCCTGTCCCACAGAGGAATCCGAGAATGCAGCTGGCTGACTATAGTGCTGGTCAGGGACCAGAATGGCTCCAATCATCAATATAGTTTAAGAAATTGGAAGCTACGAGCATTTCATCACTTCATTTTCGCAGGATATAAACAGTGCCATTTGTAAATTGGGAAAGCATCTGATCACACCCATCTTGGTGAGATTAGAGAAGCTATCTAGAGTCTGCTAGACCCCAGATTTCTCAAAAAAGAATATATGACAATGCCCATTGAAGTTCCATGCATGTGAGATATAGCCACGCATGTTAGATCAAGGGAGGTAATTTTAGCTCTAGACCTCCTCTGTAAATCTAAAATGGTAGCTTGTAAAGGCTTTTAAAGCGTTGTCTATGGATATTAAAAATGTTTGCAGTTTGGCATCATTGCACAGGGCAAGTTTGGTATGCATTTACTGGGCATACCATAATCTTATATAGTTTAAAAAAATAATTGGGCAATATATTGTGTTTTTGTACATTAAAAGTAAAAAAAAGAGGGCGCATGCGCGGCCGGCACCTAGATGGACGCGCTTTGAGTGCAGCTCCATCCATCCGCCGACACTAAACTGGCACACACCAGCCCTGGGGATTACAAACGGCACACTGACCTCACTGACAGGTGCCCTGCTCCTCCGCACATATGCCCCGCAGAAGAAAAACCCCGGGACAGCCGGGGAAACTGACAAACTTCTTCCCGGCCATCGGACCAGGAATCCAAAATGGCACCCGCAACAGCAGACAGGGAGATAGAGGCGGCACTGTGGAGGACTACAGGGACCAGCAGACGGATCCCAGACTGAAGCAGTCGTTATACCCAGGGGACCCTGGTGAGTTGTCACCTCCACTGTCCCCCACACAACCAGTAGTCCAGCCAAATCTCGGCCACGACTAGATGATGACTCTGGCCCCGCATATCAGGCCCTGAATTTACCACCCCACACATCACACGCAGCCTTTATTGAAATAGATGCGTTCCCTGCATCAGACCAACCGCTGACAGAGATTTGCATGAGAAACATGCTCTCATCACTACGCCAGACCCTGCACACCGATATCTCCACATTGCTCAAACCAAATTACTGGTATTATAAAACAGCAAGAATGCAGAATACATCACATTGAAACTAATATGGGAGATATCATAACGGCACATAATGATTTGATCGACGCTCACGCGGATCACACTTCGGAAATTGAACAAATCAATTTAAAATTAGCCGATCTAGAAGATAGATCGCACCGTAACAACAATAAATTTAGAGGGATACCTGAATCAGTTAACAACGAGACACTACTACCTTACCTACAACAGTACATCAAATTCCTCATTCCAACAATCCCTGACCTGGAGCTGGCGATCGATCGGGCCCATAGATTGCCCAAGCCTTCATTTCTATCCGCGGCTATCCCGAGAGATGTATTAGCCCGTATACATTTCTACCATATCAAGGAGAGAGTCATGACAGTGGCAAGAAACCCGCCGCCACTCCCACCATCACATGCAAATCTTAGACTATATGCAGATCTGTCGAAAGCCACACTTTTCAACAGAAAAAAAATGGTTTCTATTACCAAGGCCCTAAGAAACCATAACATAGCTTACCAATGGGGCTTCCCCACAAAGCTAACAGTACGACACCAAGGCAGAATCTTCACGATCAAATCTCTAGAAGCTGGCCTAGATCTACTTAAAGTCTGGAACATCATACCCGTAGATACGCAGGAGACTGCACTACCTCCCCTCCAACATATGGAGGCAACATGACTAACAACGCAGATCAAGATAAGTTGAGGCACACTTATATTTACGCTTTTCCCCAGAGGCTCTAGTTCAACACCGATTTACTGGCGATCGGCCTAGAACAGATCAAAATCGCTCTACACGTTCACATTTGGCTTGACCCCATAGACGGTCAAGGTTTGTTTAAACCCCCCAGTTTAACAGTAGCTAATGAAGCTGCATGGTTTGCTTGCATTTTGCGCAAGCTTTTTTTTATTATTGTTCTCTATGTTCCTCCCCTTCCTCTAAGGTGGCACCACCAAATATCTACCTTCAACCCAAGACCTACTCACTTGGACTATATATGGAAGACTGACTTTAATTCACCAATTGAACCTACCCCGCATAACACGGACGCAAACTTTTCTCTCGCATATGGCCATACAATGGGCTACGATTCTCTCAAACAACATACCATTTAGATACACACCTCAAAAAAGGACTATTAAATGATTAAAATCACATCCCTCAATGTACGAGGCCTTAACTCTCCCTTCAAGAGATCGATGCTCTCCAAAGAAGTCCGGAAATCCCAAGCCGACATTTTTATACAAGAAACCCACTTCGCCACAGGGAAAATTCCCAAATTACAGCTACACCGATTCTCCCAAATATTTATAGCAACTGACACTAAAAAGAAGAATGGAGTTCTCACAGCCATTAAAGATACTACCTCACTCCGAATTATCTCAAGCACAGCCGACCCACATGGTCGTTACCATATCTTAGTGTGCCAATTGAACGATATCATCTACACTCTAGTGAACGTATACGGCCCAAACAGCAAACAACTGTCCTTTTTCTGCAAGCTCCACAAAATCATATCACATCATAAACAAGGCAGACTTTTCATTGGTGGTAATTTCAACCTTATGGGCAATCCGCTTTTAGATTCGTCCTCCAACAAAAAATCCACCAAGCCTGACTTTAACCACTTCTTACATGACCACGATTTGTATCTAGAGATGTCAACACAGCACTGAGAGAGATTACACCTACTATTCCCCTCCTCATCTCTCATATTCAAGAATCGACAATTTTGTCACCGACAAATGGACATTACAGCACGTGAAATCATCTAACATTGGTACCATAACTTGGTCAGACCACGCTCCAATCAGTATATCCTTAGACGATAATCTACGTTCAGCGATACCACCCATCTGGAGATTGAACTCTTCACTTCTGAGAAACCCAGAAAACCAGAAACATATCCTAGAAGCTCACAACCTTTTTTTTGATACGAACTCTACTCCTCATATCTCTATTACTACACTTTGGCTAACATACAAGGCCTACATGAGAGGTATCCTCATACAATTAAATTCCCGCACAAATAGAAAAAGATCCCAACAAATTGACCAATTAATGA